>PVHT021183699.1:1682473-1781726 GCA_004024745.2 Catagonus wagneri | reverse complement strand
CAAAAGCTAAGAGATTTCTGCAACACTAAACCAGCTTTACAACAAATCTTAAAGGAACTTCTCTAGGCAGAAAAGAAAAGGCCACAAATGACAAGGCTCACCAGTAAAGGCATATATACAGTAAAGATACTAAATCATCCATGCACAACTATGCTACCAAAATCAGAAATCTTGAGAAGAGAGCACAAATGCAGGTCACGGGATACACACATGCAATTAAGAAACCAACAACTTAAAACAATCTCATTTGTATATAGACTCCTATATCAAAACTTCAGGGTAAAAAAAAGAAAAAAAAGAGCAAAAAAACCCCAAACACTTAATACAATGGCAATAAGAACATATATATCAGTAATTACCTTAAATGTTAATGGACTGAATACCCCAACCAAAAGACAGACTAGCTGAATGGATACAAAAGCAAGAAAACAACCAATGGATCACTGAAGAAATCAAAGAGGAAATTAAAAAATACCTAGAAGCAAATGACAACAAAGACACAACACTCCAAAACCTCTGGGATGCAGCAAAAGCATTTCTAAGAGGAAAGTATATAGCAATACAAGCCTACCTCAGGACACAAGAAAAAGCTCAAATGAACAACCTAACTTTACATCTAAAGCAGCTAGAGAGGGAAGAAGCCAGGTCATGGAAACAACCTAAATACACATCAACAGAGGTATGGATAGGGAAGATATGGTGCATACTCACAATGGACTATTACTCAGCCATTAAAAGGAACGGAATAACAACATTTATAGCAACATGAATGAACCTAGAAATTATCATACTAAGTGAAACCAGTCATACAATTAGAGAGCAACACCCAATGCTACCGCTTACATGTGGAAACTAAAGAGCCACAATGAACTTCTTTGAAGAACAGACAATGACTCACAGATTTTGGAAAACCTTGGTTTTTCAAATAAGACAGTCTGGGGGTGGGGAGATGCACTGTGGGTTTGGGACGCAAAATCTATTGAATTGACTTATGATCTTTGTACACCTATAACTGAAATAAAATTCATTATTAATAAGAAAAAAAAATAGAAAAATAGGAAACCTACCAAAATATCCAGAATGATTGTCATGTTTCAGAGTAGTCTATGTGAGAGCAGTACTACAAATCTGAATTATTCTAAAAAAAATCTGTTTTCCTGTGTGTGTCTGCAGAAAGTGTTTGTGATGTTGCCAGCATTTATAGCTCCCCAGCTGGGCTCATCCCTGAGGTTGCAGGACGGGGTCTTCGTTAGTTCATCTTGCTGTTCTTTGCATTGGCATCCACGTGTCAGAATGCATGTCATCCAAACCCTGAATGTGTGGTGTGACTCTTCACAGCTAACCTTGACCGTCCTTTCCTGCTAACCCCTAACATGTCTTTTTCTGACCATGGCTCCTTTAAATTATTCACGGGAGTTTCTTCTTAAAGATTAGCTGGAAAAATACGTGAGTTTTAGATGGCTGCAGTCTTTCATGGCTTTTGCTCCTGGACATTTGGGGCTGTAGAACAGGTCAACATGACTTCATTCCTTTTATATTTCAGATTAATTTTCTCTTTTGAATCTAAGAAAAATGAACAAACCCAACTCCTCTCCCCAGCTTAACTCCACATGGCCTGTGTTCCTGGCTTCAAATAGCTTAGGACTGAATAAACTCCCCTCCTTTCTCTCTACTGGCTGCCTCCTCACAACTCCATTTTAAGATATACTAATTTGACAGTTTGCACAAACAGTTGCTTATGAATATATGGTCTCTAGTTATACATTAGGCCTCCTTTTATTTGTGAGATTACTACACGTTTTGAACAAGACTAATCTTTGTGTGTTTGTGACGCCTGGATGAGAAATTTGAGTGGTGTCCTCAGGAAGGCCAGAAAGTGACTTGTTAGAAATGCAGAATCTCAGACCCCACCCTAGACTTACTGAAGCAGAAGACGCAAAATCCCAGTGATCTGTCTGCACGTGGAAAGTTTGAAACGCTCTGGGCTGGGCTGTAAGCTTATTGAGCGTAAAGACCAAGCCTTCTCGTCCATCTTTTTATCCTCACCTGCTGGTACAGTGACTGGCTCTGAGTGGATGCTTTATAAATATTTGTTGAATGAATGACTAAATCTAGGAGGGAGAATTCTATAAGAACACTAATACTTTTTGTCCTATACAGCATGCATTTATTGCACAGATTAATTCAGTTGGGTAAACAGTAGAATACCAAGCTGTCAGAAGAGGCTAATTTATGTGCATTAATGTTCAACTATCATTTTTGTCTCTTTGTTCTTGAGGGAGATTTTAATCTAATTTTACCAGATGGATACCAGAAAGATGTAAAATAAAGGAGGATTTTGGAGACCTGGGAATAGAAATCCTCCATGCATGCTTTTTGAGTAGGCTAGCCTTTGCCTCTTTCTTTATAGATACTCATGTATTTAAATAATCTCTTATGTAAACCACCAACAGGGTTAAAAATATGGTTTCTTCTTCTGCATAAAGATAGGTCAGTACTTATTTTAATAAAAGTGGTCATATCACCATAAGATAATCCTCCCGGGCTCCTTACCATTTTTGCTCAGTATATTCCCGTTACCAGGAATGGAGGGGTTTTGTCAAGTATTACCTGTGCAATTGCACATGTCTCTTTTGTTTGCATCAGCTTAGTCTCCCCTTAGAACCAATGGCAGCACTTTACATATGACGGTGAGAGCATATGTTTGTTGGTGGATGATGCTTTATTTTTTAATAGCAAGCTTGGTAGGGCCCCACTGTGAAAATACTTTTCATTCATGGTTGTGTCAACACGTCCTCAGTCTCAGTGTCCTCTGGGGAGCAGACACTGAGACTGAGATAGAAGCATGAGAGATGTACTGAGGATCATGCTGTTGGAAGGAAACAGGAGTGGGATCAGAAGTAGCAGAGAGAGTCTCCAGGCTGTGATGCAGATCTGATGCCTGTAAAAGGAGAGCAGGAGGGAGTTCCCTGGTAGTGCAGCAGGATGAGGGTCTGGTGTTGCCCCTGCTGGGGTTTGGGTCACTGCTGTGGGGTGGGCTTGACCCCTGGCACCTGGCCGAGGAACTTCTGTATGCTGCAAGTGTGGCCAGTGAAAGGGGGTGAGCAGGAAGGAAGGAGAGCGGGTAGGAAGAGCCTCAGATGTCCTTAAAGTTCTGATTCAGTGTCCATCAGCCCGATGGGGAACTTCCTGCTCAGAGAGTTCCCAGAGGAACCCTGCGTTGGGCAGAAATGTTGCTGTCCACCATCCCCACCAGCTCCAGGGCTCAGCAGCGCCCAAGATGCTGCAGTCTGAGGCTAGCAGCTCCCTGCATGCCTGCAGCTAAGCAGCAAGTTCATGGGAGGAGAGCTGGGAGGTGGCTTCCGTGGGTGACACAGTGGTTCATCTGAGTCATTCATATGACTGAGATGAAGCAATAGCATTTGGGTAAACAGTCTCTTCTCTACCTTTGGGTAACTTTACTTTCAATATGTTCCAAATAAGAACAACTAAAACTTCTGGAATAACTGCAGACATTTCCCAGAACTCTGCTAGACTGGCAGCTGTGAATATACTTGAAAGGAGTTTGGAGCCAGACCCAGTGTTTTCCCTAACTCTGCCATTTACAAATGATGTGAACTTGGACAAAAAAAAAAAAAAAAGGTATATATTTCCAAGGCTCAGTTTTCTCATCTATATAATGGGGGTAATAGTTATACTCAATTTGGGAGGTTAAGCAAGAAATAAATTAGATGGTACACAAAGAAATTAGCGAAGTACACAAAAGAGAGACTGCATTACAATCTCTTGCTGAAAAAAAAACACAGGTCAAAGCAAGTTGCAGTATTTTTCCAAGTTCCACATAAAACCTTTGCATTTGGTGATGAGATAACATCTCAGTTTTTAACCACCCAGGAGACCTTCTGATTATAGTTTGCAAGCACCTTCACTATATGAACTAAGTATGATTTGAATTCAGTACTTTTGTTTCCTTTAGTTTTTGCATTTATGAGAAATGTAAAATGAGGCTTATGAGTTCCCCTTGTCAAATTATGGTCTTAATTATGTTCATCTGGGCCAGTTAGTTTAGCACCAAGAAAAAGTGTCTTCTTTGGCAAGACTCTAGACAGCCCCAGAGCCAAAGCCATGTCTACAGATGTGTGTGTTCTCTTCCTGGGTCAAGGATGCCATGGTTACATGCAGAAGCAGAACCTGGGACAAAGTTCTTGCTTTAAAAGATGCTCCTTTTCCAGCCACCCTCAGCCCATAAACTGGCAGCTAAATTTTCCAACTATTTTCTCTAAATACACTATAAATGTAAAAACATTTTATGCTAAGGAGCATAATAAGGGCAAAAATTTGCATTAGTTTTTCCACTGTAGTCTCATTTGGGATGTAGGCCAGACTCAGCAGATTAAAATAAAGAGCTTGGTAAGCATAACTATGACTTTTGCATTGGAAATATTCAAGTAAGTCATGCAGTAATTTTAATGTCATTCTCTGCTCTGGGTTTGTAATGAAACGAGGGAGTTTTCTGAATCACAGGCATTTATTATGTACCCTACCTTGGAGGCTGGATGTGTGAGTGGCCTCCTGGTTTTAGACAAGTTGCTGTGAATTCTTTCTATTATTTTCTCCTTAGTTAGAATATAAAGGAATTTCACCAGGCCACTTTTCAGTAGCATAGATTGCTAAGACAGGGAAAAGTCTGTGCTCATTTCAAATAAGTGTGTGATTTTTGCCTCCCTTAGGGCTGCACATGGACTTAGAATGTTCCAGATATAATTTATGTGCCTAGTTGAGTCATTTGATTCTTACCACGAAGCTGGTGAGATGGGCAGGCTGTATTTGCCTGAAAGGAGGGCATGTGTGTTCTAGAAGTGACATAGCAGCTTATTCAAAACAGTGCTCTTTGACTATTGTATGTCGTAAACAACTCTAAGGTGTCCTCAGAAATTTTCTCAAATTTGTCAGAGATTTTCCTAAAATAAAAATTCTAGATTATCCTATTGGGAATATAACTCTCAATGCTCTTTTTAAGTGTGAGAGTAGCGCAGGAGCTGTGGTTAGAGGGCCAGGGTGGCTCACATCTTGGGTCTCCCCCTAGAGTGGGCTGTGCCTGCGATGTCATTCTTTCTACTAGAGGGTGGAAGATTTGGAATGGCTGCTCGGAGGAAGGCAGGCTGGACGTGACCTTCCATCTTAGGGGCCGAGGCTCAGGCTTGTCCACCCTCAGGAGGAAGCTGGTCTGAATACTCTGCATCAGGCCACCTCACACACAGGGGCCGAGGCAGCCACCAGGCTCCTCAAGGTGACCTTGCTCGTGTGTCTTCTGAATCTGGGCTCTCCAAATGGACTGCTCATTGAAACCCCTTATGGGAAATTTAGAACCCAAACAATCTGTCTTCTTAGACTCTGGGTTAGAAAGTCTGCATCAGTGGTTCTCACACTATCCTGTACATCAGAACCACCTGGGGCGTTCCCATCGTGGCTCAGCGGTTAACAACCTGACTAGTATCCATGAGGATGCGGGTTCAAACCCTGACCTCGCTCAGTGGGTTAAGGATCCGGTGTTGCCTTGAGCTGTGCTGTAGGTTTTGCAAATGCAGCTCGAATCCCGAGTTGCTGTGACTGTGGTGTAGGCCAGCAGGTGCAGCCCTGATTCAACCCGCTAGCATGGGAACCTCCCTATGCCATGGTTGTGGCCCTAAAAAGACCAAAAACAAACAACCAACCAACCAACACACCTGGAAAGCTCACTGAAATGCAGACTGCTAGCTGGCTGGCTCTCAGAGCCTGGTCTCCTGCCAACCTCATGTCCAGCGATAGCTTAAAATCCGCTATGGTGATTATAAACCAGGGAAATTTGCAAATGCTGCTAATCAGTGCTTCCCTCGCATTAAACCCTCCCCGGCACAGCAGGGCGAAGCCCCACCCCTGAGCTTCTGATTCAGCAGGTCTGTGATGCAGCTTCAGTCTGTGTTTCTAAATACCCTGATGGTTTGAGGAGGGAAGAAGAATCTGGCTGGAGCTATGCTGTCCGGTTTGATAACCGTCAGCCCAAGGGACTCTTTAAATTTAAATGTTAATTAATTAAAATTAAATAAAAATTTTAAACCTGTTCTTCAGTCATATTAGTCACATTTCAACTGCCTAAACTACTACAATATCATATATCCTTTATATCTCAATAAAACTAGGGAGCGGGGGATGCTTTAAGAGTGACATGAGGTTAGTGGGTCCCGTGCTGGACCACACCCTGGACCACACCTTCTAGAACATTTCATTGTTGCAGAAGCTCCCATTGGGCAGCATTGCCCAAGGATAAAAGCTGTACACCTAATTTTTTTTTTAAAGTTCCACAGGTAATTCTGGTGAGAAGCCTGTTCCAAGAATCACTGCAGTTATTAAATGTTAATCTTATATTTCAACCCTCTAAAAATCAAACTCACAAAAAACTCTATTTTTCCCATTTCCTAGTGCTTACGTGGGAAGGAGAGTCAGTTTGCTGAAATTCTCAGATAGTGAAAACACATATTAATGACCTTTTTTTTTTTTTGTCTTTATTTTTAGGGCCGTACCTGTGGCATATGGAAGTTCCCAGGCTAGGGGTTGAATCAGAGCTGCAGCCATCGGCCTACACCACAGCTACAGCAACACCAGATCTGAGTCACATCTGTGACCCACATCACAGCTCACTCACAGCAACTCTGAAGCCTTAATCTACTGAGTGAGGTCAGGGATCGAACCTGTGTCCTCATGGATACTAGTCAGATTCATTTCCGCTGAGCCACAGTGGGAACTCTGACCCTTTTTTGTGGTTGATGACACTGAAGTGCAAAGAGGTAAAGAAGGAAGAGGTTTTGTTGGACTGGGACCCGGCCCCAAGCCCATAACGCTTTCATTCCAGAGGTTTCTCCTGTGTGCTGTGTCAGCTTTCCACTAAAGAGAACAAGTTATTTTACGTGTTTGGTGATGATACCATCTTCGGATTGTATCAGGGCCCAGGACTGAGAGACCATTATCCTGACTCAGATGAAACGTAGGGTGAGTGACGCCCTGGAGTTCTTTCAGACTTTACCTGATAATCCCCTCCTGATGAGTGGATCATATCAATGAATCAGGCATGTTCCAGCCGGCGGTGTACAAAGACTAAAGAGGGGATAGAATTTAATTAGAGATAAAGAGTCAGGTGATGCAAAGAGTCACCTGTGCAGCAGGTCACCAGAACCCGAGTTCACGAGGCCTCGACAGGCAGGTGGTGGGACCACAGAGAGGTGGCCAGGATGCCGTCATGTGAGGCTGTGTCTCTTATCTGCGGGTGGTCTGTTTATTACATAACCTGGCGTGCAAAAGCATGCCTGTGAGTGACCATCTCTAAGATGCTTGCGCGGCCGAAACAATACCCGTTATATTTCAATTCCTATGTGACTGAAATATTACGTTTCAGTGATCGAGAAATAACCAGTCGTGCTTCTTTTCCTCTGAAAGATTTATGGTAATAGACTTTATTTTCTCAAGTGGCAGTTTGCTTCTCTGAACTTCAAAAGCTGTTGTCTTGTCTAGGTCTGTAGGAATTACTCCCAAACTCCTTTTTCCTCCTCTTTCTGGGCTTCCTTTTAGGAATTCTGGAATGCCTCCTTTTAGGAATTTTCTACCATCATTTTCTTTGTACCTTCCTAGGTGCCATTATATTCTTGCCTTTGTGGAGGTTATATTCACTGGGAGGGTTGGGGATGCACAGTATAAACATGTAAAACATAGGTGTGGGGAAGCGATGAATACTCAAGGGAACAGATGATGCAAGAAGAAGGATAGGAAGCTTCGGAGAGGAGTTGAAATTTTAATTGGGCCAAAAAATTGAGTTTTTTGTTTGTTTTTTTTCTGGTAAATAAATATTTATTTTTTCAACCTCATCACATGTAGATGTTTACTTGCTATCAGTGGGTAAATATAATATTAAAGACTTAAGGTGGATTACTGTGGGCTCCAGGTTCTAATCTTGACCCTGTCTTGTTAACTTCTGAATTTTTTAAAAAATTAAAAAAATTTTTTTTTCATTGCTTAATGATTTTTATTACAATTATAGGTGTACAAAAATCATCACAACTCAATTTGATAGTTTTGAGTAAAGACTCCAAGAGAGTGAGTGAGGGAGCCTTTAATAGCTTAGGTATGAGTTTTCCTGGGACAGGAGGCATCACATGCAAAGGCCAAGGCAAGAGGGTGCCAGGTGTGTTCAAGGAGCAGCAGGGTCACTGGGCTGGAGGGTGAGGAGGGGGCAGAGAGGGATGTAGTCAGATTGTGGAAGAGGTCACCCAAGCCCCGAAGGGTGTGGAGGAAATCTTTGACTCTTCCTCTGAGTACTGTGGGGGGTTTGGGCAGAGGATTGGTATGAACTGTCACCTGTCTTAACAGGATTCTTCTGAATGCCTTGTAGAGAATACACTGAGGGGAGGGAGGCTGGAGGCAGGGACACCAGGACAGAAGCAAAGTAGCTGGACCAGCATGGGGGTGGGGGGGCATTAAGGCATAGGTGAATTCCAGATGTTATTTTGCAGCTGTCACTGACAGGATTTCTGCCACAAACAGGGGTCAAAGGAGAGTGAGAATGGGGTCGAGGGTGACACCAAGGTTTCTGGCCTGAGTTCCTGAAAGGTGGACCTGGGACTCATTGAAACAGGAGAACGTTCTGGAGGACCATGGGGACTCAAACAGTGAAGCGCCCTCATAGTCTCCTGGTTAAATGCAGCCAGTAATGAAAAGAACATTATAGGAAGGAGATAAATGAGGGCTGGAAGTCAGCGGAACACTGTCCACAAACATAAGGTTAGGACATCACCAGATAACCCACATACTGCCACACTGTCCTTTGAGTCAGAATAACAGCAGACAGACAGTTTCAGGCTTACAAGAGCTTAGAAATGTGATACCCAGGGAATCCTTTTAATAACAACGACTGATACTTTAAAAACAAAATTCAAGTTTCCAACTCAGGAATCAAGGAGCTATAGCAAAAAGTTTGGTGGGTGCATCAGATCCCTTAATTCAGAGTAAACTTCCAAAGAATAAAAAAGTCCGAGAGTTAATTTCAGAGAAAAATATAAATCATATGAATATTACAAACTTTAAAAACATTAAACCACATATAACTTGTTAGGAGGTAATTAATGGGAGTCGAGGTAGAGAAAGCCTTACTGTTTCAACACCCTCATCAGTAAAAGCAGGAAGTTAAATACTATGTAAAGCGAAACATATAATTGTTAAAAGACAAACTAGTTCCAGCCTCTACACATTTTTATAGTTATCATCCCTTACAGAGATATTCTAGTAACTCGTATCTTTTGTAGTGAAGAAACTGAAATTTAGCCTGTAATGTTTCAGTTTTTTCTTCGTTAATTTCAAGTAAAATTGTATTTACAACCTAGAAAAAATTGCTGTATTGCTTTCCTACCGCTGTTGTAAAACAAAAAAATGTCACAGGCTTTAGTGGTTTACATAGTACAAATTTATTACCTTACCGTTCTGGAGTTAGAAGTCCAAAATGGAATTGAGTTAAAATCTAGGTCAGCTGAGCTGCTTTCCTTCTGGAGGTTCCAGAGGCCTGGCAAGAAACTGCGAGTTTCTTACAATTGAAAACTTTTCAGGAGTTCCCGACGTGGCACAGTGGTTAACGAATCCAACTAGGAACCATGAGGTTGCGGGTTCGATCACTGGCCTTGCTCAGTAGGTTAACCATCCGGCATTGCCGTGAGCTGTGGTGTAGGTTGCAGACGCGGCTTGGATTCTGTGTTGCTGTGACTGTGGCAAAGGCCGGCGGCTACAGCTCCTGTTAGACCCCTAGCCTGGGAACCTCCATATGCAGCGAGTGCGGCCCTAGAAAAGGCAAAAAGACCAAAAAAAAAAAAAAAAGAAAAATTTTCAGCATCCAAAGGATACTATTTAAGTTATCTTGTTGTGCAGCTGGTAAAGGATTTTATGTTGTCCCTGCAGGGGCTTGGGTCTCTGCTGTAGCAAATTTCCACATGCCATGGGCCCAGCCAAAAACAAAATTAAAAAAAAATGATATACAGATAGCCAGCACATGAAAATAAGTTCAGCCTCATTAACCATTAGGAAAATGCAAATAAAAACCACAGGAAACCAATTCACCCCCATTAGAATGGCAATTACAAACACAAAACAAAAACCCAGAATATAATGTGTTGGTGAGGATGGGGAGAAACTGGAATTCTTGTGCACTACTGGTTGGAATGTAAATGGTGCAACTGCCATGGAAAACAGTATAGTTGTTCCTCAGAAAAAGTAAATGCGGAATTACAGTTATCCAGTAGTTCCACTTCTGGACATATATCCAAAATAACTGAAATCAGTGACTCAGACAAATATTTGTATACACATGTTCATAGCAGCATTATTTGTAATAGCCAAAAGGTGGAAACAGTCCATCCATGAGTGAATGGATAAGTGGAATATTATTTAGACTTAAAAAGGAATGAAATTCCCTGACACTTACTACAACATGGATGAAACTTTAAGACATACTAAATGAAATGTCAGACAGACAAAAATGGCATGATTCCATTTAACATGAGTGACTTAGAGCAGTCACATTCATAGAGACAGAAAGGAGATGGGGGCTGCTAAGGGGAGATGGGAAGTTATTATTTAATGGGGATGGAGTTCCAGTTTGGACAAAGCCCTAGAGATGGATGGTGGTGATAGTTACACAACAGTGTGAGTGTACTTCATACCACTGAACTGCATACTCACAAAAATAAACTTTGTGTTATTTTACCACGATAAAGAGGTAGTTGATTTTGTAGAGGTACTTTGGAGTCAGGCTACATAGGATCTAGAGTATGTTAGCCTATAAAACAGAAACTTTTCTCACAAAAGGATAAGAAGCTACTGAAAGGTTTTGAGCAGGAGAATGAAAGTAGAAGCCTTCCTTTGTAGTTTGGGTATGGCAAAAAACATTTCATACTGGTTACCTCTCTACCCATACAATGCTGTATGGAAGTTATGATCGCCTCCATTTGATTAATTTGCTTTTTAACTTTATTTTGAAATCATTTTAGACATTCAGAAAACTTTTTTATTACTCAATGAATTTTATTACATTTATAGCTGTACAGCAATCATCACAACCAAATTTTATAGCATTTCCATCCCAAAACCTCAGTGCCTTCCCACACCCCCCAACCTGTCTCATTTGGAAACCATAAGTTTTTCAGTCTATGAGTCAGTATCTGTTCTGCAAAGAATTTCGTTGTGTACTTTTTTTAGATTCTACATGTAAGTGATAGCATATGATGTTGGTGTCTCATTGTCTGACTGACTTTACTTAGCATGATAATTTCTAGGTCCATCCATGTTGCTGCAAGTGCCATTATTTCTTTCCTTTTAATGGCAGAGTAATATTCCATTGTGTATATGTACCACATCTTTTTTATCCACTCCTCTGTTGATGGACATTTAGGTAGTTTCCATGTCTTGGCTATTGTATAGTGCTGCAATGAACTTTGGAGCACATGTGTCTTTTTGAGTCATGGTTTTCTCTGGATAGATGCCCAGGAGTGGGGTTACTGGATCAAATGGTAATTCAATTTTTAGTTTTCTGAGGAATCTCCATACTGTTTTCCACAGTGGTTGCACCAATTTACATTCCCACCAACAGTGTAATAGGGTTCCTTTTCTCCACACTTTCTGCAGCATTTATTATTTGTAGACTTTTTGATGATGGCCATTCTGGCCAGCATGCGGTGGTACCTCATAGTGGGGGTTTTTTTGTTTTGTTTTGTTTTTGTCTTTTTGTCTTTTAGGGCCGCATATGCGGCCTATGGAGGTTCCCAAGCTAGGGATCCATTCAGAGCTGTAGCCACTGGCCTACGCCAGAGCCACAGCAACACAGAATCTGAACCGTGTATGCGACCTACACCACAGCTTACGGCAATACCAGATCCTTAACCCACTCAGTGAGACCAGAGATCGAACCCTCATCTTCATGGATGCTGGTCGGGTTTGCTAACCACTGAACCATGGTGGGAACTCCACCTCATAGCAGTTTTGATTTACATTTCTCTAATAATTAGTGATGTTGAACCTCTTTTCATGTGTATTTTGGCCATTTGTATGTCTTCTTTGGAGAATTGTCTGTTTAGATCTTCTGCCCATTTTTTGATGGGGTTTTTTGTTTTTTGGTATTGAGCTGCAGAAAGTGTTTATAAATTTTGGAGATTAATCCCTTGTCAGTCGCTTCATTTGCAAATATTTTCTCCCATTCTATGGGTTGTCTTTTCGTTTTGTTTAGGGTTTCCTTTGCAGAAACTTTTAAGTTTAATTGTCCCATTTGTTTATTTTTGTTTTTATTGTCATTGCTCTAACAGGTGGATCTGAGAAGATGTTACTGTCATTTATGTCAAAGAGTGTTTGGAAAGTCTCTTTGTAGCGTGTCTCTTACTGTGGGTTTGTCTGTTTCTCAGAGGTAGATTGAGGTTGCACATTCTGGGAAGGACTAGTGCAGGAGTGATGGGTTCTCAAGGAATCATGTCCCATAGAGCCCATGATGTTGATGTGTCAACTTGATCACAGAGGTGGGTGTCTCCCTTGTAAATGTACCGTTTCTTTCTTTTGTGATTGGCAGATGTCTTGGGGGGAAATAGTTTAAGAAGATCATCCCCATTTTAGATGAGGTGACTGAAGTTCAGAGAGGTGAAATGGCTCACAAGAAGACCATGGCTAGAATTTAACGTTAGTTTTGCCTGACTTAGAAGCCCCATCCTTCCACCACCTTTTTTGGGGAGTTCGTTCTCAGTGATGGTACGTAAAAGAGCAGACACAGCTTGGAGCCAGCTATCAAACCCTAGGCTAGCAGTTTTCAAACTTTTTGGTCTCGAGACATCTTTACACTCTTAAAAATTATTCAGAACACCAAAAAGCTTTTGTTTACCTGGTTATATCTACTGTATCAGAGAGTAAAACTGAAGATTTAAACAATAGCCATTTAAAGAGAAGAATAAGGGAGTTCCCATTGTGGCTCAGCGCTAATGAACCGTGACGTTGTGGGTTCAACTCCTGGCTTGGTGGATCCAGCATTGATGTGAGCTGTGGTGTAGGGCACAGACGCAGCTCGGATCCCGTGTTGCTGCAGCTGAGGTGTAGGCTGGCAGCTGCAGCTCCAATTTGACCCTTTCCCTGGGAACTTCCATATGCCCTAAAAAGACAAAATAAAATAAAATAAAATTAAAATTAAAAAAATGATAAAAAGAATAAGAACCGTGTTGCATGTTAACAGAAATAGTATATTTATTCTTAAAATTATTTTTTTTGGTTTTATAAATGATTATTTCTCCTCATAAAATTGAAATGTACACCAGTTTCATACAGCAAATTCCTGCTTGTGTATTTACATTAACACTGGGCTTGATTCTCTCACCAAAAAATTGTTATGATTGTAGTGTCACATATCTTTAAATATCTGGTAAGACCTACACTCCTTCATTGCTTTTATCAATTTGTTTATTATTGTTTTTGCTGTTTTATCTTATTTAAATTGTATTATGGGAAGGACAATTAACAAGAAATCTACCCTCTGAACACATTTTTCATTGTAATGTGCTGTTGCTGGTTACAGATAGTTTCATAGAGCAGAGCTCTAGCTCTTAACTCATTTTGCAGCACTAAAACTTTATGCCCATTGACTAGTAGCTCCCCATTTCCTCCTCTCCCCAGTCCTTGGCAACCACCATTCCATTCTTTGATTCTATGATTTTGGGTATTTTAGAAACCTCAAAGAAGTGGAGTCAGACAGTATTTGTCCTTCTGTGACTGGCTCACCTCATTTAGCATAATGTTTATCCATGCTGTCCCATACTATGTCACCTATCATGGAATTATGAAAATTCACTGTTTTCCAAAATAAATTAATATATATGGTAAGGGTGGTGTTGCTTTACATTTTTAGAATTTTTAAAAACTACTGGCTTAATGGAAGGCAGCTGGATTCTCATATCTGCTTTGCATTTAAACTGTTATGATGTTGCTACATGTCACATAGTGTCTGGAAAACTCTACCGTATACTCATGAGTGAATGAGAATGAAAAAGGAAAATAATGTCTTGTTACGAAGTTAGTTTACATTTTGGAGTCCTTCGAAGGGTTCTTAGGGACTCCCAGAACCGTTCATCTGGTCTTGAAGGGAGACACTGGAAAAGCCAGCGTTAAATGTTCCTGCATCTCGTGGATAGTTTCTCCATTGTACTGCCTTGTTAAATAAATTTTTAATAAAAAAAAGTTAATGAAGCAGCAACACCCCCTTTTGTGAATAGGGTGCCCTAAGGTAAAAACTCTACTCTATGTGAATTTCACGGGTGTGAAATCATTCATAAGCAGAAGTAATGTTGCCAGTGTTACTGTAATGGCCATAAAAATCTGCAGTCTTACTGTGTTGATGCTTTAACAATATCAGTTTATGTGCTAAGTAAGTGGAATGCAAGAACTTGAAGTTGACTGAGGGGGCTCCTGCAGATTTAATTGTGTGCTGCACACACATATTTACTGCACACATTCATTTACATATTTCCTCTAAAGACTTTGGAAGTTTCTAAACCAATCACTCAAACACCAGGCTCCAGTGTTTGCCAGGCTAGCCTTTTTTCATCACTGAGGAATCCTAAATATGATGCAAATTGTCAGATTAATTATTTTGTATTATTCTTCAACTTTTCAGAAAAATAGTCCTTAGAGAGCCGTAGGATCAGGAAATGCAATCACTGCTTTAGAGCAGGTTAATTTCCAGCTGTCATCGTCATGGAGATAAAACCTCCAGGCACTGGGAGTTATGGTGACAGTGAAATGAGCTCCTTCCCTGGTGGCATGGGATTTCAGAGCATGTCTTTTGATGGATTTTTCTGTGTCAACATTGATAAATTAAACATATAGCTACTCTGTTTTAGTTTATCTGGTTATATTCTTAAGTGAATACCTTCCTATTTTGTTGTATTTTCTCTTGAGAAGATATAAAATTATCTTTAGTTGAGTGGCCTGTGAAAAATTAGGTACATTTGACGAAGGTGCTTAATGTACAGATGGAATAAACACAATTCTAGTCTTCTAGCTGAATGCACAGCAAAAGTACTGTTGGTCCCAAATTTGTTCTTCTGTGTATGTACCTCATCCATTGTCAAGATTTATTAGATCCTGTGTTTTCTTAGGCCTTTTCAATAGGGCCCTATTAATTCAGATTGTAGGTCAGAAATGCATAACATTTTTTTCACTTTAACACTGATCATTTTCCCCTCCCCCATTGTTTCAAAAAATCATTTTCATTTTATCAAGTGAAGCAATACAATACCCATGCTATTTGCATTGTAAAATTTATATAAGTTTATCTTTTCTAATGTTATCAAAATAATATAATCATATTATATTATATGATTATAATATAATATATTATAATATTATATTATTATAATATTAATAATATATTAATAATATCCAATTATTTTAGCTGTGAGTTTTACCTGTGTTTTATTTTATTTATTTTTCATTAAAAATCATTTTATTGTGATTATAACACTTAACATGAGATCTACCTTTTTTAAAAAAATTATAGTTGATTTACAATGAAATGTTCTGTCAATTTCTGCTGTACAGCAATGTGACCCAGTTATGCATATATATACATTCTTTTTTTTCACATTATCTTCCCTCATGTTCCATCACAAGTGGTTAACCGTTCCCTGTATTATACAGCAGGTTGCCTCTGTTTTAAATTGAGCTTTACAATTAATCACAAAGAAGAGACCACAACAACTTATAAAATACAGTAGATATTTTCCTCCTTTATTTCTCTAAGAAATTTTATCCTACCCAGGATCATGCAATTGGATGCATCCTCTCAACTTTGTCTTTATATGATAAACATAAAACAAGGGGGCCGCACAGCATAGTGAGAAATCAGGAGATGCGGAGTGAGGAGACCTGAGGTTGAGTCTAGACTTCCACGCTGTCTATGTGATGGCAGGCAAGTTTCCAAACTTCTAAGTCTCACCAGTGTCATCTATGAAATAGAATCTGAGGCTCCATTACCAGGAACCCTCCTGCTGCCAAGTCTAAGTAGTCATCAACTCAGTGGAAGTGCTGTACTTGCCTTTAGCTAGTTTGCAGCCTTCAACTACTGAGGTTCATTCTCTGCATGGCTGCCAAAATGATCTTTTAAAAATGTAAATCAGAGTTTGCCCTTGCTTGCTTATACCCCTCTAATGGCTCTCTGTTGTGTTTTGGGTACAAAATAGAAAATTTTTCACACCATCTACATGTCCCTGCTTACTTGCTCTCCCTCCTCCCCACAGTCACCCAGTGTCACACTCCGTCTCACTCCTGTTAGAGTGACTGGCCATCCCAGGGGGCTGAGTCTTTCTTGACTTTGGCACTGAAAGCTGGAATGTTGGCCACTCTAGCCCTGCTGGTCCAGCTATGTGCCCACATCTTTCCTATTCCAGATCCTTTGCAAATGACATCTCTTCTGAAAGCAACATATTGTCTCATGGTGTGCCTAGCTCATGCCTATTCACCATCAGGCCTCAGTTTAAATGTCATATTCTTAGAGAATCCTGCTCTGAGCCACACATGTAAATTAGATCCTGTGAAAGAATAGAACATGTATATGTTGGTCTCTGTCTCTGATTTCCAGCACAGAGCTCCTAAATCACTTGTGATTTCTTAAGGGAAAAGAGCACTAGGATCATCTTTTGTTCAGTATTTCCTTTTTGACCCTGGTTCCTGATGTAGAGCTTCTAAATCCCTTGGAATTTCCTGGTGGATAGGAATGTCCTTTGTTTTAATGAGGTGACTCTTGGTGGGCTCCTAGATGGGGGCTGGCCACCAGAAAGGCCAAGCCATGATTAGAAGCTTGGAACTTTCAGCCCCACCCCTCATTGTCCAGAGAGTGAAGGGGTTCTGGCAGTGGAGTTGATGAGATTGCTTATGCTTATGAACTGAATCCTGATTAAAAAATCCCCAAAGTATGGAGTTTAGAGTGCTTCTGAGTGGTGATACATGGAAGTGCTGGGGGGCTGGGGTGCCCCAGAGGGCGTGGAAACTCCATACCCCTGACACTTTCCTTACCACACAATCCTTTCCTTCTGAATGTTCATCTCGATCCTTTATCATACCTTTTATAATAAACTGGTAAATGTAAGTAACTTTCCCTAAGTACAATGAGCCATTCTAGCAAATAATTGGACCCAAAGCGGGGGTCAAGGGAACATGGATCTATAACTGGTTGGTCAGAAGTGCAGGTGGCAACATGGACTTGTGATTGGCATTTGAAGTGGGGGCAAGCAATCTTGTGGGACTGAGCCCTTAACTTGTGAGATCAGATGCTATTTCGTGGTAGACAATGTCAGAGTAGAATTGAAGTGTAAGACACCCAGCTGGTATCACAGAATTGCTTGGTTCGAGAAAACCACACACACACAGTTGGTGACCAGAAGTGTCAGAAGTGTTCTGTGTGAGTAGTGAAGCAGAAACACATAAGAGAAATGAGTTTTTCCTACACAATAACATGTGTCATTCTCACTTATGGTAGCACCCAGGATCAATAGATACAATTGTGCCTCTGTGCCTGGCATATCATCCTGGATGCCCCACCCCCAGACTATGATGTGAGTCGTGCTCATGCTCTCTGCAGTTGTATAGTGAATTGATGCTGGAATCCTCTTCTTTTCATTTATAGCACCTTTAACAGTTGTAATAATGTATAATATCTACAAGTATAATAACTGAAAAATGTACATATATGAAATATGAATATATAGGAAGTTTATATACACACATATACATATATATGAAATTTTTATCAACTGTTTTGGTCTATAGGCCTCATGAAAGGAGGGGCACTGTCAGTTTTGATCACTTTAATACCTAGTAACCAGTACAATTAGTGATTTGTAAAATGTGCTTAGTAAATATTTGCTTAATGAATGAATGGGAACACATTTCATATGAATGTGATGACTATTATTATATGACGTATTATACTGACGACGCTTTATAAGTTAAAATTATTTTTTACAATAAATAGTAAATAAAATATGAAAATGATTAGTTTACATAAAAATACCTAGTTTCTACTGTGATGTAAAACTCTTAAATGTTTTTGCAAAAACTTTATAAGCAGAACATAAGACTTCCCAGAAAGATGCAGCAATAACCAGATAGATGAATAGAGCAAAACAAAGGATCCAGAAACCTGCCTAAATATATATGTGAATTTAGTATATGAAAATGGTATTGCTTTATTTAAGGAAAAAAGAAAATATATTTAAATAAGTGGTCATGAAAAAATTACATGTCTGTTTGAAAATAAAATTAGATACCTATCTTATACAACATATAAAATAAATTATAGTGGATTAAATTTTAAATGTATAAAACATTAATAAAAGAAGAAAATATTGTAGAATGATTTTATAATCTTAGAGTAATACATTTCTGCTAGTTATGAAATAAACCCAGACAGCATAAAAGACATAGATTTGTCAATATAAAAACACAAAAACTTCTACATAGCAAAAGATGTAATAAATAAAAGACAAATGAGAAATAACAAATTAAGAAAGTATTTATAATTCTTATATATACAATTTATACTTCATATAAAACATGATATCCATCTATTTCAATTCATATATCAATAAGAAAAGGAAAAATAACTCAATAGAAAAATGAGCAAAGTTAGGAGCATGTAATTAATAAAACAAATACTAACAGACATAAAGGGAGAAATTGATGGGAGTACAATAATAGTAGGAGAATTTACACTGCACTGACATCAATGGACAGATCTTCCAGACAGAGAATAAATAAGTCAAGAGATTCTAAATGACACAATAGAATATTTGGACTTAAATGGTATCTACAGAATACTACATCAAAAACAAAAAGGAAAAAAGAAAAACCCAAACCAGAATATATATTCTTTTCAAGCACCCATGGAGCATTCTTTAGAATAGACCACATACTAGGATACAAAACAAAGCCTAACAAATTTAAGAGAATAGAAATTAGGAGTTCCCATTATGGCTCAGTGGTAATGAATGCAACTAGCATCCATGAGAATGTGGGTTCAAACCCTGGCCCTGCTCAGTGGGTTAAGGATCTGGCATTGCCATGAGTTGTGGTGTAGGTCACAGATGCAGCTTAGATCCCGCACTGCTATGGCTGTGGCATAGGCCAGTGGCTACTGCTACAATTCTACCCCTAACCTAGGAACTTCCATATACCACAAGTGCAGCCCTAGAAAGCAAAAAAAAAAAAAAAAAAAAAAAAAAAAAAAAAAAAAAAAAAAAAAAAAAAAAAAAAAAAAAAAAAAAAAAAAAAAAAAAAAGAGAGAGAGAGAATAGAGGAAATCAAAAAGGACATCAAAAAAATACCTCAAGACAAATGACAATGAAAACACAACCTTATAAGAGTTCCCAGTGTGGCCCAATGGGATCAGCAAGATCTCTGCAGTGCTAGGACCCAGTTTGATACCTGACCCAGCACAGCAGGTTAAGGATCTGGCATTGCTACAGCTGCAGCATAGGCTGTACTACAGATCAGATCTAATCCTTGGCCCAGGAACTCCATGTGCCATGGGGCAGCCAGAAAAAATAAATGCATAAATAAATGAAGGAAGGAAGGAAAGAAAGAAAAAAAAGAGAGAAAGAAAGGAAGAAGAAAGGGAAAGAAAGAAGACAAAAAGTGCAACCTTACAATATCCATGAGAAGCAGCAAAATTAGTTCTAAGAGGGAAGTCAGTAGCAATACAGGCCTTCCCTAGGAAACAAGAAAAATCTCAAATAAGCAACCTACCCTACCACCTAAGAGAATTAGAAAAAGAACAACAAAAAAAAAACCCTCAAAGTCAGGTAAAGGGAGGATATAAAGATCAGGGAGGAAATAAGATAGAAATTTAAAAAATAATAGAAAAGTTTAATAAGACCAATAACTTTTTTTTTTAAAGGAAAACAAAATTGACAATTCTTTAGCCAGGCTTACCAGCAATAAAAGAGAGAAGAACCAAATAAACATAATAAGAAATGAAAGAGAAGAAATAACTGATACTACAGAAATTCAAAACATGATAAGAAAATACTTTGAATAGTTATATAACAACAAATTGTACACACTAGAAGAAATGGACAAGTTTCTAGAAACAAAGAGCCTACCAAAAAATTAGTCAAAAAGAAACAGATAATTTGAATAGACCAAACTAAAAGGGAAATAGAATCTGTAATTAAAAAAAAAAAAAAAAAACGGGTCCCTGGGAAAAACGTCCAGGACCAGATGGTCACTGGAGGATTCTATCAAATACGGGGAAAAGGACTTATCCAGCTCAAACTATTTCAAAGGAATGAAGAGGAAATACTCCCAAATTCATTCTATGAAGCCACTATCATCCTGATACCAAAACCAGACAGACACTATAAAAAAAGAAAACTACAGGCCTATGTCTTTGATAGCAATGCAAAAATACTCAACAAAAAAACCCCAACAATATGTAAAAAGGATCATACACCATGATCAAGCTGGATTCATTCCATGGTCCTAAGGATAGTTAAACACATGCCAATCAGTCAATGTGATATACCAATTAACAAAAGGAAAGATAAAGACCACCTGATCATCTCAATAGCTGTAGAAGAAGCATTTGATAAAATCCGGTGATTAAAAACTCTCACCGATGTGGGGAAAGGAACACGTCTCAACATGATAAAACCAGTTTATGACAAACATTATTATAGCCATTATAATACTCAACAATGAAAAACTGAAAGGCTTCTTGCTAAATTCTGGACAAGACAAGGATGCCCACTTTAATCACTTCTATTCAATATAGTCTTTGGAAGTCATAGCCACAGCAATAAGACAATAAAAAGAAATAAAAGATTCAAATGAGAAGGGAAGAGATAAAACTGTCATTATATGCAGATGATACCAATCTATACTATGCTATACTGTACTATAGAAAACCCTAAATGAAATAATACCTTTTGTAACAACATGGATGAACCTAGAGATTATCATACTAAGTGAAGTAAGCCATACAGAGAAAGACAAATATCATATGATATCATTTCTATGTGTGAATTTAATGATACAAATGAACCTCTATACACAACAGAAACAGACTTGTAGACATAGAAAACAAAATTATGGTTACCAAAGAGGAAAGGTTAGGAGAAAGGGATAAATTAGGAGTTTGGGATTAATACATACACACTACTATATGTAAAATAGTTAACAAGGACCTACTATATAGCACAGAAAACTTAACATTCTGTAATAACCTATTGGGGAAATAATCTACATATAAAAAAGAAAGTATATCTATATGTATTTATTACTGAATCACTTTGGTAAACACCTGAAGCTTACATAACATTGTAAATCAGCTATACTCCAATATTAAAAAAAAATTGTCTGCAAATAATAAATGTTGGAAAGAGTGTGGAGAAAAAGAATCACTGCTGCACTATTGGTGGGAATATAAATTGCGTCATACACTATGGAAAACAGTATGAAGATTCCTTAAAAACTAAAAATAGAGCTATCATATGATCTACCAATCCCACTCCTGAGCATATATCCTGAAAATATGAAAACTAATTAAAAAAGGTACATGAACCTCAGTATTTATAGCAGCATTATTTACAATAGCCAAGACATGGAAGCAACCTACAGGACCATCAGCAGATGATTGGTTTAAGAAGATGTGGTGTATATGTACACACAATGGAATATTACTTAATCATAAAAAAGAAAAAATATTACCAATTACAGCAACATGGATGGACCTAGGGATTATCATACTAAGTGAAGT
The DNA here is from genome assembly GCA_004024745.2 of Catagonus wagneri. NCBI lineage: Eukaryota > Metazoa > Chordata > Mammalia > Artiodactyla > Tayassuidae > Catagonus > Catagonus wagneri. The sequence goes on along the minus strand of PVHT021183699.1, from coordinate 1,759,876 downwards.
TAGAGACACCAATATTATATCACTAATATGTGGAATCTAAAAAATAATGCAAATGAACCTATATACAAAACAGAAACAGACTGACAGACATAGAAAACAAACGTATGGTTACCAAAGGGGAAATGGGGTTCCCGTCGTGGCTCAGTGATTAACGAATCTGACTAAGAACCATGAGGTTGTGGTTCGATCCCTGGCCTTGCTCAGTGGGTTAAGGATCCGGTGTTGCCGTGAGCTGTGGTATAGGTTGCAGATGCGGCTGGGATCCTGCGTTGCTGTGGCTGTGGCGTCGGCTGGTGGCTACAGCTCTGATTAGACCCCTAGCCTGGGAACCTCCATATGCCGCAGGTGCGGCCCTAGAAAAGGCAAAAAGACAAAAAACAAAAAAAACAAAGGGGAAACAGAATGGAGGAGGCATAAATTAGGAATATAGGATACAGACTAACTATACATAAACAGATACAGACTAACTATACATAAACTAACAGATACAGACTAACTACATAAACAGATACAGACTATACATTAACAGATACAGACTACAATACATAATCAACAATAATTTACTGTCTAGCATAGGAAATAATATTAAATATCTTGTAATACCTATAATAGAAAAGAATCTGAAAATATATATACATATATAACTAAATCACTTTTCTGTATATCTGAAGCTAACACAATATTATAAATCAATTGATTTACTTCAGTTTAAAAGAAAGAAAAATAAGCAAGGGAAATTACCAATTTCATGAAGACCTGCACAAATGGCTAGTAAGAGGGATTCCATCTCATTAATTATTAAGTAAATAAAAACTAAAACTATAATGTCACTTTTTGTAAAAGAGGCAAATATTTACAAAACTAAAAATACACAATGTTAACAAAAGTGTGGAGAAAAAAAATAGGGGTTTTTAAATACACTGTTGATTAAATGGCATAATAATTTTGAAATATTTTATAATTTTTTATTATTTTTTATTTTTTGGCAAGTTTAAATACTCCTTTCCTCCTTTTTATTTTTTTTCCATTGCTTAATGAATTTTATCACAATTATAGGTGTACAAAATCATCACAACTCAACTTGATAGCCTTTCCATCCCAAACCCTCAGTGCATCTCCTCACCCCCCAGATTGTCTTATTTTCCTTTTCTCCTTTTTAAAGCCAATTATCTTGGGGTTTTTTTGTCTTTTTTTTTCTTAATGGATTTTATTTCAATTATAGGTGTACATAAATCATCACAAGTCAATTTGATAGATTTTGTATCCCAAACCCACAGTGCATCCCCCTACCCCCCAGATTGTCTTATTTGAAAAACCAAGGTTTTCCAAAGTCTGTGAGTCATTCTCTGTTCTACAAAGAGGTTCATTGTGTCTTTTTAGCTTCCACATATAAGCGCTGGCACTGGGTTTTGCTATCTAATTGTCTGACTGGTTTCACTTCACAGGATAATTTCTAGTCCATCCATGTTGCTATAAATGTTGTTATTCCGTTCCTTTTAATGGCTGAGTAATATTCCATTGTGTGTATGTACCATATCTTCCCTATCCACTCCTCTGTCAATGGGCATTTAGGTTGTTTCCATGACCTGGCTATTGCATGGAGTGCAAATATTTTATAATTTAAAAAACTATTTTCATTTAATAGTTTAAAAATTTATGTGTAAAGTACTATTCTAGATGTTGAGGATACAGTGGTTTAAAAAATGTAACTCACAGAATGCAACATTTTGGAAGAGAAGTTAGAAAATGCATTTGTAAAAAGCAAATAGAAATAAGATATAGTTATAAAACCCCATGGAGTTCTATTTCTGATGATGCAAGTTCAGTAATACGAAAAGTGTTCACTAGACTTAACATATATATACCCCGCAAAAGATTTGAGATGCTGGAATTATCTAACATAGGCTATAAAACAATGATGCTTCCTATATTTAAATAAATAACAAACACAAGCTTGAACATATTTGCAGGAAATAAGAAACTATAAAAATCATGGAGCCTATTGGAAAAAGAACCAAATAGAACTTATAGAAGTGAAAAATATAATACATTGAGATTAAGAACTCAATGAATGAGTTTAATGACAGATTAGACACAGCTAAAGCAGAAATTAATGAATGGAGAGAAAGGTCGTAGATATTATAACATGGAGAGATAAAACATGGAAATTACATACGAAAGAGTGAAAGACATGGAGGAAACAGTGAGATCTCAAATCATTTAATTGGAGTTTCAGAAGGAAATGTAAATAATATTTCAAGGAAAAATAGGTGAGAATTTTCCACAATTGATGACAGAAATCATTCAACAGATTCAAGAGATCCACCAATGCCAAGCAAGAAAACAAAAATAAATCTACAGCTTGATACATCATATTAAAACTTCAGAAAATCAAAGATGAAGGAAAAAAACAAATTATATTCAAGGGAATGCCAGTTGACTAACTGCTGACTTAATCGCAATAAAGGAAACCATAAGTCATTGACATTTTTCAGTATACTAAAAGAAAAAAAATTCCCATTTGCAATTATATATCAAGTAAATTAGGAAATAAAAACTAAAATCCTCTCTGAGACACCACTGTGTACCACTCAAATGGACAAAAAACGTGAAGTTTGACAATACTCTGTGTTGTCAAGGATGTGAAAATGCAAAGACAAATTACACTTCCATTATTGGGAGGGTAAACTGGTGCTTATTCTTTGAAAAATAGCTCTTACATCATCTAATAAAGATGAAAATATGCACGCCATATGGCTCAGCAGTTTTATTCCTGGGTGTATTTCTTGCAAACCTATATGCATGTGTATACTGGGACACACACAAGAATGCTGGATTAGCCCCAAACTAGAAACGATGCAGATGTTTACTAATAGTATAACAAATTGTTTTGTATTTATATGATTGGTTGATGCATAGCAATAAAAATGAACAGACTTCTGCTGTTCGTGAATGACAGCTAAACCTTGTAAACATAATACTAAAAAAGGAGCAAGAATCAAAAGAATCCCTGAAGTAAAATTCTTTTTACATAACCATCAAATTACATAAATCAGACTGTATCATTTAGGAATTATATAAAGTTTAGAAACTGTAAAGAAAATAGTGGAAGTGTTTACTATAAAAGAAAAAAATGCTTCTTTCTGAGGTGAAGGACAGGGTTATAACAATGAAGAGATATAGAATTTATGAATGTGGGTGGTATTTCTGGGGCACTAGTTAATTCTAAATATCTTGATCTAGCTAAAAGTTTTATAAATATTTGCTTGATATTTTTTTTATATATTGCTTGTTTATGGTTTTGTTCAGGAGATAACATTTTAGTAGAGACTTGAATGAAATGAGAGAGCAAACCATGCACACATCTGAAAGAAGTATTCTTTCTCTGACTGGAATGCTTTTGACCCAGAATTTTCATCCAGAGTAGTTTATCCTCTATAAATAGCCTTAGGAGTTAGCAAAATTTTATGTTCATTGCAACATTATTTGGAGTGTGCTGGTAGTTTTGGATTGAGGTTATCTTCAGTGGGGATTTTTCTCGGTGCAAACAGTAAACATCAGATTGTTGGGAGTCTGGAGTCATTTCATTTCTTTTCTTTTTTTCTTTTTTTTCTGCGAAGCATCTTGTATAACTGCTTCACACTGATTTAGTATCAATGCCTCAGGAAATCCTCCAGTACACGAGGAGTGTAAATTTAGATCCTAAACCCGGTTCTTACTTGGGCTTCTACTTTCTTATGCGTCTGCTTGTCTCCCCAAGCCCTAGATAAAAGCAAAGCTCTCTTGCATCTCCCTGACGTACTTAAGGAGGGCCAGAGTGCCTGGAAATCCATGCTCCACTCCCCCCCGCCCGCCAGTTCCCTGGAAGCAGCCTTTTTAAAGTGACTACTGTGTGCAAGAGTATAAACACCCCAGTGCCTCCTGCCAGCCTCTCTAGAGCTCTGTGGGATTGAGCCAGGTCACCTCTTGTGGGACTGCTCCATACTGCCCTCCTGCATGGCCTCGTGTTCCCCATCTCCCTTCCCACCCCTGCTAGTATCTTCTCGGAGCCCTTTCTAATTAAAAAAGAAAGAAAGAAGGAAGGAAGGAAGGAAGGAAGGAAGGAAGGAAGGAAGGAAGGAAGGAAGGAAGGAAGGAAGGAAGGAGAGAGAGAGAGGGAGGGAGGGAGGGAGGGAGGAAGGAAGGAAGGAAGGAAGGAAGAAAGGAAGAAAGAAAGAAAGAGAGAAAGAAAGAAACTTAGACCAAATTCTTCATACGTTTCTGGGGAACACAGCCTAAGACATCTAGTTTTTCAAAAAGTTGGAAGTCCTGGCTGTTATAGGAGAGCTGCTAGAGTTTTCCTCAGAAGTTTGCGTTGAATTAAGCTTCTTAAAAAATTCATTCTGGAGATTTTACGAATCTTCTGTTTTTGCCTTAGGGCCACTGTTCAACTCACTGCATCCTTCATTGATAAGGAAATGATTCTGATGAATCCCTGAGCCTTTTGTGTGGACATTACTCTCTGTAGTCATGGTTCAGCAAAGAGGACCCACACCTGCCAGGAGGAAGCTTCCACAGGCATCACACTGAGGGCTGCTGTTTACCTAGGGCTGTTCATGGTGCACATCAGGATTTTGATTCAAATAGACAGTCAAGCTCACTAGAGAGGTTTTGAAAACTCCAAACAAACTGAAGAGGACAAGATTTTCTGAGAGGACTGTGAACTATTCTAACATGAACACTTAGAGACCAAGGGCTTTGCAAGGCAGGCAGTAAATTTTGGTGTCTACTTAAGTGCATGGTTCCCATGTCAGCCTTTAAGTACTGAGATGTCCCTCAGTGCTGGAAGTGACCTGGAATTACCGTATAGGACTTTTGGCAATCTGAGTGGGAGATCTGAGTTCTCTTTGTCAACTTCATTTACCCTCTCCATCAGAACCCCAGTTGGAAGAGAATATTCCTGTTAGATGCTGTGAGAGTTAACCTGTGTGTCAACTTGGCTAAGCTGTGGTGCACAGATATTTAGTCTAACTCAGGTCCAGCTGTTGGCTATGAAGCTTGTTTCTTACGTGATCGACATTAAATCAGTAGACTGAAGAAAAGAGATCACCCTCCATAGTATGGACAGGTCTTATCCAACCAGCCCAATCAAGGACTTAAGAGAAAATCCGGGGCCTCCCAAGAAAGAAGGAATTCTGTGTGCAGATGGCCCTTAGAGTCAACGCTGCAGTATTAACTCTTGCCTAGATTTCCAGCCTGTTGACCTGCCCTGCAGATTTTGGATCTTCCAGCCCCCACAACTGCAAGAGCCAGTTACTTAAAATAAACCCATGTCTCTGTTTATGTCTTTCCCTCTGTCTCTCCTAACCCACTCCCCCATATAGATATTTATACACACACACACACACACACACACACACACACACACACATCCCCTATTGGTTCTGTATCCCTAGAAAACTGACTAATGTAGATCACATTAAATGGCCCTGATCAGGGTCCTTCCTTCCTTCTGGATATTTCACTGTTTAATCAGTTAGTTCATACTCATTTTTGTGTAGGTTAGAGTGCATATGAATTTTGTGTTATTTTTCTCCCCATTAGTTATGTGAATACTTAGCATTCTGACAATATGATATGATGCTGAAAATAATTATAAACTTACTCCCCTAAGTATAATTTTGACCACTTGGGGAACCATGTGAAATTTCAATAGGATCTGACCATTCAAGTCTATATTTGAACTAATCATGAACAAAAACTTGTTACATGTATGTTTTTCTATTAACAATCTTTTAAAGGTAGAGTTATCACCAACTTGGATATTGGGAGAAAGTTCTAATATAAAGTCTGTCACTGATTCATTACATAACCTAAGGATAACAACATACCTATTTGGATGTGAAGATAAAATGAATAATTTTCTCAAAAAAAAATGAAAGATGAACTGAACTGCTAGGTTATACTTTGTGACAAGCCTCCAAGATGGCCTTCAGTGATTCTTGCCTCTTGATATTCATGCCTCGGTATCGTCCCTCCCCGCTACATTAAATAGGACTGACCTACGACATCAATGTTATGGTGTGGGAATTGCAGAGTGTGTCTTACAAAGGAAAGATAGTGCAGCTTCTGCCGTGCTGTTTTGGGTCACTTTCCTTGGGGAAGCCAGCTGCCATGCTGTGAGGACACTTAAGCCGACCTGGTTAGAGAGAGTGTCCGTGTGCAGGGAGTTGAAGTCTCCTGCCAGGAGCTACATGGGTGAGTTTAGGGTTGGATCTTCCCGTTTCCAATAAGCCTGCAGATGACTATTGCCCCAGGTGACTTCTTGACTGAAACCTCCGGACAGCCCTGAGCCAGGACCACCTGGCCAAGTCACTCCTGGATTCCTGACTCACAGAAAAAGCATGGGAGCTATTAAATATTCATTATTGTTTTAAGCCTAGGTTTGGGGGTAATTTGTTAGGCAGCAATACATAACTAATCCAAGCAATTTTTATTGAAGGCTCTTTCTAGCGACTTCACACTTTAAGAAGTTACATTTTAACTTCTGGCCGGGATTCTAGACATTATTTGAAAGTGCTCTGTAGCAGTTAGCAGTGTGTCTGTGGCAGTGACAGTGGCTGAGAAGAAGGGAAATAACTGCACATAGAAAAGAGGTGGAAGCTGTAATGAATTTAAAATGTCACCTTCTGCAGGTGTGTTTGTGTTTGAGTGTGAACAAACTGAATGGTTACCTTCAGAGGGTAGCCAAACAGAATTCTATGATCAATATGATGTAACACAAATGAGCCGGAATTAGAAAACATGGCTTGGGATCTGCCGCTTTCACTTTGAAGTTGAAGAGGCCGAGGAGTCTTAAATATTATGTTCCTGGTCTGGATGTGAGGGGATAACCCACCTATCTATCTCATATCATAGTGAGGGAGCCTCAGGTGACAGAATATATGTGAAAGCAGTTTGTGAAGCAGGAAGGGTCATACAAAGTAAGTGGTTATTATTATTACTTACTACTTTGGGGACATATAAATGGAAGCTTTTCTAGATTTTATAGGCCACAAAAGAGTTCCTTTTAATGTGGGTTTACATTGCTCTCCAAATCATATCACCTTCAACAGGAAGTACCCAAGTCGGTAAAAGGCAGGTCTCGCAGGAAAATCCCAACGTTGCAGTGGAAGCTTTTCCTGAGTAGGACCACAAACATTTGCCTGAACTGGAGCATATGATATGCACTTCCTTTAATTAAATACATTTAGGAGTTCCTATTGTGGCTCAGTGGTAACAAACCTGACTCGGATCTGTGAGGACAGGGGTTCGATCCCTGACCTCACTCAGTGGGTTAAAAGATCTGGCGTTGCCATGAGTCGTGGTGTAAGTCGGAGACACAGTTCAGATCTGGTGTTGCTATGGCTGTGTGTAGGCCGACAGCTGCAGCTCTGATTCAACCCCTAGCCTGGGAACTTCCATGTGCCGTTGAGTGTGGCCCTAAAAAGCCAAAAAAAAAAAAATTTAGATGAAGCCATGCCTACAGTATCAATGCAGTAGATCTCCCCTGTGTTTTGTGATCATTGACCAATCTTGCAGTATTCAGATTACCTGTTCACACTGGTGAGCTTGGAGGATCTTGGTACCAACAAGCATCTCCTGGCAGTTTCCTGACTTCCTCCACCTAGACAGTTAACAGAGGGGTGCTGCCAATTGGAAACAAATATTTTCTAGGAGAAAGCAGACGGGAAAGAGAAATTATAGCTCCAGGATTTCAGTGGAGAGGAAATCCTATTTGGCTCACAATGTGTTCTCCCTGCCAACATAACAAATTGCTCAGTGCATTCCGAGGAACCCAAGTCTCTATTAAGGAGGAAATACAGCCAAAGGAAAATCAGAAAAAAAGGCAGAGGCTTCATTTTGACAGCACTTTAACATCTTCCGCTTCATGAAGTCTTAGTTATAAATCTCACTTCTTTTTTCATTTTCTAGTTTTATTGAAGTATAGTTGATTTACAATCTTGTGATAATTTTTTCTGTACAACACAGTTCTTCAGTTAAACATGTACATATGTCCATTCTTTTTCAGATTCTTTCCTCACATAGCTTATCACAGAATATTGCGTAGAGTTGCTGTGCTATATTGCAAGTCCCCATTGGCCAGTCATTCCATATACCATAGTGTGCACATGTCAGTCCCAAACCCCCAGCCCATCCTTCCCCACACCCACCTGTCCTCTTTGGTAACCATAAGTTTGTTTTCAAAGTCTGTGAATCTATTTCTGTTCTGCAAGTAAGTTCATTTGTATCCCTTTTTAAGATTCCACATATAAATGATATATGATGTTTGTTTTTGACTCTCTAACTTCACTTAATATAATAATCTCTAGGTTCACCCATGTTGTTGCAAATGCCATTATTTCATTCTTCTTTACGGCTGAGTAGTATTCCATTGGATGTATGTACCACATCTTCTTTATCCATTCTTCTGTTGATGGACATTTAGGTTGCTTCCCTGTCTTGGCTATTGCAAATAATATTGCAATTAACATTGGGGTTCATGTATCTTTTTAAATTATGGTTTTATCTAGATAGATGCTCAGGAGTGAGATTGCTGGATCATATGGTAGTTTTATACTTAGTTTTCAGAGGAATCTTCATACCATTTTCCATAGTGGTTTCACCAATTTATATTCCCATAAACAGTGTAAGAGAGTTCCGTTTTCTCTGGGCCCTCTCCAGCATTTATTGTTTGTGGACCTTCTGATGGTGGCCATTCTGACTGGTGTAAGGTGGTACTTCATAGTAGTTTTGATTTGTATTTCTCTAAAAGTTAGTGATGTTGAAAATCTTTTCATGTGTTTTTTGGCCATCTGTAAGTCTTCCTCAGAGACGTGTCTATTTAGATCATCTGCCCATTATTTAACAGTGTTGTCTGTATATATAGAGAGAGAGTTATATGAGATATTTGTATGTTTTGGAGATAAATCCCTTGTCAGTTGCATCATCTGCAAACGTATTCTCCCATTCTGTAGGTTGTCTTTTTGTTTTATTTATAGTTTCCTTTGCCATGCAAAAAAAACTTTTAAGTTTAATTAGGTCCCATTTGTTTATTTTTGTTTTTATTGTCATTACTCTAGGAGGTGGATCTGAGAAGATATCGCTGCAGTTTATGTCAAAGAGTGTTGAGCTTATGTTTTCCTCTAAGAGTTTTGTAGTATATGGTCATTAGGTCCTTAATCCATTTTGAGCTTATTTTTGTGTATGGTGTTGGGAAGTGTTCTAATTTCATTCTTTTGCAAGTAGCTGTCCAGTTTTCCTGGCACTACTTATTGAAGAAATTTTCTTTTCTCCATTGTATATTCTTGCTTCCTTTGAAATAGATTAGTTGAACGTAAGTGCTTGGGTTTATTTCTGAGCTTTCTATCCTGTTCCATTTATTTATATTTCTGTTTTTGTGCCTATACCATACAGTTTTGATGACTGTAGCTTTGTAATATAGGCTGAAGTCAGGGAGCCTGATTTCTCCAGTTCCATTTTTCTTTCTCAGGATTGTTTTGGCCATTTGGGGTCTTTTGTCTGCCACATAAATTTTAAAATATTTTGTTCTAGTTCTCTGAAAAATTGCATTGGTAATTTGATAGGGATTGCATTGAATCTGTAGATTGCCTTGAGTAGTATAGTCACATTGACAGCATTGACTCTACCAACCCAAGAGCATGGTATATCTTTCCATCTATGTCTTCTTAGATTTCTCTCATCTGCATCTTATAGCTTTCAGAGTACAGGTATTTTTTCTCTTTAGGTAGGTTTATTCCTAGGTATTTTATTCTTTTTGATGCGATGGTAAATGGAATTGTTTCTCTAATTTATTTCTCTTTCTGATTTTTCATTGTTAGTATATAGAAATGTGGTTAATTTCTGCGTATTAATTTTGTATCCTGAAACTTTACAAAATTCATTGATGAACTCAGTTTTCTGGTAGTATCTTTAGGATTTTCTATATAGTATCATGTCATCCTCAAACAGTGATAGTTTTACTTCTTCCTTTCCAATTTGGATTCCTTTTATTTCCTTTTTTTTTCTCTGATTGCTGTTGCTAGGACTTCCAAAAGCATGTTGAATAAAAGTGCTGAGAGTGGACATCCTTGTCTTGTTCCTGATCTTAGCAGGAATTCTTTTAGCTTTTTACCATTAAGAATGACATTAGCTGTGGGTTTGCCATATATGGCTTTTATTATGTAGAGGTAGGTTCCCTCCGTGCCCACTTTCTGGAGGGTTTTTATCAGAAATGGGTGTTGAATTTTATCAAAAGCTTTTTCTGCATCTATTGAGATGGTCATATGGTTTTTACTCTTCAGTTTGTTAATGTTGTGTATCACACTGATTGACCTGTGAATATTGAAAAATCCTTGCATCCCTGGGATAAATCCCCCTTGATCATGGTGCCACAGCAACGTGGGATCCAAGCCACATCTGCAACCTACACCACAGCTCAGAGCAATGTGGGATCCTTATCCCACTGACCAAGGCCAGGGGTCGAACCTGCATCCTCATGGATACTAGTTGTTTCTTTTCTGGTGAACCACAGCAGGAACTCCTGATCCTTTTACAGTTGGAATTGGATTACTAGTATTTTTATTGAGGATTTTTGCATCTGATAGTGGCCGGTAATTTTCTCTTTTTGTGGCATCTTTTTCTGGTTTTGCTATCAGGGTGATGAAGGCCTCATAGAATGAGTTTGGATGATCCTTGCTCTTCAGTTTTTTGGAGTGGTTTCAGAAGGATAGGTGTTGACTCTTCTCTAAATGTTTGATAGAATTCACCTGTGATGCCATCTGGCCCTGAACTTTTGTTGGAAATTTTTAAATAACAGTCTCAGTTGCAATACTTGTTTGTTTTGTTTTGTTTTGTTTGTCTTTTTGCCTTTATCTAGAGCCGTACCCGCGGCACGTGGCGGTTCCCAGGCTAGGGGTCTAACAGGAGCTGTAGCTGCCGGCCTTCACCACAGCTACAGCAACGCAGGATCCGAGCCACGTCTGCAAACTACACCACAGCTCATGGCAACGCTGAATCCTTAACCCACTGAGCAAGGCCAGGGACTGAACCCACAACCTCATGGTTCTTAGTCAGATTCGTTAACCACTGAGCCACGAAGGGAACTCCTCAACCGCAATACTTGTGATCCATCCATTCATCTTTTCTATTTCTTCCTGGTTTAGTCTTGGAAGATTGTATCAAGACTTAGAAATTTAAATTTTTAAGAATTTATCCAGTTCTTTATGTTGTCCATTTTATTGAAATATAGTTGTTTGGAGTAGTCGCTAATGATCCTTTGTAAATCTGTCTTCCACCTCACTTATTTGTTCTTCTGCCTCTTGCATTCTGCCCTTAGTTTCTTCTAGTGATTTTTTTATGTTGGTTATTGTGTTTTTCATCTCTAATCTTTAAATCTTGTTTCTTTGTTAAGTGTTTCTTATAATTTATTGATCTTTGCCTACAGTTTTTTTCCAAGATCTTGGATCATTTTTACTGTTATTACTGTGAAGTCTTTTTCGTGGAAATTGCTTATCTACCATTCAGTTAGCTACTTTTCTGGGGTTTTGTTCCTTTATATGGCTCAGATTTCTCTGTCTTTTCATTTTGTATAGCTTTCTGCATGCTATGTCTTTTGCAGGCTAGAGTGTTGTAGCCTTTCTTGCTTCTGGTGTCTGCCCCCTTGTGGCTGAAGTTGATACAAGGGCTTGTGGTGGGCTTCTTGATGGGAAGGACTGGTGACTACCCACTGGTAGGTGGAGCTGAGTTTTGTTCCTCTGTTGGGTGGAGTTTGTCTCTGGTATGATTAGAGGTGGCTGTGTGCCTAGGAGGACTTTGTTTGCTGATGGGTGGGGGCTGTGTTCCCAGGCTGTTTGTTGTTTGGCCTGGGGCTTCGGTCCTAATGGGTGTGGCCAGATTTTTCCAAAATGGCATCCTCCAGGGGAGTTTTTACAGCTAATTATTCCCTGTGACCTCTGCCTCCAATGTCCTTCCCACACAGTGAAGCATAGCCATCCCATGCTTTTCCAGGAAACCCTCTAAAACCTGCAGGTAGGTCTGACCCAGATCCTTGGATTCCCTGCTTTGCCCTGGGACCCAGGGCACATGAAACCCTGCGTGCACCCACCAAGAGTGGAGTCTCTGTTTCCCCCTGTCCTTTGGAGCTACTGCACTCAAGCCTCACTGGCCTTCAATGTCAAATGCTCTGGGGGCTCCTCCTCGCAGTGCCAGACCCCCAGGCTGGGGAACCTGAGGTGTGGTTCAGAACTTTCAGTCCCTTGGGAGAGCCTCTGTGATGCAGTTATTTTCCAGTCTGTAGGTTGCCCACCCAGTGGGTAAGGGATTTCTTAGATTGTGAAAGTGCTCCTCCTACTGTTTTGATGTGACTTCTTCTTTGTCTTTGGGCATAGGATATCTTCTTTGATAGCTTCCAGTCTATTTTGTTGATAGCTGTTCATCAATTAGTTGTTATTTTGCTGTTTTTGTGAGAGGAGGCAAGCTTGTGTTCTACTCCACTATCTTTTCTCTCCCCTGTAACCTCACTCGTTGACAAACATTGGTGGCCAGGATCATGAGGCAGTGGTAGGTTCTTTTGCTCCTCAAAGTGTAGTTTGTGGCCTGGCAGCATCTCTGTGAAAATTCTCAGCCGCCATCCCTCATGCCCTGTAGAGACCCACCAATTAGAATTCACATTTCATCAAGTTCCCTACAAGCTTCATATCCACACTGATCTGGTCTGTTTTCTCCCTGTTATATATTCTCAACCCTTAGAGCAGGAAAACAACATGGAATCATCTAATTCAGGCTACTACTTTTAGGCTGGTGGGTTGTTACTATCTGCATTTTATAGATGAGATACCTAATATCTAGGAAGCATAAGTCAGTTGCCCGAAGTCATAGAACTTAAATACCTGCTTTTTCAGGGTCTGTTCAGTCTCCCTGTACTTCCCTTTGGGAGAATGGATTTCCTGGCCTATATTCGTTTCTTTGAATCTGGTGGAGAAAAAACAAACTTTACCTACTTATTTTAGCTTTTGCTCTTCAAACCAGGAAAAAAAAATGTCTCAGAGAAATGTTATAGTTTTGCCTAAGGGAGAATCATCTTGACACAGAATAAAAGCATAGACTTGAGAGCTTGAAGCAGACCTACTTCCAGATGGATCTTGGAGCTTATTTCTGTCATTGCGAGTGTGTGTGCGTCTGTGTATGTGTGTTGTGGGGGAGCCCCTTGGGTGTGCTTAATCAAATAGAGAGATGTCACTCGAAAAAAACCTTACAGAAGAACCTGCTGTCCTATATATAAAAAAGGCACTGTACTGTACTTAATTTAGCCCTCCATACAGAAAGGGTCATGAATATGCATTTTTTTGCCTAAGAAAATTATTTCTTTTCATAGCCTCATGTGTGATGCTGTAGGCTAGACTAATCAACATGGCTAATTTTAGCCTTAGTTTTGAAAATTTATTTTAGAAAAGGTCACAGTGTTGGTACTAACCTATAACTTACGATGTGAGAGGAGAAAGTATCAAAAAGATATAAAATTAACTGCTGCACTCCTGCTCCTAAGAATATAAACATCTTTTTTGTATTTGAGGTTTAGTTCCACTTAGAGTTAGTGATATAATTAATGATGTAGACTTAACCTGTGCTATGCTTGAAAGACATTGTCTGCGGTGGGGGTTAGAGAGGTCCAGGAGTTGCCTTTCTCTGGGGCTAAGGGTTGGAGTTGGACATCTATTAAAGTTCTGCTTGTAGATACTGTGTGAAGGGAGGTGGGGAAAGGCATCTTACAGAAGAGAAGGTTTGGTTTGATAGGTCCTTTGACGTAGCTCTGGGGGCAGGCAGAAGAGACGAGGCTGGAAGGGATGGAGCTGCTGCCTCTCCCCACTGAGCCCAGGACTGGGATAGCTGCAGGTCCACCGGGGGCTGTGGTTCCGCCTTCCCTTTCACAAGGTTGGTGGTGGTGGAGGGTATGCCGGCCAGGGAAAGGGCAGGGTGTCAGACAGGTAAAGGGACCCACATCCCGGGGCTTCCAGGAAATATGGCCAAATTCCAGCTGGAGGTTACAGCCCAGCTGAGCAGGATATACAAAGGGAGGAGCCTCTAGAAAAGCACTGCCAGCTGGATGTCCTGGGAGAATGGAAACCTTCTAAAATCTTGTCACAGGATTTGTGGCCATTGTGACTGAGGAACTGGATTTGTCATTTGGTTTCCCCTTTTCTTTTTTTTTTTTTTTTTGCTCTTTTAGGGCTGCACCCACAGCATATGGAAGTTCCCAGGCTAGGGTTTGAATCAGAGCTGCAGCTGCCAGCCTACACCACAGCCACAAGAGTGATATATCTGAGCTGCATCTGCGACCTACACCACAGCTCATGGCAACACCAGATCCCCAACCCACTGAGTGAAGCCAGTGATCTAACCCACATCCTCATGGATCCTAGATAGATTCATTAAACACTGAGCCATGAAGGGAACTCCTGACTTCCTTTTAATTAATTTTTGTTTTAATAGCCACACATGTCTAATGGCTACCATATTGGACAAGGCAATTCTTAGAAGGAGAGTTCTTCAAGGTGCTGAGGTTGGAAAGCAAAAGCAAGTTTGGGGGAAATGTGGAGCCTGGGTTACAAAAGTCAAGGTCTTGATCTAAAGGTCCATCTGAGAATCATTGGGAAAGTGTCATAAAAATGACAAAAGAAGGACCCAGTGTATGTGCTGCCTAATCAGAAGCCCCTTTGATGAGCACTTTAACTGAGTGCTCCCTGGTTCATTAGGAGGAGAGGGCAGGTCTGTGAAAGTGGGTTGCAACCAGTTGATGAAAGGCCTTGACTGCCAAGCTGAAGATTCTCTACTTGGTTTTATTGGCAGTGGGGGAGCCCTTGATGGGGGAGAGTGACATGGTGAGCGTTTTAGCCTGGGTGAAACTGGAAGTGGTCACACAGCTAGTGTTCACTCCCCCTTGGAGTATGGGGGTATTTGTTTCACTAGGGGCTGTCCGTGTGTTTCCCTAGACTGAACATTGGTTCACAATATTCCTTAGTAAATATGCTGCTCTCAGCCTCCAGCCCCACTAAATGGTGATTGAAAACTACACTTGCTTCCCATGGGCCCAGAAAGGGGCTGCGTAATGAAATAGAGATACAGCAGCCTTTTGGCAAAGGGAGTATTGCCCTCTCCAGAACCTCCAGCAGGGGCCCCTGGTACCGACAGAAGAGGTGACTCACTGTGGGAAGCAACGACCACTGGTCTTAGGGTGCCCTTCTCCCTCCGTGACTTCTTAGGGGCAGTGAGCAATCTTATTGGCTGCCGATGGGAACTGTATTCTAGGCCCAGCTGATGACTCACTGTATTACCCTGATAAAGCCTTTTGTGGTTCACTGTGGGGCGCAGAGATGACTTTTCAAAACAGAAAAGGAAAAATAAAATCCAATATAAGTCGAAGTTTAGATATTGACAAAAGAGCAAATGCTGGTCAAGTGCTGCAGGGAAATGGGGAATCCCAGAAGAGGTATGGTGCAGTATAAGAAAACATAAGACTCTTTTACACTTAGAAAGTGGGGGACCAGGAGGTACTCTGTGCCGCAGAACAAAGGCATCCAGGTTTTAGCCCACATGACTTTATTAAGAAATGTGATGAGATTAGTGTGGAAGGTGACGAGATTAGTATTACTTTGATTAAGGAAGGTGACAAGATTAGTGGGCAGGAATAGGTATAAGCAATAATGAGATTATCTTCTTAGTGGTATCAAAAGGCGTATCCTTAAGACATAATGTTTTTCTAAATACTTACAGTTGGTATGAGAACTATTAAGAAAACTCACATTTTCTACCTGCTATGGTAATAATAATAACATGGTTAATGCATTAAGTCCTTTATCTCGTCTTTGAAGGAGATTCCATACTTTGGAACTCTGCGTCCACAGATATTTGCCTTCTGCAGAGTTCAGCCCTTCCATGGTCTCCAACAAGAAGAGTTTCAGAGTCAGTTCTTTCCTTTTGATAGTATAAAGGAAGATGTGTCCAGAGGTGAGACTGATACCATTATTAGTTCCCGGGGGGGGGGGTAGGGGGGGATGGAAGGCTGGGGTTTAAGAATGATCCTTGTCTACTTGGTGGCGTCCTACTGCCTCTGCCCAAGATGTGTTTTCTTCAGCTCTGCAGTTGGCCCTTTATGTGTAAATGCTGCTTTTATACCAGTAATGATGTAAACAACCTAGATGTCAGCTTAGCACCCCTGCCCCTGGGAGGTTTGGGAAGCTTGGCCCACACCACAGCTTGTCTAGAGCTCTCCTCATTGTCACTGTGCAGGCTTCCCTCTATGTCTCAAGCTCATGTCCAGAGGCTGGTGGCCTTCACATGACATGGGTTCAGTCAGCACACCCAGCTTTCTCACCTGTACCAGATGTTTGCAGAGCTCAGCATCTCACAGAGCATGTGACCCTCCACTGGCTCCGTGGCTCTGAACCTCCCACCCTCCTTCCACATCTCTGGAGTGAGGCCAAAGCTCTCTGGCAGAAGGGGCCCTCTTTTCTCCCCCCACACTCTTGTCAGCTGTTTTTCTAAATACTTACAGTTGGTATGAGAACTATTAAGAAAACTCACATTTTCTACCTGCTGTGGTAATAATAATGGTAATTTATTAAGCACCTACTAGGCACTGGACACTATGCGATGTAGAGCATTTTAAGAAGAATTTGAGGACTAGATCTCAAGAGACAAAAAAATTTAGCTGAGATATAATTGATATCCCACACACAACTCCATGTAGCAGTATCCATGGATATGGGGTCTCTTGTTTTCTAGGAAGTCTGAGGGCTAAATGTTAAGGTAAGTTAATGTAGTTTTGCTGGTATCTGGAGATTTTCCTTTAAGGGGTATTAACCTTATCCTTTAGTCCTGCTTATCTTCTATAAAATTTTTATGTTATAGCTAGGACATAAAATTATTGTAATACTCTTGAGTCTTTGGCTGGGTTGCTTAGAAGCAGAGCCTGAGATGGTTAACTTGGTGCATGTATTTTATTGCACCAGAATAACCATCTGGTGGGTGGTCTGTCTGGACAGGGCAGCACAAGTTGCTGATCAAGGATGTGGTCTAGCTGCAGATGAGCTCCACTGGACCCCACAACATCTTGGGGCACAAGTGAAACCACAGAGTTGGTTCCACCTTGACTCAGTCAGTCCTTGGTCAGATGCGCCTGGGCTGAAGGTGAGACATAACCTCTGTGATATGGAAGTTCTTTGATATGAGAGCAAGTATCTAGAGAAGGGGGCATCTGTGCCTTGATAGTTGGTGTGGACTGAATTGTGTTCCCCTAAAATTCCTGTGTTGAAGCCCTAATCCCCATGATCTCACAATGTGATTGTATTTGGAGATAGGGCCTTTAAAGAGGTGATTAAGTTGAAATGAGACTTTTGGGATGGGGCCCTGACCCAATCTGACTGGTGTCCTTATGAGAGGAGGAGATTAGCACACAGAGAGACACCAGTGCACAGAGGGTCCATCACTTGCAAGCCAAGGGGAAACCAAATCTGCCGGCACCTTGGACTCAGACCTCAATCCTCTAGAACTATGAGAAAATAAATTTCTATCATTTAAGCCACCCAGTCTGTAGCATTCTATCATCTTGGCAAACCTAGCAGACAAGTGGGCCAGCACTTACGGGTAGAGTGCATTTGGTAAGGAACATTCACTACACTAGCTTAACAAATCAGAAAACTGTGACCAGAGAGGTGAAGTGGCCTGCCCAAGGTCACACAGCCAATAAGCAGTAGATCTGAGCCTAAGAATGACTCTGGCTGACCTTCCTAGTCACTGCCCTGTATCACCCCTGCTGGAGGGAATCAGTCTTTCTCAGAAGCAATGGACATCACCAGTTAACTGGGGCTGCATTTCTGTCTTTTTTACTCTAATTTGTTCTCACCTTAGATAACACAGAGCTCCTTGAAGAAACCAAACCAGCTCAGCATAGACAGTGTCTGCATCTAAAACTGCCTTCTCAAGGCGTTGTTTTATACCCTGCTGTTCTGAGGATATTGTAGCTTTTTTTTTTTTTTGGCTTTTTGTCTTTTTAGGGCCACACCTGAGGCATATGGAGGTTTCTAAGCTAGGGGTCGAATCACAGCTGAGCCTCCGGCCTACACCACAGCCACAGCAACACCAGATCCGAGCCGTGTCTGCAACCTACACCACAGCTCACAGCAACGATGGATCGGTACGCCACTGAGCAATGCCAGGGATCGAACCCGCAACCTCATGGTTCCTAGTTGGATTCGTTTCCACTGCTCCACGACGGGAACTCCGAGGATACTGTAGCATGTTAATCATGGGTTTTTCCTACATATGAGATGATGTCTTTTAAAAATGCTTTCTTATTAAAAAATGAATTAGGGCATTCTTTTTCACACCCAGAAATGTCATGTTTGGGAAAATGAGAAATTCTGCGATCCACCTTGTCAGTGTAGGAATGACTGTTGTTCTGAGCACTGTCATTGAACATGGTCTTTGGAGAGGCCACATGAAGACCTGACACTAAATCAGTTTGTTTTTATTATAACTTTGCTCAGTATTTTCTGACTCTGTTTAATAAAGCCATTGCCTCCTTCAGAAAACTAGGAAAGGAAGGAAAAATAAAGAAGGGTATTTCTGGGCAGATGCCTGCCACTAAGGTCCCCTCCTCGCCCCCAGCCCACCCTTCTGTAGCTGCAATACAGAGCATCCTTTCCCTGTGCAGAGATTCTTTCCCTCGTGTAGTAGATACAGCAAGAACCATTTTAAAAAGTGTCTGGTGGAGATTGTTGATTTCCTTGAAGAAAAGGCAGAAAAGTGCAAGTGAGTCTGTTGAATATCCCAAATCACAAGTCGTATGGTCACCAAACATTCATCCGTTCTGACACTATTATTAGACATGCAGAGAGAGGCAGGGTGATCTTGCACCTGGAACAGAGTCTGGGCCACCTGGAGAAAGGCACAGTGGAACCATGAGTACCAGCACACGCTGGGCAGTTGTAACCGAGTCCTTGAACTCCGCAGGCCTGTGACACTGCTGGAGGTGGTAGTGTGAAGAAAGTATATTTTTGAAGTTATGACGCCATCTGAAATAGAAGTTCAAAATATGTGAGAAAGGAGGGGGGGATCCGTATCTCCTCCAGCTCTTTCTCTTCCCCTCCTAAAAATAAACACTAGAAAATTCTTGGCACGAGATAGTATGTGGTAGTTTGAAAGTCCTTCTCAGAGATGTAGGCATTCAGTTATTCAACCAGAAGTTTGAGTGTCTGCTTTGAGCCATGGGTTGGAGATACTGTAGTGACCAGGACGAGCTCGGCTCCTTCCCTCTAGGAGTTTACGATCTGCAAGATCTACGCTGGGCTAAATTAGTGATTCTCAAACTAAATGTGCATCAGGAACCCCTGGAGAGCTTGTTAACTCATGGATCGCTGGCCCCAATTTCTGATTCAGTAGGTCTGGGAGGCCAAAGAATTTACAGTTTTAAGATCTCAGCTAATGCTGTTACTCCTCTTCTGGGGACCACCCTTTGAGACCCATTCTGCTAATCTTGTGACCCACATTTGTTCAAGGCATATGGATGGTTAGAATCATTTAGGATGTCGGTGAGCTCACAGGCCACCTGTGGGCCACCTTATGTGGGAAAAATTCCTCCCACGTAACTAAGTTCCTTTAAAGGAAACTTGGTTTTTCTTTTAGGCAAAGTTCTTATGGTATTTGGCTCCTGAAAAATTCTTTTAAGGCATTTCCTGATCACTTTAGAATTTTAAAGAGCTGGTGCAATAATGGATGAAGTATTGGGGAATTTCTCATTAAACAGTTGCACTTGTATGTCATTTTCTCATTGAAGTTCCTAGAAAAGAGAGCAATAGTTCTCAAACTGCGTTGCCAGACTAGCAGCATCATTGCGTGGAATTCCAGGCCCCACCTCAGACCAGATGAATCTGAAACAGTGGGCTTGGGGGCCAGGGATCTCTTTTAGCAAAGCCTCCAGATGATCCTGACGCTCACTGCAGTTTGATCCATCTGAGACGGAGGCTAGTGACAGCTGGGCTGTGTTTGTGTGAGAGCCCTGGCATTTAATATTCCCAGCTCCCTTCAGATAATTTACCAGGATGCCTAAGCTTCGTTTTTTTCTATCCCATTAAGTCAAAAATCTATCCCTAGTTGTGTAACATCTTTCAGAGTTATGGGAAAGATAATCACACTTTTTATCCATGGCACCATTTTACCAGTAAAGGTGAAAATTTCTAGCTAAACTATCACTAATAAAGTGGGGAAAGGATAGGCTTCAGGTAGTGTTTATTCCAGTCTAGTGTCTGCCATGCATGTGGCTGTGTGACCTGTGGTTGGTTATCAGCCTGAGTCTCACTTTCATTATCTAAAAATTGAGATAAAATGTTGTCTTGGTCTAACTTGAATCATTGTTGCAATGATCAAGTGGAGTGATGGTTAAGGATGTGCTTTTTTTTTTCCTTTTCTTTTTAGGATCATACCTGTGGCATATGGAAATTCCCAGGCTAGCGGTGGAATCAGAGCTTTAGCTGCTAGCCTACATCACAGCCACAGCAACCTGGGATCCAAGCTGTGTCTGCAACCTATACCTCAGCTTGCGGCAGACCCAGATCCCGGACCCATTAAGCAAGGCCAGGGATCGAACCCGAATCCTCGTGGACAGTAGTTGAATTCATTTCCACTGCATCACAACAGGAACTCCCATGAATGTGCTTTTTACAAATTGTAAAGTTCTGTGACTTCGGACCGCTGACTCAGTTTTGTTCTTCCCCATCAATAAAATGGGAAGAGTCCTCTATAACTCCATAGAGGTTGTAAGTAGTTGAGACAACTAATGGCACAACAATGTGAGCTGTTCTGAAGTTTATTCATTTTTATGTCTGTAATATGTAAATGTTGGAAGATATATATAGTTTTATATATTTTATTACAGAGCTTCTGTATAGTATATGATAGTAGTTTTCTTTGAACTAGTTACATCCTAGAGCAGGGGTTTTCAAATTGTGGCCCCCAAAGCAGCAGCACCAGCATCCCCTGGAAACTTGTTAGAAATGCACACTTCCGGGCCTCCCCCAGACCTACTGAATCAGCACCTCTGTGTGGGGGCCCAGCAATCTGTATTTTAACAAGCCCTGCAGGTGATCCTGCCAGTCACTCACATCTCAGCAGAAGGGCTTTATTAGGGTCTCAATTAAAGGGCCTGACAAAGAGCATCCTTTTCCTGGAATAAGGGTAATTGCTTCTCTTTTTCTCCAGCATGGACTGGCAACAACTGTGTCCAAGTTCGGCCAGCCATTGCTGGATTCCTTCATAAACACACTCCGTCACTGCTGCCCAGCATAGTGGAGATCTGGATGCCGCTCCAAAGCGTCTGTCACGAGGCTGGCTTCAGGGTGCAAGGAAATTAAAGCTATTTATCACAGACCATTTCCCCCTCCATGACAGGAGAAATGAGCCTTAGCCTAATAAGACTTCAAATTGGGCCAGCGTCTGAAAAACACGGTTTGACAAACACGGCTTGAGCTGACTTAGATTTCTTTCAACTTTTGCCTTTGAAAAATACGCCCTTTTCTGAGCTGCCCCAACCTAGTGGTACCTATCAATGAAATGATAGGTGGGCCCATCCCAGTCTGTTCCATGACCTAGGCACTTTCTTCCTGGCTGTTTCTTCCCCTTCTCTCCTTCCTGGGAGGGGATCCTTGGCAAGAGAGGGAAAGAGACTGACTTTGCACAGGGAGCCATGTTATGGGAGGTGGGGCTCAATACTTCACATGAGAAAATTTGTCTATGGAGTAGAGCTGTGGTCTGAGCCCCACATGTGCTTTTATAAATAAAGTTTTATTGGGACACAGCCATGCTCATTCCTTTATGTGTTGTCTTGGCTGCTTTCAGGCTACAGAGTTGAGTGGTTGTAACAGGAACTCGATGACCTACAAAACCTAACACCTTTTCTCTCCGGCCCTTTACAGAACAAGCTTGGACACCCTGTAGTAGAGGCTCCCTCTGAGCTGCCTGGAGGGAGCCAGATAGAACCGGTGGACAGGAGGGGTGATGGGAGAAGAGGGGGTGAAATGCCCAGGGCCCCTCTGGAGCCCAGCAGCAGGGAGGGCAGAGGGAAGGGTTGCCCCTTATTGCCATTTGAGTTGGGTACTGTGTATTTTGAGAAGTGATTCTATTTAAAATATTGTTAAAGTTTTTAACTTGGCGTCTATTTGTGATAGTCTGGTACTTATTTTCCTCCTGGTGTTGAGTATTACAGGCAAGACTACAGAGTTTTATGTTAAATGTCAGTAACTCACATTTATTGGGCACATATCACGTGCACTGAAGGCTGCAGCCATCATACAGTGTAATGTTCCTAACAATTCTGAGATGGTCACTTTACTAATGAGAAAACTGAAGGGCAGAAAGTTTAAATTATGTGTCATGTTATGAAGCTGATGTCAGAGTCTGGATTTAAACGCAGGTCTTTTTGATGCCAAAGCCAACATTCTAAACCAGTGTTTTTCAAACTGTGGGTTGAGAAATGAGTTTAGCAAGTTGCAACTAGCATTAAAAAAAATTGAGGAGTTCCTAGGAGTTCCCTTTGTGGCTCAGTGGTTAATGAATCCGACTAAGAACCATGAGGTTGCGGGTTCGATCCCTGGCCTTGCTCAGTGGGTTAAGGATACGGTGTTGCCGTGAGCTGTGGTGTAGGCTGCAGACGCGGCTCGGATCCTGCGTTGCTGTGGCTGTGGCGCAGGCCGGCAGCTACAGCTCCGATTAGACCCCTAGCCTGGGAACCTCCATATGCCGCGGATGTGGCTCTACATAAAAGGCAAAAAGACAAAAAAAAAAATTGAGGCGTTCCTATTGTGGCACAGAGGAAATGAATCCGACTAGGAACCATGAGGTTAAGGGTTCAATCCCTGGCCTTGCTCAGTGGGTTAAGTATATGGTGTTGCCATGAGCTGTGGTGTAGGCTGCAGCTTCAATTCAACCCCTAGCCTGGGAATCTCCATATGTATGTTGACATGGGTCGTAGGATCACAGAGTAAACCCCAGCTCAAAAGTCTTTGTAGCCTTTTAGAAAAGAATTGTAATGTTTTCCTCAGCTTGCCAAAATGCCATTGCTATATGTTCTATCCAGCTTACCTAGTGTATATTTTCTTAAAGAAATTCCCAGGAACAGTGCTGACATTTACGCCCTCCAGCTGTCTCTGCAAAACTTTATGATGGTATGCAATAGGGTCCTACAAGCCAAGGCACCTTACCCTGCTTTTGCTCCTAAATCCCCTCACTTTTAATGAAGATTCGTTTTTCTGAAGGTCAAGGCTTTAAGCGAGATCATTTCTCGTTTCATGGTTTTTATGCTTCTACTTTCAAAATGTGGTTTCAAGAAGAGTCAGCCCCTCTTCCCTCCACTGGCTTACCTTCACTGAGTATTTATTGCATTCCACCAGATGTGTTCAGGAAGCTATTATGCGGCTCTACTCTCCATGAAAGCTTTATCAGTGCCAACAAAATATACGTCTCTGCGAAAACACGGAGGGGTCCTAGACTCATTATAATTTTAATGACTGGTGGAACCTGATTCTTATTTATTCTTTATTTCTTCAGAGATCCCAGAAGACCCACTTGTGGCTGAAGAGTATTACTCTGATGCATTTGATTCCTGTTCTGAAGAAAGTAAGGAGGAGGAAGAAAATACAGTGTTCTCAGCGGGAGAGGAAGAGGAACAGGATGAGGGATCCCAGCCTGCTTACCGGACAAACCAACAGGTACATGCCGCTCTCAGCAGATGTGGCGGAGCTGTCCCAGGTGCTGACCAGGCTGTGATTTCCTGTAGTCAAGGGAGTCCTAGAACCCAAGTAAGGGATGGGGAACTGGGGGTTATTATACAGGCTCCACGTGATGTGTCTTGATTTCCAAGACCCAGAGACAGGCAGGGGCCCATGGAATTTTGTGAATCTGGTCTGGATATGTTGATGAGGGAGAGGCTAGAGCACCCATTGCTGATCCAGGTGAGAGGATGTTAGACAAGCTGCTGTTTGCACACTCAACATTCCACATACAGCTGCCAAATAAACATCGCACATGTCTCTTTAGAAGAAAGAAGGGGATTTTTTTAAATATTATTTTCTGCCTGGTAATGAGATCTGTGAGTCATGCCCCAGTGCACAAATTAGTTCTGGGGATGAGGCCAGGAAGTCCTGGGCTTAGGAGATGGTCCTTATGGCCCTTCCCAGCCTCTGAGGTCCTCCCTTACACACAGTCTGAGTCTTATGTCCTCGCCATGGATTCTGTAACAATGACAAGACCAGGCCCCACCTGGGCCACAAGTCAAGAAACCATCTAGCATGTGAATTCCCTGTTGGGTGTCTACGGAGATACGGGGGGAGCAAGTTACATGAGGAAAAAGCAGATGACTTTGGGCAATTTATGCTCATATTCCCTTTTTCTTTCTTCTTCTTCTTAGGGCTGCACCTGTGGCATATGGAATTTCCCAGGCTAGGGGTCGAATCAGAGCTACAGCTGCCAGCCTACGCTACAGCCACAGACACGCAGGGTCCAAGCCATGTCTGCAACCTACGCTGCAGCTCATGGCACGTGAAGAGAGAAACAAATAGATATTGAGAAAAGCACAAAGTCAAGGCAAGGGGTGACCCAGCATGCCAAAATCAGAACGCTTTCCTAGCACCATTCCCCCAGTTTTTCCAGGGAACTCAGGTGAACAACACTTCCCAGCACAAATTAAAAATACAATCGCTATTTGCTTCTGAGCCACTGTCCTAAACAACCAAGACAGACATTGTTACAGTATTACAGAAGTCTTCCTTCTGTGCCTTTGGTCGTGAAACATACAATATATAAAACACACACTCCATTTTTGTCCAAAGCATCAAGTGATAAAATTTTAGCGACTAACATTATTACTTTAAAATGTTTTTAGTAAAATTAAACTGATTTCAGAAAACCAAATGAATAAAATATATGGCAAACGCCAGCCAGTTCAAGAAATAGAACTTTCCAGAGTTCTCTTCATGGCTCAGTGGTTAACGAATCCGACTAAGAACCATGAGGTTGTGGGTTCGATCCCTGGCCTTGCTCAGTGGGTTAAGGATCCAGCGTTGCCGTGAGCTGTGGTGTAGGTTGCAGACGCAACTCGGATCCTGCATTGCTGTGGCGAAGGCTGGCAGCTACAGCTCCTGTTAGACCCCTAGCCTGGGAACCTCCATATGCCGCAGGTGCTGCTCTACATAAAAAAAAGGCAAAAAGACAAAAAAAAAAAAAAGAAATAGAACTTGCCAACCACTCCAGGAGTCCCGTCTTTTGTGTACTTGCTGGAACACAGGGTTGGAATTCAAATTGCCTCTATGGGTCCGGTCTTTGTCACTTCCAGCTTGTGGAAGTGCCTCAGTTTTCTAATCTGTACAATGGGAGAATAATGGTTCCCACCTCAGAGAATAATTTTGGGAATTAAATGAAATAATCCATGTAAAGTACTTAGAATAGTACCCAGAATTTACTGAAGTACTTAATGAGATATTAGCTATTATGATAAAGCTACCTAGCCAACTGGTAGCTTTTTATTTTTATTTTTTGTGCTTTTTAGGGCCACACCTGCAGCATATGAATGTTCCCAGGCCAGAGGTCCAGTTGGAGCTATAGCTGCTGGTGTATGCCACAGCCACAGCATTGCAGGATCCGAGCCACATCTGCAACCTACACCATAGCTCGTGGCAACGCCAGATCCTTAACCCACTGAACAAAACTAGGGATCAAACCCACAACTTTCTGGTTCCTAGTTGGATTTGTTTCCACTGCGCCATGATGGGAACTCCTTGTTGCTTTTTAAATGATACTTCCAAAACTTTTTAATTCTAATGAAATTTTACAACTGCAGTATTAAAAAAAAAAAACCTTTATTTATTATGGCCAGTGTTAAATATAGGACAGCTATTTTGCTCTCTGGGCTGTGCCTCTGTAACATGTGATGTGATAGATTGTGACTTATTTTAAATAATCTACCGGGACAAGATGCTAGGGCCTCTCACATTCGTGTTGGTGTTTTGTCTCGAAAAACCCTGATTGAGTGGCTTATCCCTGTATTAAAGATGAAGAAACTAAGTTGCCAAGAGAGAAGTAACTTGCCCGTGGCCATGCAGCTGGGGAAGGTTAAGAACCATGCCTCTGGCCCAGGTCCATCCTATTTCCAAGCCCATGTGTTTCCTAGTACAGAAGGTGTATCACCCTGCTACATAGAGGAAACAGGACTAGAAATGTCAACTGAGTAGTTTGTATTAGAGACAGGTAGTTACAACCCCACTTGTTTTTCCTAGTAATTCGACGTAATTTCCATCTCCCCAAAGGTGGTGAATGTGGCGTTGCGATGGGTGTTTACCCTCCTCTTTTTAAGTTATTTTATTAGCAACGCACAAGTCACACTTACAGAACCCCGAGCTGAGACCTGGTCACTCTGGGCTTTGTGAGTGGAGTAACTCTTGTAGTCATCTTGGGGGTTTGCCTCTTCTCCCCTCTCCTCAGTCTTGCCCTTGACCCCTGCACCCAAGATCTGCTTAGGTTATCATTTTACCCATTGCTTCTATGTGAATAATTAGGTCAAAGCTGATTTCCTCTTCCTTCAGATGGAGCAAAAGTCATATGGTTTCTGTTTCGATGAAAGAAGTGCTTTCAAAAAGAAAAACGGTCACAACTTCATTGGGATTGATTGCTGAGTCCCCTGTGCCACCCATAACAGTCTTATCAGCCGTGGCATCTCCAGAGCAGTTCTATGAAGCACCTATTTGTCATTTGTTTCTCGGCTTCAATAAGCAGAGAGCATCAGTAGCCCTTTACTCCAAGCCCTTATGCTGTTGGTGGCTCCTCTGTGAAGTCTGTGGTCACTGAATTGGAACCAGGCTCTTAGATCTCAGGAGAATGGAGCTGTCATCATAACAGTTTCTCAAAAATATTTATAGGACCCGTCAATGAAAAGCGTTTCATGTACGCTAATGGATTGTTTTAGGGCTGCAGGCTGCAGGGGTTTTGTAGACCCTTATGTCTTTCCCCTGCTGCCTTGAGCATCGTTTCTCTCTCCAGGACTATTCAGTGTCCCTCGGGCACTGGTGATACACACGAGGTGGGCCATCATGATGTGACTTAGCACGCGCTTGGGAAAGGCTCTACCATTTGATGAATGTGATTTTCATCGACACGTGTTTAGAGAAGGCTCTTAGGACCGTGGTGTTTGTTCTTGCTAAGATGGAGAGCTGTATTGGCCTATTCCCCAGCTAATTCTGAAGTTTTCAGTACATTTTCACCAAATTCTCCAGTGATTTTGAAATTCTGTCCGAACAGTGAAGCATTTGAAAAAGCAAGGAAGACATTGAAATGACACCACAGGTGCAGAGAAATAGGTGCAGGCTAGGTAAGGCCTGAGAGTCCGCTGAGGACCTTGGGAACAGATCGTCATGGGAACAGGTGTCTGTAAGAGTGTCTTATGCTAGTGGAGTCATAAGTTTAATCAAGTCATAATTATGACAATAAGAGAACTTAATGTTTCTCTTAGAAACCTAGAACCTAATATTCTAATGTTTCCAGAACCTTCATTCTACACCCAGTACTTTATGTGGTGTGTCACTTTAGATCCTCTGGGAAGCAGATGACAAGACAGAACTAGAAATGAGAGAGAAAAGCGTATGAGGTTGGCAGGGAGAGCTTCAAGCCATAATACTGGTCTGCATCTTTGAGGGCAAGGGTGGGAGGGAAGAAAGAAGGATGGGGTGAGAGCTCAGCCTGCCATGCAGTCCTGAAAATGCCTTGGCCACACGGCAGAGACTGCCCAACAGAGGAGCCCAAATAGGCAGACGTGGCCTATCTCTGGTGTGCCCACTACACTCTCAGTGGCTGGGAGCTCCCTGGGAAGATTGTGGCCTTGGCACAAACGCTGCAGTGACTGTGAAGGGGCAGCCCTGGGGGCTATTGGCTCCCCTAAGACCTGTAATGCGCTCTCCCTTGAAAGCACAGGTGGGAAGTCCCTCTGGAGCTGCCACAGACACCGTGTTTCATCCAGATCTTGCAACGACCCTTCAGAACAAGTGTATATGATGATGTGTATTCTACTTTGAATGGTATCAAACCAGAATTTAACTGGCTGGAATTCAAATAAGCTACAAGGTGACATTAGGAGGAAGGAAGGGAGCATGAGCTAGGGATTCCAAGCAATTATACACCAACAGTTCAATGGAAAAAGCCAATGCCCTGGATTGAGAGCTGTAAATCCAGAGCTCCCACTGGCCCTCAGCACCTGTGTGTCTCTCCAGTTTGAACCTCTTGGTGCTTTGAATTATTGCCCAAGACTTTTTTTTTTTTTTGGCTTTTTGGGCCTGAACCCATGGCATATGGAAATTTCCAGGCTAGGAGTCAAATCAGAGCTACAGCTGCTGGCCTATACCACAGCCACATCAAAGCCATATCCAAGCCATGTCTGTGACCTACACCACAGCTCAGCCGGATCCCTGACCCACTGAGCAAGGCCAGGGATCAAACCTGCGTCCTCATGGCTACTAGTTGTATTTTGTTTCCACTGCACCACAACAGGAACTCCAGAGACTTATAATATTTAAAGATACATTTTTCATACAATGCTCTCCCCAAATGCGAGCCGTTTCATTTGGTTCAAATGAAGTATCAGCCTATTTTGTCTGTAACTGATTGTTGTAGAAGCACTAACTTTAAAAGGCAGGTGTCTTAAAAGATGAGACTGTCATGCTGTCCTAACTTTGCACAAGAGGATGCTGAGACTTGTTGAGCCCCAAGGCTATGCAACTGGTAAGCAGCAGAGCAGCACTGTCTGACCTTACTTGTAGCCACTCCTTTACCCAGTCTCCTCCTGCACAATTGCAACCTCTGCTTTTCTACAATTTCTGAGAAAATTCACTTTACTCAGTTGTCCAAGAGAACAGCCACTGCATTATCTGGTCCTCTGGTGAGACCAATTCTACTGAACAGAATTACTGAGTTGCATGCAAGGCAAAGTTTGTACGAGTTCTGGGAAAAGTGCTGAGTTAACGAAAGCTAAAAGGAGCCTGCCTCCCACATCTGTTATGAGATATGGATTTCTCTCCTCCTACTGTTTTTTTTTTTTTTAATTTTTATAGCAGGTGCCAGAACTTGACTCCAAATAGTGGGACTGATTTACCTGCTGTTTTGCATAATCAGACCTAATTAATTTAGCCCTATGTGTGGGAGGAAACACTTCTTGTCATGAATTACCCCAGAGGTCATCAGTTCTAAGAAGCAGCCAGTCCTGCTGCTGAATCATTTCTCCATCAGCATCCTCCTCCCTGTGGCCCAGGTGATACAGCAGCCAGCCTTGCTGAAGAGTTAGTGAACTCACAGTTGGAGGTGTCATTGTTTCCAGGTAACAGTCCAATGTGTGTTGCTGAGAGGAGTGATTCTGATGGACAGTTTCCAGCCCTCGTCTCCATTGCGGTTGTTCCCCCTCCCATCCCTACCATTTCTGGTCCAGGATGAAGCACAGCTCATTGCCTGTCAGATGGAGGACACAGCACACTGGGATTTGTAGAGGCTCTCCATCCTTTACACTCCCAATTATAACCAAGAATGTCTGGATAATTCTGTAGTGGGTGCCCAGGAGTGTCTATGAAGCCCTCAAGCAAACCACAGACACCAACTTGCCACAACCCTGGCCTTGATAAGCTACACCGCAGTTAGGAGGCTTTAATAATGTGAAGTGTACAGGCATCAGTGGTTAAACGTGGACACGCTGCCAGTCACATCTGTCAGTTCTGAGTGCAGTGACAGAGGCGTTTGGTGTCATAGGAGCCGGGGGGCTGATTTGCAGTGTGGGTTTTGCAGGTATATCTCTATGCTCCCATCAGTCACACTCTTTAAGGCCTTTCTCCTTGGCAGAGGTGGTCACTGGCAGTGAGATGGGAATTAGAGTGTCAGTGTCCTGATTTCTGGGCAGCCTCCACAAGGATGCCATCAGCTCTCATGGCTTTGGGCTGAATGGCATCCTGTCTTCCTGTGAATTATGAATGTGGATAAGCAAGGGTTTGGCTTCTAATGAGATCAAACCGAGATGTGAAAGGTTCATCTGAGTACGCAGAAAATGGATAAGGTCATCCTGGTGTTTTGATTTCTGTAACTTAGAGATATTATTCAGAGCTGTTTGTGGATATGGGTTGAGGGAGATGGACAATAGCTTAGTAAAGCAACTTGCAGAAAAGAAGGTGGGTGAGCTTTTGCTCAGATCATTCATTTGTACATCACATATTTGAGTATTCTGGACACTGGATATACTGTTGTGAACCGAACAGACACAGCACCACCTTCATGGGCAACTCAGCCACCTCTTGTATTTAAATCATATCCACAGATGTGTGTCCTCTATTCAGCACTGGAACCCTGGACTCACATCTCCAGTGTGCCTAGGAGTGGGGTTAAAAGTCATGTGGGCTTCTGCTGAACATCCTGAGCTAAGTGTATCTCAAAGAGAGCTAATCCCACCCACCAGGCTTGGTCTCAATCAGCTCTCCTGAGCCAACCTTGACTCATGCCCTTTCACCCATATTCCACATCCATTCACAAGCAGAACCTGTTGACTGGAGCCCTGAAGTACATTTAGGATATGGTTACCCCTAAAGACCTCTGCTCCCACTGCCAGAGCTGTTATTGCCTCCCCAGGGGGTTATTGCAGTGATTTGTAACTGGTCTCCCAGTGCCTTTCCCATCTCACTCAGAATGAAAGGCCAGGTCCGCTCGGTGTCCTTCCAGCTCCCCATCCTCCCATCACTACGAGGAGTGTCCTTGCTCCCAACTGTAGCCATTTCAGCTGTCTTCCTATGTCTGGAACTTACCATGCATCTGCCTTTGGGAGCCCAGAATACCCTCCCTTCCAGATACACAGGAGATTTGCTGTTTCTATACCTCTGAGGCTCTGCTCATGTCATTTTACTGGGGCAGACTCTGACTAATTTATGTAAAACAGCACTTGCTGGCCTGAGAATGCCCTCTTCCCTTCCCTGCTTTATTTTTCTCCATAGACCTTATCCCCGTCTGACTTACCATTGTTTATTCATTTGTTCATTTACAGTCTGTCTGCCCGACTAGAATGCAAGGTAGTAGGGTGGAGACCCTGGTTGATTTGATTTTTTTTTCCCCCACCGGTATATTCCTAGCACCTTGAACAATGGTTACCCCAAAGGAGACACTCAGTAGATTTTGTGAAGTAAATGAATGAATGAATGAATGCCTTCAGTGGTAAGGTAGCCAGGAAGCCAGTATTCAAACAGACGAGAGCGACTAGGGAAGGAAGATGCTGAAGTGACAGAGGACATGGACATTTAAGAGGTATGGGGAGACCTAACAGGGGGGTCAGAGAGAGTTTCTAGAAGACTTTTCAACTGTGACCTGAAGGATGGGCAAAGCCAGCCCTCTGTGCACGGGAAGGGGGTTGGGGGAGGAGCACCCCAGAGAGGGGAGGAGAATGTGGGAAGGCCCTGGGCGTGAAAGGCCCAGCAAGTTCAAGAAGCCAGTGTGAGCAAAAAGGTGGGTGAAGTTGGAGAGCTCTGGCCAGCTGGAGCCACATCATGAAGGCCCTGTAGAGTGTGAAAGGCCAAGCAAGTGAAGGGCAGCGAGCAAGATAAAGTCTTAGAGTGAATCTATGGTGATAGAAGTCAGAAGAGCTGTGGCCCCGCAGGGTAAGAATAGGCTGGAAGAGGGCAGGAGGGACGAGAGGGGCGAGAAGGATTTCCTTAATCTTGTTTGGGGTTGTGGCTACATGGGTATATACATTTAAAAAATTGTATTCTTAAGATCTGATCATTTTACTGAGTGCAAATTTTACCTCAATAAAAATATCACATCATCATAAGAAAAAGATATTGTAGTTACGTGTGGTACTATTGTAATTATGTGATGGATGGCACTAGACTTATTGTGATGATCATTTTTTTTTGTCTTATTTTGTCTTTTTAGGTCTGCACCCACAGCATATGGAGGTTCCCAGGCTAGGGGTCTAACAGGAGCTGTAGCCGCCAGCCTTCACCACAGCCACAGCAACGCAGGATCCAAGCCGCGTCTGTGACCTACCACAGCTCACAGCAACCCCGGACCCTTAACCCACTGAGCAAGGCCAGGGCTCAAACCCGCAACCTCATGGTTCGTAGTTGGATTCGTTTCCACTGAGCCATGACGGGAACTCCTGATGATCATTTTGCAATATATACAAATAGTGAATCATGTTATACACCTGAAACTAATACAATGTTATCTGTTAATTACATCTCACTTTTTTAAAAAAAATTCAACAAAGAAAAATAAAATAAAATAAAAACCATCATCAACAGACAAAAAACTGCAAAAGGACTACAACAGAACTGTGATATTTGCATACATACAGTGAGATGTGTGAGACCTTAGCCCGCACGAAGCCACCTCTGGCTGCTCGTGGCCTGAGTGTGACTTTTCAGCTTGAAGGAGGTCCCACATGCCCTCAAATGAGGTCTCTCAGGAAAAAAAAAAAAGAATCCAGAATGCATGGGGGTGAATAGGGAAGAGGGCTCCGCCTGGTTGGGATTTGCCCTGCGGGATGGTCCTGAGCAGAGAGGTGCCCGGGGGTGTAGGAGATCAGCCCCCTCCCATGCTCGCACAGGGACTCGAGAACCAGAGGACACTCCTGGAGAGACGGACTTGGCTGCGCTCTTCTCAATGGCCGGAGCTGAAGTACAGACGTTTCTACGTCTCTGCCTGCTTGGGATTGTTCAGTACACACAGAGGCCGTGGCGTCAGGCCTGGCAGCACATGAAGCCATCTGTTCCCTAATTCGGAGTGGCTTTCAGCCCCTGGAAGCAGGATGCTTTGTAGCTGTGAAACTGTCCGTGCCTGTGCTGGTTAGACCAGGCCTCCTCTGGCTGTGCCTTTGGGAGTCGGCAGAGCCCACCTGCCATGAGAAGCTAGCGGTGCTGGATGGAGACAGAGCCCTCAGGACGTGGGAGCAGGAAGCAGAGCCTTGGAAGCCTGAGAACGTTGAAAGATAGGTTTATGATTGCCCCCGGGCTGTGGGTGCCTAAAGTGCTCCCAAACTGTGGTCGTGTGGCAGCCGGTTGCCTATCATTCATTCATTCACAGCTCACTCCTCAAGCGGCATGTGTACTAATTACCGTTTTACTGATATCAGCGCTCCATCTCTTTATGTGTAAGTTCAGCTTCAAAGAGAGCCATGTAAGTTGTTTTCATTTGCTTAACTTTGTAACTGAAGCCTCTCTCATTGGTTTATCTCCAGCTCTTCAAGGTTTAGAGTTGGTCAGAGTTTCTCTTAAACGGATGATTTGTTTGTTTGTTGCCTTTTATCCAGCTTATAGTTCTTTTTCTCTCATTTAACAAGAGGAAGGCATTCACTAGGGTGAGTGGAGGAGCGAGGAATGCAGCGTCTTATGTCCCCCTGCCATCTCTTCATATGCACAAAAGCCAACTATCCTGAGGCTCGGGGTGGACACGCCTCATGGCGCTAGGCTTTCTCTGCCTGGGTTCTCGTAGCTTTGTTCCCTAAGAGGGTGGCAGAGCCTGTTTTCTGCCCTCATTTCAACTTTTTCCTCTGAAACCAGGTTGCAGCTTGACCTACACACTGTGACTGGAGTCTCTTGGATTCATGACCGTTAACACCAGCTTGAGAGACAAACTTCTTTAGAAAGATGTCTTCATTGCTGTGATTTATTACCACAGCTTGAGCAGAAAGTTAAACCAGGTTCACTCCAAGATATGGTGCATATCGATTATATACCCAACGCACAATTTTGAGCATTTTGTTTGGCAAACACATATTACTGTTAATATGTACCAGGCACACACACACTTTAATAATGCATATTTATTGCTCCCAACAACCCATTATACAGATGGGGACATAGAGGGAACAAGAGGTTAAATAATTTACTCAAGACACATGCCTGGCAGATAGCAGGACTGGATTTAAACTCAGGCAGACTTGCTCCAGAGTGCAGGCTCTGAACTGCTAGGCTGTGCCTTCTTCTCCTTGGGCCCGTTGGTCAGAGTGCCAGGGGCCACCTTCCCTCATGGTTTGGGTAAGTCCTGATCCATTCGGGGCAGTTTGGCCATTGGACTCCATTTGGCAGCATTTGATTTATGATGAATAGGCAATTAATTCTGGCCCCCAAGTGTGAGGCTATACTTGCTTGGGAAGGAGGAGGCTCTGAAAATGCTTGAAACAGAACACACCAGGGCTCTTTTTTTAAGCTATTTTATGTCGGTTTTCAGTTGCTCATAGCTGAAACTATCCTAGGTAATTGAAATGCTAAATAAGATTCCTTTTTTTCTAGCAAGAATAGTGGTATAGAATTATGGTTGCATAGTTGTTGGATTATATTTTCAAAATAGCATCTTGTCAACTTTTAGATCAAAGGTTGAGTCTTCAAGGAACAAAGCAAAGCTTTTGTAATATGTACAAATGACAGTAATTGGGGCTTACTGCCAAGAACGTAAGACAAAAAGTGTGAGATGCTGTGTAGCTCTGGTTTGGTATAAACCTCGTAACTGCATTTTTATTGCCATGTTCTGTTATTGAGGATCCAGATCATGTTTTTTTTAGAATTTGGCCTGTTGTGTCTATCTATCAGATTCCAACAAAATAATGCTCGTAGAAAATCTTCCTGGATTGCTCTTTTACAATACTGAATTATTTTTTTAAATTTTTTTATTATAGCTGATTTACAATGTTCCATCAATTCCTGCTGTACAGAAAAAACAACATTGAATTCTTTATGAGATTTTTGTTTTTCAGGAGTCAGAATTCTCTAATTATATGTGTGTGTATATATATGTATTTTTATAATATGTATATGTATGTATGTATATATACATCTACATACACACACACACACACACACACACATACACTGAGGCCAAAGTGGATAAATCTGTGACCCAGGCAGTAGCGGGTCCAGTTCCTGGGTCTGTGAGAATATGTAAGATCACAGAATCTATAGGAAAATAATGTGGGATCTACTATAATGTGGAACCGGGAAGATCAGTGAACCCACTCCGGGGAGGATGAGCCATGAAACCAGGAAAGCCTGGGAGACCAGTAAGTACAAAGCTGAACTGGGCTGAGAGACTCTGAGCCTGCTGCTCATCCACCCGACATGTGGCTCGTACACCCAACAGCTGTGCTCCGCACAGTGACTGAAGGGTGCGTGTTCTGGGAAGGCCACAGAGAAGGAAAGCTTATAGCGATGGCTTCAACCCACAGAAAAGCCATTGCCTAGGAAAAGTTCTTCGTTTGGAGACATTTGGGAGGTTGCCACAGAAGGTTTCCCAGAAGGCTTATGACAAAAATTCCGCTAAAGGAAGCTCTAGTTTGGGGGAAGCCTGTGAGGTCATCTCTGTTTCTGGGGTCACTTCAGATGCAGACAGAAAAGAGCCTTATGATAGACCATCTTGGAGCCAAAAAGAAAAGGCAGATGGAAGCAGAGGATGCACAGTCAGCCGACTTGGAATGAAGCTCTGCAAATAAATGTCTCCATAAGAATTCAAAGTTTTCACAAGGTTGAGAAACCATGAATTTAGGTAAAATCTGCTGGCAAGATGGAAGCAGAGGAATATTTCATTTGACTGTTTGTTGCCCAGATGTGTGCTTTTCTTTCATTGATGTGTTCAAAAAGGGTTTATTGATTGCCAGCTTTGAGCTAATAATATCTCAACAGCCATAGTCCCTGCCCTCCTGGAGACAACAATAACAAACAAACCATTAACTTTATCTTTGGGTAAGTGCCTCAAAAGAAAGAAACAAGGCCCTGTGATAGCAGTGGTAGAAGCAAACCTAATTTAAATTTAGAGAGACCTACAGTTGCAATCTGAAGGATGAGAAAGACAGTCATGTGATGTGTGGGGCAAGAGCACTCTCAGCCAATGAGAAGGCCCCAAGGTGGGAAGATCTTGGTGTATCTGAAGAAAAGAGACCAACATGGCCAGGGCACTGTTAGTTGGAGAAGTGGAAAGGGATGAGATTGGAGAGATAGGAAGGAGCAGGACCATGCCGGGCATGCCAGGCCTGATGGGATTCTGTTCTGTGCATAACAACAAAGTCATGGCTGCTGTAAAGAAAATGGATTCAAGTGAGGCCACGGAGGAGGCACAGAGAGAAATAAGGGGGCCGTTTCATGGTCCAGACAAAAAAATGGGCTAAGGTAACTATTGGGCTTTTATTTCTTTACTATTAACACATTTCTCGACTTGTATAATTCCCCAGCCACCTGATGGTAGAGAACATGCATCAAAGTGAGTTTCATGGGAGAATTTATTGCTAAAAGAGCTGGGGTCTGGGCAGGAATACCCCAAGGACGCGGACTGAATTATCTGTCCCAAAATGGTGGGCTGAGGCTATATCTGCCTCCCTCAACTTTGTATGCATTTGGAATATAATCAGTATTTAATACAGTCTACCTGAATTGAATATAACTGAGTCACGAAGCGTGTGCTTCGTCAGTGTGTGCGCACAAACTAAATCTTTCACCAGGACAAAGGTGAAAGCTGTAAGAGATTAGTCATGGTGAAAGATTTACTTAGCTCTTAGTTAGCTCTTAAGTGAGCAGGTGGGAGTTCCCTGATGGCTCAGCAGGTTAAGGACCTGGTATTGTCACTGCTATGGCCCAGGTCTGATCCCTGACCTGGGAACTTCTGCATGTCTTGGGTATAGCCAAAAATAATAATGATACTAATTTTTATAAATAAGTAAATAAATCAATAAAAATAAAGTGAGATAATCCAGATTATTGAGTTAGACAGAACTAGCTGATAACTAAATGAAAACCTACGCAGTGTGATTTTTTACAGTCCTGTGAAGGTACCACCTGACTTCCTCCTCTGACGCCCCTGCTTGCTGCTGTCTAAACTCCAGCTATTAGAAAATAATTCCTCTGGTAGGAGGCTATATCCCTTACTGAAATATAGATATCCTGAGATAACAGTAAGCCTTATCAAGCATCTTTGTGGTAATGTATCTATCATATCTTTTCTTGAAAGAAAGCACATTTTAATAGAAAGGAGGTTGGAAAAAAAGTATGGTGGTATCAAAGTTCATGCTGGAGAAAATCAACTACTTGGAATGGGTAGAAATGTGGGGAAGAGGGACAGAGCAGAGGAAGGTGTGGGGTGGGGGTTCTAGATGTTCACGCTCTTTGACTCAATAATTTCATTTCTGAATGGCTAACATAAAGAAATAACAACAAACATGGGACAAAGTTGCAAGGATAGTCATTGCGATATTATTTACGAAAAAATGGAAGCAATCTAGATGTCCAGTGACAGGCAGGGGCATTAAATAAATTCATATGGCTTTACAGTACAGATCATATAACTATTAAAATTATGTTCTGAAGAAAGTCTTTTGGATGTGCCCATGGCACGTGGACGTTCCCAGGCCAGGGACTGAACCCTCACCACAGCAGTGACCCGAGCCCCTACAGTGAGAATGCCAGATCCTTAACCTGCTACACCACAAGAGATTTTCTCTGAAGAATTTTTAATAGCACGGAATTAAAATCCGAGCAAAAGTGTATGTGTGTCTGTGTATTTTATGTATACCATACATATGTAGTATAACCTCCATTATCTAAAAGATAGGTCTACCTAGAAAAGACCACATATGTGTATATATTTTTGTGGGTGTATATGTTAGTAGTGATGGGATTTTCAGTTGATTTATTTTCTCTTGATAAGTTTCTACATTTTCCAGATTAAAAACCAAATAGGAATAATTAGAGAACTTTTTAAAATGAAAGTATAATTTATTTACAATGTTGTGCCAATTCTGCTGTACAGTAAGCGACAGATATATATATATATATGTATATATATGTATATATATATGTGTGTATATATATATATATATATATATATATACACACACACAGTGTGTATCTATATCTGTATATATACCTATAATCTCCTGGGATAGACCATGATGGAAAATAAGACAACACTCTGATATTATTTTCCATCATGGTCTATCCCAGGAGATTGGATATAGTTCCCTGTGCTAGACAGTAGGACCTCGTTGTCTATCCATCCTATATATAAGAATTTGTATCTGCTAATCCCAAACTCCCAGTCCATACAACTCCCTTAACTCCCTCTTCCTTGGCAACCACAAGTCTGTTCTCTATGTTTGTGAGTATGTTTCTGTTTTATAGATAGGTTTGTGCCATATTTTAGATTCCATCTATAAGTGATATCATATGGTATATGTCTTTTTCCTTCCAACTGACTTCACTGACTATAAGAATCTCTATATGCCTCCATGTTGCTGCAAATGGCATTATTGTCCTTTTTTATGGCTGAGTAGTATTCCATTGTATATATGTACCACTCCTCTTAATCCATTCATCTGTTGATTGGCATTTATGTTGTTTCCATGTCTTGGCTATTGTGAATAGTGCCACAGTGAACACAGGGTTGCATGTATGTTTTTGAATTATAGTTTCGTCTGGATATAATGCCCAGGAGTAGGATTGCTGGATCATGCAGTAGCTCTATATTTAGTTTTCTGAGGAAACTCCATACTGTTTTTCGTAGTGGTTGTACCAATTTTCATTCCCACCAACAGTGTAGGAGGGTTCCTTTTCTCCACACCCTCTCCAGCATTTGTTATTTGTTTTTGTAGACTTATTAATGATGGCCATTCTTACTGGTGTGAGAGCATTCTTATTCTTGTAGCTTTGATTTGCAATTCTCTAATAATTAGCAATGTTGAACATATTTTCATGAGCCTACTGGCCATCTGTAGGTCTTCTTTGGAGAAATGTCTATTCAGTTCTTCTGCCCATTTTTCCATGGTGTTCTTTGTTCTTGTTTTTGTTGAGTTGTATGAGCTGTTTGTATATTTTGGAGATTAAGCCCTGTCTGTTGCATTGTTTACAACTATTGTCTACCATTCTTTAGGTTGTTCTTTTCTGTAGCTTGGTTTCATTTGCTGTGCAAAAGCTTGTAAGTTTGATTAGGTCCCATTTATTTATTTTTGCTTTTATTTCCTTGTTTTTTGTCTTTTGTCCTTTTATGGCTGCACCCATGGCATATGGAGGTTCCCCGGCTAGAGGTCTAATTGGAGCTGTAGCCGCCGGCCTACACCACAGCCACAGCAATGTGGAATCCGAGCCACGTCTGCAACCTACACCACAGCTCAAGGCAAAGCCGGATCCTTAACCCACTGAGCAAGGCCAGGGATTGAACCGGCAACCTCATGGTTCCTAGTCGGATTCATTAACCACTGAGCCATGACGGGAACTCCTATTTTTGCTTTTATTTCTATTGCCTTAGGAGACTGACCTAATGACAATATATCATTTAAAATATTTCGATATAAAACATTGTTTAAAAGGATAGGTTGCCCCAGACATCATAGCTTTCTCTGTTGCTGCTGCCAGCCTTGCTGATTATCATGTGCATTACAGATCCAACTGGACCTTTTCAAAACAATTACCCTTTCCCCATAAGAAGCAATTTCTAATTCATTAGCCAAGTTATTGCATCTATTTCTGAAACAAATCTGAGTGTTTGACGGAACTTGAATCTGTGGGAGAGTTTTTCAGGGCTGAATGTTACAAGATGTTCCTCCTGCCTCTAAGGCATACTCCCCTTAGAGGAGTTGATAGGAAGGAATGAGACTAAGAACGTCTAAGTCCATCAGCCGAGGAACCTTTAGATTTTGTTCACAGCATTTGAAAAGTAGCTTCCTAGACCTTGGTTGAAGTGACTGAAGGCTGTTGGCACCTTAATGTGGCACCTAGGGAGATGAGGGTGCTCCACAGGCCACTTAACTTGGGCAGAGATCAAGTAAAACTGATACAAGGCAAAAATGCAAAGTACTTATTAGTAGCATAATCCCCGCTTTGTACCAGCCAGGATGTACTCCTGGAAGGTCTCTGAGCCATGAGTTCAGCCCAAACATGGAGCAGAATGGAGACATTTTTAGAAAGGCATAGAGTTCATTTTCATTTCCCACCTTTTCTATC
Organism: Catagonus wagneri; assembly: GCA_004024745.2. Lineage (NCBI taxonomy): Eukaryota > Metazoa > Chordata > Mammalia > Artiodactyla > Tayassuidae > Catagonus > Catagonus wagneri. The sequence continues at coordinate 1,719,824 of PVHT021183699.1, read as the reverse complement.
GGGGTCATTTGCGTTCATTAAATGATGATTTCTGGAACACTAAGAATGAGCTGGTTGAGGGATTAAGTTGTAATAGACTAAAACAAGCTCTTTCACTCCTTTCCTAAATTGTTCTTTAAGGTAACAAAGGTAGACCCCAGTCTTCATTGTAAGCTGTCTCTTTGTCAAAATGTTAAAAGATATAATTGGCATCTCATTTTATCCTATAGTTTATAACCCATTAATACCCTTTAACTTGATCCTCGCATTGTTCTGGATTTGACTGGTAGAGAAGATATGTACATGGAGATTGAGATGAACATAGACCCCTGGATCAGCCAGGGGAGATGTGGCCCTCTGGGACACTTGGAAGTGTCTGGGAACATTCGGGCTTCATATTTCAGGGCCAAAGGGAGGGGTGATGGGAGTGTCTTCCTAGCATCTAATGGTTCCTAGCATCTTACGACATACTAGCCAGAAACCTCCAGCATGAATATTATAGAGTCAAGGATGATTAACCTTGATATGCGTGGCTATACGGGGGATGATAACATAAACACGGCATAGTACTGACATCAGGATAAAGGGTAGGTGGGAATTTTTACACTACTTTTGCAACTCTTCTGTAAGTCTGAAATTATTTCAAAATTTTACAAAGTTTTCAGTGGGTGTAACTGGCAGTTTAGGTTTTAATACCCTGATCTGCAGCCCAGAGATAGAACACGACTTATTCCTTGTTGGGAAGGAACATTCCTTCAGCTCAGTCTCTACCCATGAGCTCTGGGCTCACAGTCTTCAGGGGCAGGAAGAGAAGTCAGCAAAGGTCCCAAGTGCCCACATAGATCACGACTGAGTTTGCTTACTCCACTGTGAGAAGGCATAGCCCTCATGTCATGGCAGAGTTTAGGCAAGAATCAATGTGTCTGTTAAACTGCTTTTATAATCTGGAGTCGGAAGCCGTCAGTGAAGAACCCGCCCTTCCCACCTCTCCCTCTCCTCCCCTTTCCTTGAGTAGGGACAACCAGAATTGTTGCCATTCTTCCATTTTCCTTCCTTGCAAATCCCTGGAGTTGGAGGGGACCTGCACAGATGAGATTTAGCACTTGTCATGTGTCGGGATCTGTGTTAGGACATAAAAGTGGAAAATACTTGGTTGGTGACCTCGATTTCTTTAGAGCGTCAGTTGTCTTTCACTGTACAATAAAACACCCCCAAACTTAGCGGCTTAATACAGTGATTTCTTATTTCTCATGCTCTGTAGGTTGCCAGGGCTCATAAGACAGGTCTTCTGCTCCATGTGATACTGTGTAGTCACTCCTGTGGCTGTGTTTGGCTGAGAGCTTGACTTGCATGTCCAGCAGTGGTTCTGGCTGTTGGCTGGGGCCTCTACTTTCCTCACATGGCTTCTCATGTTCCAGGGACTCTCCCCCCAGGACCTCTCCAGGAGGACAGCCTGGGCTTCTTTATGTGGTTGTCAGCTTCCAAGAGAGCAAAAATAGAAGGTACCTTCCTCTTACATCCCAGTTATAGAGGCCACACAGCATTGCTTCTGCATCATTCTATGGCCCAAAGCAAGTGCGGGGCAAGCTCCAGGGGTGGGAAAGATCTCTGCCTACTGATGTCATAGGAGCATGGGGATGGAAGTGGTTGTTGCCACCACTTCGAAAGCATCCACCACACTCCCTGTTCATCTGGCCCTGTAGCCAGAAGACTAAGGTTTGAGAGCTGGAAGCTCCTGAACCATCATCTGATTCAACCCCTCTAGTTCCACAGATATAGAAACTAAGACCTGGGAAGTCAAGCCCCTTGGCCTTGACCAGCATAGTTAGTGGAGGACCTGGGCTTAAGAGCAAGGCTTGTCAGGTTGGTGTCTTCACTTGCACACATAGATGTGTGCTTTGCTTTTCTTCCTTCACAGGATGGCTCTGCCAGCTTCCTCTCTGACTCAAGGCTGCCCCTGCTAAGTTTGGGGACCAGAAAGGTGTAAAGGAGGGACAGACCTGCTTTTTTCTTCTTTTGTTTCTGTGCCTGGTACCTGCTGGGCTCTGGGGTCTTCCATTAGTGCCTCATTGACCGGCACTGACCAGGGATGCCCTCATCATCATTCCTCTTCTATATGTTGGAAAGTGAAATGATGCTGGGTTTGACCATGCCTAAAAGGCACCATCCCAAACCCCACATGATGTTATAAAGTGAAACCCGACACATTTATGTGATGTTTTAGAGGAGTCTATGCATTTTTCTAAAATTCACGATAAATAAAAGAAATATTTTTACTTTTCAAAATAAAATCAACTGCATTATGAAATGTATTGCTTATTTTGAAATGGAGCAGGTGAGCCATAAATTATTGATTTCTCTCAGTGTAACCACAAACTTGAGAATAATTAAGAGCTTCTATTTTCCCCAAACATTATTATGCTACTTTGGATATTTCCAGCCTCCTGGGTAGTAGACAGATACTCATTTTATGTTAAAGATATTTGTTGTTACATGTAGTTCTGGAATTCTCTCCCCTCTCACTAACCCTCATGGGAGTGCCTGACTCTTATTGAGGGTTAAAGTAAATGAGAAATGTGATTCTTAGATTTATGACTCTTTAAAGACTGTAAACTTCCAAAGAAGAACAGTAGAGGTGTTTTCTAGGAAAAAATGTTTACAACAACCTAAACGTCCATCGACAGAGGAGTGGATAAAGAAGATATGGTACATATACACAATGGAATATTACTCAGCCATTAAAAGGAAAGAAATAATGGCATTTGCAGCAACGTGAATGGATCTAGAAATCATCATGCTAAGTGAAGTTAGTCATACAGTGAGACAACGTCATATGCTATCACTTACATGTGGAATCTGAAAAAAGGACACAATGAACTTCTTTGTATAGATACTGACTCACAGACTTTGAAAAACTTATGGTTTCCAAATGAGACAGGTTGGGAGGTGGGGGGATGCACTGAGGGACTGGGATGGAAATGCTATAAAATTTGGTTGTGATGATCATTGTACAACTATAAATGAAATAAAATTCATTGAGTTAAATAAAATAAATTAAAAAAAATGTTTACTTGATTCCAGCCGTGTTGCGTATAGGTTGAATAAAACCTTTTTCTTCATTCTCATAGTATTTACCATTTTTATAGATTAAATAATTTAATACTTGTTTACTATAAAAATTTACAAAAGACATAAGCACACAAAGAGAAAATAAACATCTTCCCATAATCCCATATTGTTGTCAAACCACTGATAACATTTTTAGTGTATGCTCTTTCCATGAGAGAGACAGAGCAATAGATACATAGACTGACATGTAGGAAGAGACGTAGTTATACACATTTCTTTTAAAAATGGGATCATGGAGTTCCTATTGTGGCTCAGCAGAAACGAATCTGACTAGCATCCATGAGGATGCAGGTTCAATCCCTGGCCTTATTCAGTGGGATCTGGTGTTGCCATGAGCTGTAATGTAGGTGGCAGACACAGCCTGGATCCCACGTTGCTGTGGCTGTGGTGTAGGCCAGCAGCTGTAGCTCCAATTGGACCCCTAGCCTGGGAACTTCTATATGCCGTGGGTGTGGCCCCCAAAAGACTAGTAATGATAATAATAATAATAATAATAATAAAATGGGATCATACTGTTCAGTAATTTTACAAGTAGTTTTTTGCATTTTGTTTTGCTTTGTATGTGGGGAGAACACTTTTCCATGTCATTAAATATTCTTCTACCATCCAGGGAAGTAAATCTCTCTTGTTCTGACAGGACAGTGATATTGAAGCACTGGCCAGGTGTTTGGAGCACGTCCTGGGCTGCACCTCTCTTGGTGAGTAAATCTCTTCACATTCCAGACCATAGTGATGCACACTGATTGTAATGGAATATCCAACTAGTAGAGAGCTTGGAAGGAATCTTACAGATATTGTAGTCCAGCCTCCTCAATCGACAGATGAGGAGACTGAGGCCAACAGAAATTGAATGTCTGGCCCATAGGCCAGGAAACGCAAAGAAGAACTGTTTATTATTATTAGTGTTCAGTGACCCTGGGTCTCCAACGATGAAATTGTTAAATTCAGTGGTCCACTGTGATACAATGGTGGCCTGGCAGGATGCAATAATAGGTTTTATAGGTTTCCTGGGAGAGGAATATCCTTACCTCACCGATCCTGGGGAAACATCACTTTCATTCAGGCTGAAAGGACCGTCACTCTGAAGATCAGTTAGTGGCTGGAAGAGATTTGGTCTGAAAGACAAAGCCGAAATTTCTTTAGCATTGTCAGCCTCGATACATGGGATTGGTGTGATTCAGGGATAAAGCCCTGCTTCTTAGCTTCTTCCTCTTTTTTTTTAATCCAGCAAGCCCAACTCTGATAACTTCCAGCACTGGATGATAAATTGCTAACTGACACAGGTAGAGCAGCACAGGATACAACTGGCCATCAGCAGGTTTCACTACCCTAATTCAACCAGCCCTGGACAGAAGCTCCTCAGTTCTGAGAGCGGCCCCTTGTTCTCTGTAGCAGGCTACCTTGTACAGGGGACTTGAGCGGCCACAGGTTTTGGTATCCACAGAGGCTCAATCCCCCGTTTTCAGATAACAGGAAACGACTCTGTTCTTAGAGGTCCTGGGTTAAAAGGGCCGAGGAGGTCTTTTTCTTTGATATTTGATGGTGAACTTTCATTTAAAAAATTCAAATTGTCTGACCAAAAGCAGTCCCTTTGAAAGGAATGGCTGGAATAACAAGGCAGTTTTCAGGCATGCCAGCATTCACCACGGTTTTATTAGGAGCTTTCTGTACAATTTATAGCCTTTTTCCAGCTTATTCCACGTCTCTGTGTGAGAAGCCTCACTCATAACATAGCTCTATTTTCTCTCCTGACCACCGCTCTGCAGTCTGCTGAATTGCACACCAATAGCACCTATGAGGTATATTAATCCCCAGTTTGAATTTGGGATTAAATTCAAACCATCAGATTTCAGGAAGGCTGTCCTTTGGTCATGCACTCTCTCTCTCTGGACTGCAGTTAGACTAGCTCAGTAATTTTCCAGCTGGGCTCCTTGGGGACCTCCAGAGCTGGCAGGGGGGAGGGAGACCCTGAACATTACAGGGACAGAAGCCCTGTCTAACATGGTGTCTCGTGCAGAAGAAGCCCTTGGCACATGTTTTTAAATATTTTAGGAGAAATTAGATACAGACTCTGCTCCTTTCCCAGTTTCAACCAAAATAGCTTCACTCTTATCTGTTTTATAAATTAGACTTCTACATAAGTTTGTCTTAAAAAAGATTCCACTCCAGAAAAAAAAAATGCTGGATTGGACAGATATCTAAATTCCCTTCTAGACTGTAAGATTTTATAAAAATGAGCATTAAGAACATGGAATTAAAAATACACATTCATCTCTGCCTGGAGTGCCACTAAAGAGACAGCAAAGGAATGAGGCTGATATAAACCTGCAGAAGTAAAGGGAGCAGGAGCGGAGATGGGAGCTGTTAGAGAATTTGAGAAGACAGAAGGCAGATGGGTGAGTGGTGAGTGATTTAGGGACAGAGAAATGTGATAGCTAAGTGCCTGAGGTGTGTGTGGGGGGAGGTAGAGAGTGTGGGGTGAGCTGGTGGACGTCAACATGAGGAGCAGCAAGCTTGAGAAACATCTGTCCGGGGAGGTACTCCTTGCAGGTGAGAGTATGATGACTTCCTGGCCTCCAGGAGCTTCTCTGTCATTGCCTAGACACCGTGAAGAAATCCCCTCCTGTAGGCTCATAGGAGATGGGACTACGGGACTAGTGAGTAAACTAGTAGCTGCTTTGCCCTAACTACATTTTGAGGATATTCACCAACTACAGCTAAGCCAGGCATTATTAGGCTTATTAATCATCATCATTGTTGATAAATGTCAGAATGTTAACAGGATCCAAGGGACAGTGGAAACTTAAACATGCTGGAGTATAAGCCTTGTCATTTAAATAGGACCCCTCTGTGATTGAGCCATGGTTGGCTCACGACCATCAGCTGGTGCTTCTTGGACATACCCAGTTGCCTGTTGAGCATGTGAGGTTGTCAATTATCTTCTACAAACATTTTCAAGAGTTTCTCCCAACCCTCTACAAGAGAGGAGAGAACAACAGATGCAAGTGTCCTTCGGTTGTTTGGACCAAGAAAGTGGTAGCTTTGCAGCCCTAAGAACACTGGTGGCCTTGGTTTACCCCAGATTTAATTTCATTTCTACGTGAAATGGGGGGAAGTGACACCTCCCATTCCTGTGTCACTGCGGAGTGGAGAGGGTGAATGAGTAAGCATTTCTGGAACTTCAAGAGATCCTGAATGAGAAGATGGCCTTTTGAATTACAAGTACAGTCAGTATATGAGTATCCTTTATGCATCAAGGTCAAGTTAAAGCCTGTAGAAAGTGGTTCTCACACTCCAACAGACATTCGAATCATGAAGAGGGCTTGTAAAGTTGCAGGTGTGCTGTGTGCCCCAGAATTTGTATTTCTAACAAGTTCCCAAGTTTTGCTGATGTTCCAGGTCCAGACCACACTTTCAGAGCCCACAGCTTTAATGCCCTTAAGCCCTGAGATTCCTTTTTTTCCTTGGTCATGCCCATGGCACATGGAAGTTCCAGGGCCAGGGATGGTATCCAAGCTACAGTTGTGACATACACCACAGCTGCAGCAATGTCAGATCCTTAACCCACTGTGCCTCAGAGGGAACTCCCTGAGATTCTTATCATGCATACTCACCCTAATTTATAACCCAAACAAATTTTTATTAATAAATTATAAAAAAAATTATTTCTTAAAACTGTGGAGAATTTGCCTGTAAGCTAAAATGAAAATAGCTTCTTCTAGAATTTTTCTTTTTTTGTGGTGATGTCACTGCATTGTAGGCTACCTGGCCCTGTGTACAAGAGTTACTGAACTTCCTTGGAACCAATACTGTATTTTTTGCTTCATCCTCAGCATCTGAACAAACATTTAGGCAGGTTTAAGGCACTGTATGAAGACTCAAATGTTGACACCTATTTAGAACATGGTCCGAGGCACCAGGTGGGATCCTGGACAAACCAGTGCAAAGCCTTGTGACAATACCACCCACTAGGTACTTCTTTTACACGTGGAGGGCAAATCCCCCCAGATGGAGGCACCTCATTTCTGAAGCCCTAAATTCCCCCTTGGGGTACAAGAATCAGGGCCAGTCATGAATAGGATGCTGCGGGATCCTAAGTAGACTTAGGAGAGGAAAGGAGGAAAAAAAAAGTTTTTAAGGGAACAGGGAAAGACCAGAAATGAGGGCCTGGGGGGACAGCCAGAAATGTAGACAGCAGCCATTTCCCTGAGGGCAAGTACTTCAAAAAATGAAATTTCCATTGTTGAAATGTGCATCCTGTCTTCCCCTCCCCTCTGTCTTCCCTACAAATGTTTACACAGCACGTATAATAAGCTGGGTATCACAGAGTGATGGAGAAAACAAGGTCCCTCCCCGATGACCTCCCAGTTTAGTCAGGGAGACAGGTCATAACAGGGCACTGCGATGAGGACAACACACACAGCAGACAAGGGAAGTGGAGAGTAGGGTCCACTCTGGGCATGCAGCCAGGGGAGGGCTCCACAGAGGAGAAGGCGTGTGATTTCCTGTGTCTGTGAAGCAGGAGAAGGTCTTATTCATGGCGGTGTCCTCAGAGTCTAACATAACCTGGCACACAGCATTTTGCAATAATCACTTGGTGAATGAAGGGAAAGATGAATAGAGCTGCCAAGTGATCAGAAAGAGGAAATACTCTCTAGAAAGCATTGAGCAGGGGTTAGGACAAGACGGAGGATCAGAAGGACTCAAGCTGATCTTCTCTCACAAAAACGTCAAAAATACAACTAACTGCTGAACAACCATCAACAAAATAGATCGGAAACTACCAAAAAGATAATCTATACCCAAAGACAAGGAAGAAACCACTTTGAGATGTGGTTGTGTGATATAAGCAATCCCATAACCACCAAGTGAGCAACCCACAGACTGGAAAATAACTGTATCATAGAAGTTCTCCCATAGGAGTGAGAGTTCTGAACCCCATGTCAGGTTCCCCAGCCCGGGGATCTGGCACTGGGAGGAGGAACCCCAAGCGCATCTGGCATTGAAGGCCAGTGTGGTTTGAGCACAGGAGCCCCACAGGACTGCGGGAAACAAAGACTCCACTCTTGGAGTGTGCACACAGGGTTTCATGTGCACTGGCTCCCAGGGCAAAGCAGGGACTCCATAAGAACCTGGGTAAGACCTCCTTGTGGGTCTTGGAGGGTCTTCTGGAAAAGCAGGGGGCAGCTGTGGCTCACTGCGGGGGAAGGACATTGGAGGTGGAGGTCCTAGGGAATAGTCACCAGCATGAACTCTGCTGAAGTCTGCCATTTTGGGAAAATCTGACACCACCTACCAGGACAGAGAAGCCCCAGGCCAAACAACAAACAGGGTGAGAACACAGCTCCACCTATTAGCAAACAGGCTGCCTAAAGTCCTCCAGACACACAGCCACCTCTAATCACACCAGAGACAAAGCTCCATGCACCAGAGGGATAAGGCTCAGCTCCACCTACCAGTGGGCAGGCACCAGTCCCTCCCATCTGGAAGCCTACCACAAGCCCCTGTATCAGCTTCATCCACAAGGGGGCAGATCCCAGAAGCATGAGAGGCTACACCACTTTAGCCTGCAAAAATGAGGCCACACAAAAAGCTATACAAATGAATAGAAAGGATTAGACAGTGTGGAAGCTCAGAAGTATGAAACAACTGGGTATATTCATGGAACGTCAAGAAGGTTGATGCTGCTGGTATGAAAGGAGTGAGGGAGCGATTAGCAAGTCTGGATACACAAGGCCAAGGTCATGAGGAAACTTGGTGCCAGGTTAAGGAGCTTGAACTTCATCCTGTGGACTAGGATCCCACTGGTCCTTAATTAAGCATGATCAGAAAAGATCAGCTTCAGTAAACAATAAGGAAGATGCTTTGAAAGGGCTGGCTTGAGACGGGGAACTGGTTAGAGGATCTGGTTATGCGGACGCAGATGGTCAGATGGTGTTGCTATAGTAACCACCCAGGCCCATCATTACCCAGTAAGGGGACAAGATGACCTCTGTTTTCCTTTTTGTCCAATTTAGAAAGGAAAATTCTGTCTCTGTGTTTCTTAGTAACTAGATTATGAACCAAATTAAGATGTGACGTTTACCCCCTTTGTAATGTTGGAGAAATTTTCTGTACTTCTAGAGAGGAATCATCAGCAGAAGGATACAAGTCTGGTGAACTATATTTATTAAAAGAAAAAAAAAGGGCTTATTTTGTAGATCCAAGCAGGTTGTTGCCACAGAAGTCATTAGAACACAGGAGATGCTTCCAGACTACTCTGCCTATTAAGGTTTCCTAAAGGAGCTAAATGTGCTGACATGTCTGATCAGATTGGCTTTTTGAAAACTGTCACCCTTCAATTCTTCCACTGAACCTTGGTAATTACCATTTAATCTCTACTAAACAATATGACTGATACAGACCAGGGAAGGCATTTGGGCTTCTGAATCCCTTAGAAACTTCCTCTGCTGAAGCTCTTCAAACTCTAAGCTGTTAAGTGTAAGGATGACTGACAGCCATTTAACCTTGCACTATTGTGCTTTTCACCTTGACAGAAAAGTGTTTCTTATAATAATGAGAGTGATCTCCACATAGTGTTTTACCCTTGGATACTGATACATTGAAACCACTGCATTTGGAGGAGAGGAGGGCTTTTTGAATCAAAAACCACTTGGATCATTTTGCTGTGAATGCATGAAGTCTATCTGCCACTATCCCTTCTGTTTATGTCTTAGAGAAATTGAATAGTTTTCTCTAAGTTCTTTAAAACATGAAAGAATGCAACAGATTCAGAATTAGTGACCATGTACAGAGAACCTGCTATGTGTCTGCTACCAAGCTGGACACATTCATTTGGCAGATGTGTGGTGATGGGAAAGGCTTTGTAATTTGAATACATTCCTCAAACCATGTTATTAATCATTGTTAGCAGTATACTCTTAGCAAAGAACATTCTGCATATACCTCAGAAAAAAGTTCCAGGAATCAAGTTTACCCAAGAGAGAGACTCAGCAATCGTGCATTCCTTTTGCACTCACCAACTAGGATTGCATCTCTACTTTGCAGAGACATGCTATTAGATCACCAAGATGTGTTGGCCTCGATCCTGCCATTAAAGGCTTCTGATTTCAGAGTAGGACCAAGAAGAGGCCCTAAATAACCATACAACCAGAGCTTAAGTAAGGATCCAGGCAGTGGGGAGATTGCTTTTCGCGGGGGATGGAAGTCATCAAGGAACTTTTAAAGAGAAGGCAGCATCTGAGATCGTTCCTGATACTGAGGATCGATTTGGCCATGAGAAGGTGGGGAGGAGAGCCCTGCAGGTGGAAGGACAGGACGGAGAAACAGGCAGGAACAGGCAAGAGCAGACAGACTGATTGGGAACAGTGAGAAGTTCCATTTGGTGTTATTTGCCTGAATCATCACACTTGTGAATACGGCACTGAACAATCTTTGTAGCTAATTTTTACTGTTTTTCCTAAACAAAGTCTTTTCCTTGTAAAAGGTGTTTACTAGTATCTTCAACATCCCACATCCTTTTGTGTGGAGGCAAATAGTCACTAACACATACACTTGAATTAATGTTTAATGTATTAAACTGAATTATTATAGAGATATTACCACCCACTTTCCTTTTTTTTTCTTTTTTTGCTTTTTAGAGCTGTATCAACGGCATATGGAAGTTCCCAGGCTAGGGGTCGAATCAGAGCTGCACCTGCTGGCCTACACCACAGCCACAGAAACGTGGAATAGGAGCTGCCTGCCTATGCCACAGCCACAGCAACTCCGGATCCAAGCTGTGTCTGCAGTCTACACCACAGCTCACAGCAATACCTGATCCTTAAACCACTGAGTGAGGCCAGGGATCAAACCTGCATCCTCATGGATACTAGTCGGGTTCATAACCATTTCTCTCATACGTGTATCTTTTTTCCAGTCTATTTAATGTTTATTAATTTTGTTTATTATTTCTTTGGGATTTTTATTGGGGGAAATCTTTTTTAAGTAGGCAAATGTGACTCAACTTTTATAGGTTCTAGCTTTTCTGTTTGTTTGGTTTTTTAAGAGTATCTTATTATGGCCTCCTAAATTTTCTTCTCAAAATTTTATTGTCTTATTTTTCACATTTGAGGTTTTTATGCCAGTAGAATTTATTCTTTTCCATTTAACTTAAATTCTTTTTTGTCATAAATCTTGGATATTATTTATTCCTGAGGGGATTTTTTTTTTTGCCTACTGATCTAGCTTCTTAATCTTCTATCAATAGCAGAGTGTTCTCATTACACTGCCTTTATGAAAAGTTATAATGTCTAAGACAGATACCCTCTAATTTTCTTATTTTTTCAGGTATTCTAATCCTCTGACTTGATTCTCCCACATGCATTTTATGATTATTTATCCATCTCCAAAGGACACCTACTTTTTCCTATTACTGAGATCTTTTAAAAACTTAGCAACATAGCACTTATACAGCGACCATACAACAACACAACAATGATTTCAAAACTAGTTTTAAGGAAAATGCAGAAACGTTTTTCATGTGTTTGTATTTTACCTTGACCCTCTGTAAAGCTTGGTGCCAAAACGCTGGCTGCATTAAAAACTACTCATTCTTTTTTATGGCTGAGTAATATTCCACTGGATCTTCTTTATCCATTCCTCTGTCAGTGAAGATTTAGATTGCTTCCATGTCTTGGCTATTGTAAACAGCGCTGCAATGAATACTGAAGTGCGGGTATCTTTTCACATTACAGTTTTGTCTGGATACATGCTCAGGAGTGGGATTGCTGGATCATATGGAGTACTATACATGTATTTTTTAAGGTATCTTCATACTGTTCTCCATAGTGGCTGCTCCAATTTACATTCCCATCAATAGAGTAGGAGGGTTCACTGAGAAAGACAAATATCAAATAAGTTCACCAATATGTGGAATCTAGTAAAGAATGACACAAAAGTACTTATTTACAAAACAGAAACAAAGTCAAAGAGTTTAAAAATGAAACTTACGGTTATCAAAGGGGAAACGTTGGTGCAGGGATAAAATGAGCATTTGGTATTGACATATACACTCTATTATATATGGAATGGATATGTAACAAGGATCTACTGTATAGCACAGGGAAATCTCCTCAATATAGTGACCTATATGGGAAAAGAATCTGAAAAGGAATGGATATATGTATGTGTATAACTGATTCACTTTGCTCTACACCTGAAACTAACGTTACATTGTGAGACAGCTATATTTTAATCAAATTGAAGAAAAAAACTACTCAGAAATGTATGGGCTGGGGAGTTCTCTTCCTGGTTCAGGGGTTAACAGACCTGACTAGGATCCAGGAGGATGCAGGTTCAATCCCTGGCCTCGCTCAGTGGGTTAAGTTTCCGGCATTGCCATGAGCTGTGGTGTAGGTCGCAGATGTGGCTCAGATCCTGCGTTGCTGTGGCTGTGGTGAAGGCCGGCAGCTGTAGCTCCAATTTGACCCCTAGACTGGGAACTTCCATATACTGCAGGTTGGGCCCTAAAAAGCAAAAAAAAAAAAAAAAAAAAAAAGCTGAAAACAACAACAAAACTGGTTGCTGTTTGTGGATCATGAATAAGAGGTGGCTTGGCCGGGGGTGCTGGCTCAGGGTCACCGCAAGGTGGCCGTCAGATATCGCCAGGACTCTGGTCATGGGGAAAGCTTGCCTGGAGCTAGAGGATGCCTTTCCCAGGAGGTGCACTCACTTCCACAGCAACAAATTGTCTGGGGACTCACCTCCCTCCACAGGGCTCCTCACAGGATGGCTTGAACAGCCTCAAGGACACTAATGATGGGTGTGGCTGCTAGGCTGCCTCCACTACTGCCTGGACCCTGGCTGGGCCCCCTCCCGCTCCACCCCTGTCTGGATGGCCTCCGTGAGCTCCAGTCTTTCTCAACACAAGCTTCCAATAGTAAGTCTGAGGAGGACCTCAGAGGGTGGCTGTATGTCTGCGCCCTGACAGCTCAGAGGCTGGAGGTGACTGTCAGGCATCTAGAGCTGCTTTAGTGGAGCTGGCCTGCATCTCACGAAGGAGAGGATTCTCCTAAGAAGGAGAGGGGAATGTGAAGCCCAAAATAATGAATGCCTACGATGGTAACGAATTGTCTTGTGATGAGGATAGACCTTAGAAACGACCAGAGGTGTGGAGGAGATGGCCCTGGCAGTGTCCTGTGTGTGGGAGGAGAGGCTCCAGATGGTTATTCCTCCTTGTCTTCTGGGATGCTGCCTGTAGAGGGAGCCATTTGCTTTGGCAGCAATCATCAGGATTGACACTCTGGAAAGGCGAAAAGCTGTCCTGTGAACAGAGGATCACAGCCATGCCAGGCGGTAATGGGCTCTAAGGAGTGCCCGCCTGCAGACGCGAAAAACCTGGCCCTGAATCGGCTCAGCTGAGTGCTTAGCTGAGACTTGAATTCCACACCATTCAGCTCAGAAGATGCAGAAGAGACAAGGTCTCCTCTCATCCATCTCAGCCCCAGAAAAGGTTCAGCTCTGCTACTGGCTGTCTGATTGCATGCAGTACAGATGGCCATCGCCATGCCTTCCTCGACGAGGTGGCAGCTAGGGGACTCTGTCAATGAACGGTTCAGCCTGACTGTTTGAACTTTAGACAGGATTCCTTCTGGAAGGGGCAGTATGGAGCTGTCCGGTCAGCAGTAATTATACACCAGACCAGTTGCTCTTTGAGGCCTCTTCTGGCCGGGTCAATAAAGCTGTGTCACTGACAGAAGGGAGATGGTCCACCCATCTGTTAGGGCAGAGGGTTTCTTATCCAGCTCATTGAAAAGTTCTATTAAGTTATTTATGCGAAAAGTTGGAACGTGAGTAAGGCTGCATTCACAAATGTTGACATGTTTGTTGAGTACTTCCTGGTGCAAAACCCTCATCGGGCTCACAGAGGAACACCAGACACAATCCATGTCTTCAGAGAACGTCCAGGTTATTAGGGTGTCACCATCTCTAGACCAAATGACCAGACCTCCGGTCAAGAAGTAATGGACTCCTGGAGTTCCCGTCATGGCTCAGTGGTTAACGAATCCGACTAGGAACCATGAGGTTGCGGGTTCGATCCCTGGCCTTGCTCAGCGGGTTAAGGATCCGGCGTTGCCGTGAGCTGTGGTGTAGGTTGCAGACGCGGCTCGGATCCCGCGTTGCTGTGGCTGTGGCGAAGGCCGGCGGCTACAGCTCCTGTTAGACCCCTAGCCTGGGAACCTCCGTATGCCGCGGCCCTAGATCAGGAAAAAAGACAAAAAAAAAAAAAAAGTGGAAGTAATGGACTCCAGGTGATGAGGCAGCAGGAGGCTCACCAGATCACTAGGCACCACCCTAGAGATGCTGGCACAGCAGGCTCAGTGGGACGGACAGATCTGCATCTCTAACAGTTTCCCCTGGGCTGTCACTTCCAGCTAAGGCTTTATAAAGAGAATGTTTATATTTGACAAATTTTAATACATCAGATCAAGTTTTTAATAAAGGAACCTCCCATCCCATCTTTAATACATTTATGACCCCATTGAAGAGAGTGTTAATTACAACCTAGAAAAAGTTTTGCTTTCAACATTTAGGTTATACTAACCTGAAGGAATAAGAGCTTTTTTTTTGACACAGCAAGTTGATGTCTAGGAGTGTAAGGTAATCAGAATTGTGTGTAAAGACAAATATATCCAAGGATTGTCATGGCAGTGTGGTTTACAATAGTAAAAAATGAGAATCAAAATGAATGCTTAGCAGTAGGGGCTGGTCTATATTCTAGAACAAAGAAGTTCTTTGCAGTTTATTAAAAATGAAGATATAATTACATATTCATTGGCATGAAAGGTGTTCTAAAGTAATGAAGTATGCAAAACTAGTACTTCCCATTGTGGCTCAGTGGAAACGAACCTGACTAGAATCCACGAGGACACAGGTTTGATCCCTGGCCTCACTCGGTGGGTTAAGGATCTGGCATTGCCATGAGCTGTGGTGACAGATGCAGCTCGGAGCTGGTGTTGCTTTGACTGTGGCTCAGGCTGGCAGCTGCAGCTCTGATTCCTAGCCTGGGAACCTCCATGAGCCGCAGGTGCAGCTCTAAAAAGACCAACATTAAAAATAAATAAATAATAATAAAATATACAAAACTGCAGTTGATACACACATGTGCACACGTGTGCGCTGGAAATAACACAGCGAACATAATGTTCTCTGAGGCGCTTTCCCATTCTGTGTTTTCTAATGTGTCTGCGATGACCATGGCTGACTTCTATGACTCTTTTCTACTGAAAGAAGGGGAAAGTGCTGACATATTTGCCTTAAGTATTTGAGTCAGTCTCGAAGCAAGCCCTGTTTTCTGCTGTCACTGAAAAGCAGATTTTGTTTCTAAAGCTAAGATTCTCTGTGTTGGCGGTCCAGAATAATGAAGCTCCCAAACACTGGCTGCTGTCTCTATGGGGTAAACACAACTGAAAAAGTTAGGGCTTGACCTCCACAAACCTCTCACCCTGCATGCATTATTTAATTGCTGTGCCCCAATCCGAAAATAGACTCTCTTTTTTTCAAATCGATGGGTGCTATTCTTAGAGGCGTCTCCTGGTATATTCAAAAGCAAATGAACATTTGCAAACCTCTGAACTCCTGTTGTTTTTAATCTTCCATGAAATTCAGTTGAATATTTGTTGTGTGAAATAACCACGTAATAAAAATAGAAAGTTTATTTGTTGCTTATCTTCTGGTATTTATCATCTCCCCTATGAGTAGCAGGTCTTCTTTTCCAAACTGAGCTGCTTTTTTCTTTTTTTCCAACTAATGAATTTTGGTAGAGACAGTGGGGTGCTATTTATTTTTGAGAGGCTGCCCCGTGCAGAACAGTGCGGTGCCTGCCGTAGGGACAGGGGAGACATTGTAAGAATACCTTGGGCCTTTACTGAAAACATACCTTTTTAAAAAAAAATGTGTTTTATTGAAGTATAGTTGATTTACAGTGTTGTGTTCATTTCTGCTATACAACAAATTGATTCATTTATATGTACTATTCTTTTCATATTCTTTTCCATTATGGTTTATCACAGGATATTGAATAGAGTTCCATGTGCTATGCAGTAGGACCTTGTTGTTTATCCATCCTCTGTATAGTAGTTTGCATCTGCTAATTCCAACCTTCCACTCCTCTCCCCCGCTTCCCCTGGCAACCTCAAGTCTGTTCTCTATGTCTGAGTCTGTTTCTATAAATAAATTCGTTTGTGTCGTATTTTAGATTACACGTATAAGTGATATCCTATGGTCTTTGTCTTTCTGTGACTTACTTCACGTAGTATAATCTCTAGGTCCATCCATGTTGCTGGCACCTTCTTTATTCACTCATCTCTCAGTGGACATTTAGGTTATTTCCATGTCTTGGCTAAACAATAACATACCTTTGTAGAGATCACTGCATTTGTATAGATTCTGCATTTGCTAGAACCCTAAATAGAGATTTTCTTTTTTTTGTACAGATTGGGCTACTGAGGCACAGAAGTTCTATAACTGACCAAACATCACAGAGTCAGGGTTCAAACCCCAGTCCCCTAAGGCAGCTCGCCCTCATCCTTGGGTGCCCCAGCTCCCTTTCTACTGGGAGCATCTGGAGGTTGTTTTCTCCTGGACCATCTTCTTCCTTTTCCTCCTGCCTGCCTTCTTCTCCAGTCTCCTCCTAGGGTTTGGTTGGGGCTCAATAGCTGCTGCAGAACTGACAGCAACTTCCTTAGGTGTGGCTTGTGCCCTGTTCCTACAGAAACAATTCTCTGAAAGAGCTGGGGATGGGACGGGGGCAGCAGGGCTAAGGATGGTTATGTTGTCATTTTTATTATCACGCTTATCAAATACTCAGCTTGTTAAGGCACCAAGACAGCCACCTCCATGCCCCCAAGTCCCAGGCCTGGGTTCTTGGGGAAGCGTCCCCTGACATGGAGCCGAGTGGGAAGGACACGATTCAGGACTGCCCTTAGGACTGGCCGCTGTGGACAGGAGGGGAGGGTTTCAGGATGGGGCAGAGGAGAATTTGCACAGTGATGCAGGCCTGACAACCTTGCCACACCGATGGGGGCTCTGGACTCGTCAGGGTTGTTTGCATAGGGCCAAATCACCAGGCTTTCTACCTTGACCACGATCACTCATTAGGTGTGGGCCACACGGGAAGGGTATGATTTGGGGCAAGGCTGCTCTGCAGCTGAGGCCATTCCTGCAGGGGCCATAGCTGCAGGCTGTCTGTGTCCCCCACTTGCTGCAGCTGGCTAACACATCCATCCCAGAAGGGAGATCTGGTACAGTTCTGTCTCTGGGTGCTGGGGTAACACAGTGAAGACAGAGACTAACCTGTTTTACAGATTCTTGGCCAGTTGTATTGAATGAGGTCCACTATCATCAGAGGAGAAGCTCAAGGAAAAGTCTCTACAAAGATGAGGGTCAGTTAAGCCTCTCAGTAAGTGGAACAGCTCTCCCAGTGCCCAGCTGGTTTACAGCCTCTCTTGTAATAAGCTACAGGGCCATCATCTGGAGAGGTGGAGTCATGATGTGACAGATGGAACATTCTCCCCAGATCTCAGCCTTTGGAGGAGAGCTTTTTCGGCTGATCTCCTGACCTTTCAAAATCAGCCCGTGAAAATCCTCATCTGGCTGTGGCACTTCTGTGCGGGATTAGAAAGAGCACTTTCCTGGAGTCAGGAAACAACTGCTCTAGTCCTGCCTTTGCCCTTGCCCCTTATGGCTCTGTGATGTTAGGCCAGCCAAACAACCTCTTTGGGCCTCAGTTTCCCCATTAGATGAGGGCATTTGGCTTGAAGAGGGCAGTGGTCACCTCCAGCTTAGAAACATAGTGACTCTGCATTACCTAGACCAGGGGTCGGCTCACAGGCCACATCTGGCTCACTACCAGTTTTCATAAATACAATTTTACTAGAATAGCCATACTTACTCACTGACCCATTGCCAATGGCTGTCTTCAGCTGAGTCATTGAAACAGAGTCTTTGGCTTGCAAAGTCTAAAATATTTACTACTCAATCCCTTACAGAAAAAGTTAGCCTAGAGGCAAGACTTTGATCACGTGATTTTTTGCTTTTTAGGGCCACACCCAGGCATATGGAGGTTCCCGGGCTAGGAGTCACATTGGAGCTACAGCTGCCAGCCTACACCACAGCCACAGCAACTCAGGATCCAAGCCACGTCTGCAACCTACACCACAGCTCATGGCAACGCTGGATCCTTAACCCACTGAGCAAGGTCAGGGATCGAACTTGCATCCTCATGGATCCTTATCAGGTTTATTAACTGTTGAGCTGTGAAGGGAACTCCCGATCACACGGCATTCTAATGAGTAGGAGGAGAAAGCAATAAGGGCCACGAAGATATGCCTTTGCAATAATCTGTCAAAGAGGGATGTGTGTTGAGGAACCGCTATTCCCTGAGTATTCTGTAGGCAATTGAGAGAAAGCAGAGGGCTGGAGATTAGGTGTGAAGCATTTGGAACATGCTATGCGCCAAGGACAGCGTCTGCGGGGATTCCTGAGTAAGCAGTGTCCCAGGAGCTCAAGGGAGAGGTTGTTTGCTAAAACATCCACCCCTGCAGTGCCTGCATCAGCTCTTCATTAGCCGCACAGTGGGATGTTTAGCAGAAGGGCAAACGCAAGGTTTCTGTTTTACCATCAAGGTCAGTCTTCCAGCAATTGAGATGAGTAAAGGGAAATTTTGGAAGAAATGAGAAGAGAATCTCTCTCTGCTGGTGAAATGGCAGGATCATCAAGCTGTCGCTCCTTCAGGGAAAATGGCTCTACTGTGAGAGACCACAGAAGTAGGAGGGATGTGACAGTATTGCTGTTATGAGCCGTGCTGTGCCACCTTCAGAAACCCAGCTTCGAGTTGCTTCCCGTCTCTTCATATCGTTTTGTTTTCAACTCATTGTCAGAACACTCCCATGGGGTGGTATCAAATGTTATGAGCCTCACCAGCCTGTGTTTCACAGGTGAGGAGAGAGTTCAGGATGCTGGTGCCTGATGTTCTGTGATGCCTGGTTTATAGTTGGTCCCAGCCATTTGCCTCCTAACATTTGGTCACTTTGATTTCTCTCTACCTTTGTTAGTGTGTTACCTTCCCAGGTAAATTCCACAACCCTGCAGGTCTGGGGATATGTCTTATACCAGGTCATAGAATGTTTGGTTTGAATGAAGGCCCTTAGTCTGGTGAATCAAATATACACTGAGGAAACAGGCCCAGGGAAGTGAATGGAGGGCCACCTAACTATGAGTTTAGAACCAGAACAATGGCTGTGTTAGCCTCACCTGAAGGCTGGTCCTTGTCCCATAGATGTTCATTATACCTCTTTGTATTCCCTGTCACTGTGTACATGTCCTCAGTAGCACTTTGCTGATTCTCTAGGTAGATTGATCGCAAGCCATTTATGGGTTAAAGACCCCAGCTACTATTTTGCCTTTCGTTTTAATTCCCACCTACTGAACATCGAAAATATATGCTTTATCTTAAGAAACTTGAAAAGTTGAGCAAATTAAACCCAAAGCAAGTAGAAGGAAGGAAATAATCAAGGCTGGAGTAGAAATAAATGACATAAAGAACAGAGAAACAATGGAGGACATCAGCAAAACCAAAATTGTCTCTTTGAAAAGATTAAAAAAAAAAGATCAATCTTTAGCCATACTGCCCAGGAAAATAAGAAGACTCAAATTAAGAAATCAAGACTGAAAGGTGAGACATTGCTACCAACTTTAAAGAAATTAAAATGATTATAAGAGTATACCATGAACAGCAGTGCACCAACGAATTAGATATTTAGATGAAATAACATATTTCTAGAAAGATACAAATTACTGAAACTGGCTCACAAAGAAAAAGAAAATCTGGGAGTTCCCATCGTGGCTCAGTGGAAACAAATCTGACTAGCATCCATAAGGACGCAGATTTGATCCCTGCCTCCCTCAGTGGTTAAGGATCTGGCATTGCCCTGAGCTGAGGTGTAGGCCAGCAGCTATAGTTCCAATTAGACCTCTAGCCTGGGAACCTCCATATGCCATGGGTGCAGCCCTAAAAAAGGCCAAAAAAAAAAATCTGATTAGGCCAATAGCAAGTAGGTCAAATTAGTAATTTTAAAACTTCCAACAGCAACAACAGAAAGTCCAGATTGCTTCACTGGTGAATTCCACTAAACATTCAGAGAAGAATTAATACCAGTCCTCACAAACTCTTACAAAAAAATAGAATATGGGAAGACATTTCCCAACTCATTCTGTAAGCCTATGTCTTTGGTACCAAAATCAAAGACATCCCAAGAAAAAAGAACAACAAATTATGTACCAGTATTCATTATGGGGATACATGTAAAAATCATCAACATAATACTAGTAAACCAAATGCTGCAATATAAAAAAAAGGATTATACACAATGACCAGTGAAATTTATCCCAAGAATGCAAGGGTAGTTTTACATCAGAAAATCAGTTAATGTAATATACCATATTCATAGACTAAAGGACAAAAACCATATGAGCGTCTCAATAGATGCAGAAAGCATTTGACTATACCCAGCACCTTTTCTTGATAATGACACTCAACAAGCTAAGAATGCAAAGGAACTTCCTAAATCTGACAAAGGGCCTCTATGAAAATACCAGCAACAGCATTACTCATTATACTCATTTTGTTCGTCCATCTGTCTCTTGTTGTGGAAACAACCCAAGTGTCCATCAACAGATGAACGGATAAACAAAAAGTGACATATACGTACAATGGGATGTTATTCATCCGTAAAAAGGAGGCCCGACATAGGCTACAGCATGGGTGGACTTGAAAGCATGGTGCTCAGTGGAATAAGCCAGACACAAAAGGACACACATTGTATGATGCCCACTTATATGAATTATCTAGACCAGTAAAAACTCACAGACACAGAAAGTATATTAGAAATCACCAGGGGCTTTGGGAGGGAAGAATGATGAGTT
This sequence comes from Catagonus wagneri, assembly GCA_004024745.2. Lineage (NCBI taxonomy): Eukaryota > Metazoa > Chordata > Mammalia > Artiodactyla > Tayassuidae > Catagonus > Catagonus wagneri. Next base: position 1,698,752 of record PVHT021183699.1, on the reverse strand, counting down.
ATTGTTTAGTGGTTACAGAATTTCTGTTTGGGGTGATGAAAAAGTTCTGGAGATAAAGAGTGGTCATGGTGGCATATCATGAATGTAGCACCAGTGGGTTGTACTCTTGAAAATGGATTAAGTTTGGAGTTCCCGTTGTGGCTCAGTGGTTAACGAATCTGACTAGGAACCATGAGGTTGCGGGTTTGATCCCTGGCCTCGCTCAGTGGGTTAAGGATCCGGCGTTGCCATGAGCTGTGGTGAAGGTTGCAGACGCGGCTCGGATCCCGCGTTGCTGTGGCTGTGGCGAAGGCCGGTGGCTATAGCTCCTGTTAGACCCCTAGCCTGGGAACCTCCATATGCCGCGGGTGCGGCCCTAGATAAAAGCAAAAAGCCAAAAAAAAATGGATTAAGTTCAAAAAAAGATAGAACAGGATATAATCTCTGTGGTCCAGGAGTTACTAACTAGTTGAAAAGGGTTGGGGCGTGGAGAGGGAGCAAAGAGTATTGGAAAAAAAAGAAAAAACCTGGCTAGTGGCACCTTGGCTGACACCCAGCAGAGTGCTCACCACGGAGTGAGTATTCACTCTGCAAAGTTTAACCATCATCAAGTTCTAGCTCTGGGTGTCAAGTTCTAGCTCTGCGATGTATCAGTCATGTGAACCGAATGGCTCAAACCTCTCTTTCCTCATTGACAATGTACCTGCTTCCTAGGAATCTTCCATGAGATGATGCAGGTAAGATGCTTAGCCTAGGGCCTGGCACTTATTTACCAAAAAATACTTAATGGTTACTGTTGTTACTGCTGCTGTTTATGGTGAATTGGAATGAATTTGCATCGAAATGAAATTTCAAAAAGGTAATAGAGGAGTTCCTACTGTGGCACAGTAGGTTAAGGATCCGGCATTGAAGCAGCTGTGGTAGAGGTCGCAGCTGCAGCTCGGATTTGATCCCTGGCCCAGGAACTTCCAAATGCTGTGGGTGAGGCCAAAAAAAGGGGGGGGGGGGAGGCAATAGACCCAAGCCCTGAAATACAAGTCACAACCCTGAGACAGGACAGTGGAGGAACCCAAGATGGAGAACTGGGGGGACAGTGGACAAATGGGACCAAGGAAAGGGCAGAAGAGAGGGAGCCAACATGACAGGGAGCAGGCAGGACTGGAGTAGAGTACGAGAGACAGACGGCAGGCCAGGGGACACAGAAGAGAGGAGGGGAATTGGTTTGAGAGGAAACTCATCAGAACCACCAAGTGGTGACATTCATCTAAGGTCCATTTTGCTAGAGCAAAGGGTCCTGCTTGTTCTGGTAAAGGACATGAAAGAGAGGGGAAAAGGACCAAATGCTCAGATTGTCCAAACGGCACTTTCTGTCACCACCTTCTTTGTAGAATGTCTGACCCTCAATTTTGATGCTGACCCACGGTGAACCGTGAGTGTGGACCCTCCTCTGCTCAGGCAGCAGAGGAGGGTATTTTAATGGGATCGTAGTTCATCAGGGAGTGGGTGGGTGGGAGAGGCAGGCCCAGCTGTCTTTGATGGCCACCCCAGCCCACCCTCCACTGCCCTTGGCTGGAGCTGCAGCCAGTGGCGACCTCCTGGGTCCCAGCCACATCACACACAGCAGGGCTTTTCCCAGGAGTGCACAGGGCCAAGTACATTCAAACTTCCCACAGGCAGGATATAGTCATCAGAGTTTATTTTTTTAAATCTCACCCCACTGTGCACCTGTCCGCCTTAAAAAACCCATTAGGTGTGAGGTATGTTTAATGACTGGCTAATGGACATTCTTCGGTCTTAGAAACCCTGAAAGGAGAAGACTGATGTATGAACAAGGATCCTCCTTGTCAGGATCCGCTGTTCTTTAGAAAAATGCTGGAGGTGAAGCAAAGATGAGGGCCAGTCAAAGGCAGGTCAGGAGTTCCCATCGCGGCTCAGCCGAAACAAATCTGACTAGTATCCATGAAGATGCAGGTTCAATCCCTGGCCTCACTCAGTGGGTTAAGGATCCGGCGTTGCCACAGGTTGTGGCAGCTTGAATCCGGTGTTGCTGAGGCTGTGATTGTGATGTAGGCCAGCAGCTCCGATTTTACCCCTAGCCTGGGAACCTCCGTATGCCATCGGTGCGGCTCTAAAAAGACAAAAAAAAAAAAAAAAAAAAAGCAAAGGCAGGTCAGAGAGGGATGGACTTAGCGGACAGGCCAGGTCCCCAGTCTGCAGCTCGGAGACCCTGGGAGAGGGATGGTGTAGAGTTCCAGATCTGTGATGCCATCAGTGCCCCTGACCTTGTGTGTGTGTCATACGTGTGTGCTATTTCCGGGTGCATGACAATGCTGTTGAAATTAATTTTTTAGAATCAACACAGGGATTGAGGATTCACTGATTTTTTTTTAAGGCAGCTAAGAAGGCAAAGCTTTGAAACCAGAGTTCCATGGGTATATGCAACAAGCACAGGGCCCCAGCTCGGGACGGGGGCCTGAACTTGGGGTAATGAAATTTCTAATAATTTTATTTTTGAATTTTCGTTTTACAAATGAAGTCTGATGGGACAGTGGAGCACATGGCAGGGCCTCTCTCCCTGGAGAGAGTCCCCTGACCACCACCCTGACACCCCGCATGCCACCCTCTTCTTCCAGGGGGGCCTGGGCATGGCTTCTGGTGGGCTGAGGTTAGGGGGGCCCTTAGGTCCCTGTAAGGGTCTTTACTCTCCTTGAGAGTATCTAGCTCCATTCCTGAGGGAGGATAACATGAACTGAATGCCCAGTAAACAGCCCCCCCCCCAGCAGGTCCAGAGAGAGATGAAGAGAAAGAAACCAGCTTTTCTCTTGCTTTTTGAATAAGGGACCTTGCATTGTCATCTAGCACTGGACCCCATGAATTAGTAGCTGGCATGTCACATTTATGACTCAAAATATGGTCCGAGGACCAGCAGCATCGGGAGCATACTAGAAATGCAGTGTCTCAGACCCCACCCACACCTTCTGATTTAGTATCAGAATCTGCATTTTAACAGAATCCCTGGCTGACTCGTATCACATTCAAGTTTGAGAAGCAGTGGGCAGTGACTTGGCCTTTTTTTTTTTTTTTTTTTTTTGCTATTTATGGCTGCCCCTGTGGCATATGGAGGTTCCCAGGCTAGGGGTCAAATTGGAGTTGTAGCTGCTACAGCCACAGCAATGCAGGATCTGAGCTGCATCTGCGACCTACACCACAGTTAACAGCAATGCCAGAAAGGCCAGGGATCGAACCTGCATCCTCATGGATGCTAGTCAGTCTTGTTAACTGCTGACCCAAGACCGGAACTCCCCAGTTGTTTTTTATCATGGTTGCTGACTGGACTATCCTTTTCTTTAACAAAAAGCAACTGCTATTCATGTTGGAAGGTGGGACGGAAGGAGAAAAGCTGGTCAGTGAGAAACACTGGAAAAGGAATTGGTCTGAGCACCAAGTTCTGCCAACCCTGTTGCCGGAAATTCTCTTTACCCCATTCTATACCCATGGGCTCAAGGCTTAGCATCTTTCCTCATGATGCTGAGAGCCTTGCCAAGGGGAGCAGTAGCCAGATTAAAATAAACTGCAGCTCCAGGGAAATTGCTCTGACCTTTATTTGCATACACCCTCTGGGAGCGATGGGGAAGCAGCGCCTTCCTTTCCTACTTGGCAGAACTGGGTTTTGAGCTCTCATGGCACTTGGCATCATGTGCTTGTTTTAGTAACTTTTCAGGGTCTAGGAAAGACGGTTATAAAAAGCAATGAACATGAATCCGAAATGAACCGCTAAGCCTCCTTGCTGCCCCTGCCTTGTTTCACAAAAGCCTCTTCTGGAGAGAAGCCACCCTTCAGCCATAGCTGTTGGGAGAAGGATGGAGCCATGAAGCTATGGACCCGTGTCTGGTGACAGCAAGGCTGAGGCAGGCTTCTCTCCGAGGGGGAGGCCTCCCGTGTGAGAGCGAGGGGAGCCGGCAGGTGCCAGTACACTTGTGCGCGGCGTTGCACACGCAGCTAATTGTAACGTACCCTTTACGGGTTCACACCAGTGATTCCTCATCCAGGGATGGAGCCTGAGAAAGGCCAGAGATTTGGACCAAGTGAAGCAGGACAGTATCCATCTCAATGATATCTGTAGAAACAAGGGTTCAAAGTGGGTTCATTCCCCCGAGGGGTATACAAAGAAGGGTAGGTGTAATAAATAATAGAATTTACGTTTAATCTTTTAAACTTCAAGATGTAGGAAAAAAAGCTTTGCTAACATATAAAATAGGAGTTGGTCCTCTCTTGGGTTGGTCCCCAAAGCAGTCACATATTATATATGAGATGCTGGGGAAAAGCAGCTGCATGGATATAGTTTGTAAGTGAATCTTGGGGCATAAAGTTTCCTTCTGATGGGATGAGGCACTTGTGGAAGGACCCAGCCCCTCCCTCACTCAGGGGCAGCCTTAGCTTCTCATTGGGAAGCAGCATTGTTTCAGTTGGCAGAGTATTTCTTTCTTAGTAGTGACAACTTGTTCTGCAAAGGCCTCCAGGGTATCTCGGTGAAGATTTTGGCTCTCTCAGCAGATTTCATAACTCTGCACTTTTCGTTAACAACTCTTTACCGTCTGAGCCCAACTTTGACCTTCTGCTCCATTCTGCTGAAATTCAAGGCTGCAGATGACCCCCTGGGCAGCATCTTGCCTTCTGCTGCAGAAAAGCTAATGCTCAGCTGTGGGGTTACGATAAAGGGAAAACTAAGCTTATTAGAAAAAAAATCCCTCAGTCATCAAAGCAAATATCCACACCTTCTGAAAGATCCTAGCCAAGGGCTCCTGAAGAATGTTTGCTTTTTCATAGATGCATTTCCCACCCCCAGCCATCCCCAGTATAAAAAGCCCATCTTTCTTTTGAAAGTGGTGTTTGTTTAAATAATCCTTTTTGAGAGAGGCTTTATCCTGGAATTCCTTGTGCATATTAAAACTATAAATAATCTTGTCATTTGGCATAAATCTCTTTAATATGCATGGTATAATTGAATTTATCTCTAATTAATGTGGCATTACCTTGTGGCAAAGGTAGATTAGCTTCTGTTTTCTAATTGCCCTTGACTGTTGCCTTGAAGTTGCTGGAGTGCTGATGGAGTCAGTAAAGACTGTGCATTGATTTTCAGACACAAGGACCATCACCAGCTCAGCTGCAGAAACATCCTCGGGACCAACAATTTTCAACAGTGCAATGGCCGGGACCAAGATGAAACGCATGCGAGAGTAAGTAGCCTATGGCCTGACCCCTCGGAGAGGGCAGTGTGTGAATGTATGGACAAAATGTGATCAGTCATGCGATGCCGTTCTGTTTGCCACAAAAATTGCAGCTGTTGGCTTTCTACAAGCAGCAGTGAATGTACAAAGCTCAGTTGAAAAGGCCTGAATCTGCATGGAAGGCACCTGTTATGGTCTGAATGTGTTCCACCCAGGTTCCCATGGTAAAATCCTAACCCCCAAAGGAGATGGTATTAGTAGATGGGGCCTTTGGGAGGTGCTTGAATCTTGAAGATGGAGCCCTCAGGTGTACGATTAGTGCTCTTATAAAAGAGTCCCCAGATTGAGCCCTCGCCCCTTCTGCCATGTCACAAGGCCCCCACTTTGACCCAGGAAGAGGGCCTCATGAGACAGTGGCCACACTGGCACAATGATCTAGGACTTCCCAGCCTTCAGAACTGTCAGCAAAAAATGTCTGCATTCGGAGTTCCCTTTGTGGCTCAGTGGTCAACGAATCCAACTAGGAACCATGAGGTTGTGGGTCCAATCCCTGGCCTTGCTCAGTCGGTTAAGGATCCAGCGTTGCCGTGAGCTGTGGTGTAGGTCGCAGATGCGGCTCAGATCCCGCGTTGCTGTGGCTGTGGTGTAGGCCGGCGGCTACAGCTCCTGTTAGACCCCTAGCCTGGGAACCTCCATATGCCGCAGGTGCGGCCCTAGATAAGGCAAAAAAGACAAAAAAAAAAAAAAGTCTGCATTTATAAGCCACCTGGTCTGTGGTACTTTGTTGTAGCAGCCTGAATGGACTAAGACAGCACCTGCCATAAATGTTTTGGCAAGAAAGAGACGCCAGCCTCCTACTCTAACTTCTCTGCAACCAATATCTCCAGATCAGGGGTGGGACACTATCTCTGTACAGGGCTTGACAGTGAATATTTTAGGTTCTGTGGGCCGTGTGGTTTCTGTCACCATTACTCAACTCTGCTTCTGTAACACAAAAGCAGCCATGGACAATGTGAATTACTGAGTGTGGCTGTGCTTTAGTAAAACATTATTTTCAAACTGGAGTTTGAATTACATACAATTTTCATGTGTCACAAAGTATTATTCTTCCTTTGATTTTTTCAACCACTTAAAAATGCTCAGGAGTTCCCTTCGTGGCTCAGTGGTTAACGAATCCGACTAATAACCTTGAGGTTGCGGGTTCGATCCCTGCCCTCGCTCAGTGGGTTAAGGATCCGGCGTTGCCTTGAGCTGTGGTGTAGGTTGCAGACGCGGCTCGGATCGCCCGTTGCTGTGGCTGTGGCGAAGGCCGGCAGCTACACCTCCTGTTAAGACTCCTAGCCTGGGAACCTCCACATGCCGCAGGTGCGGCTCTACATAAAGGCAAAAAGACAAAAAAAAAAAAAAAAAAGCTCAAATATTGCCGGAACACTGTAAACCAACTATAATAGAAAAAATAATCATTAATAAAAAAACTATTCAAATAGAAGTTCCTATCGTAGCTCAATGGTTAACGAACCCCACTAGTAACCATGAGGTTGTGGGCTCAATCCCTGGCCTCGCTCAGTGGGTTAAAGATCTGGAGATGCTGTGGAGTAGGTTGCAGACACGGCTAGGATCCCGTGTTGCTGTGCCTGTGGTGTAGGCCCGTGGCTACAGCTCCGATTGGACCCCTAGCCTGGAAACCTCCATATGCCGTGGGTGAGGCCCTAAAAAGACAGAAGTTTAAAAAAAAAAAAGAAAGCTCAAATAATTCTTAACCCGTAAGATGTACAAAAATAAATAGCAGGTCAGATTTGGCCTGTGGACTGTGTAGACCCCTACCATAGATATTCCAACTCAGATATTTCTCTCCAAAATTCACTTCTTCTGTGGGAGCTGGTTGAATAGTTGAGAAAATTTAGCAAAAATTACTTTTTGGTCGATTTGCATTTATATTGTTCTTTGTTCAGCACACAGTCATATGGCCTAATGTTTGGAAATAAAGGAGAAAAAGTGCTGAAAACTATTTCCAAACCTAAAACTGATAATGTGTTTAGATTCCTATTGTTTTCAAGTCTTGCCTGTACCTGAGTGGTCACCTAGTAACACAGTTACCAAGGCAACAAAAGATTCCCAGGCACTGGAAGTGGGGGAGTTTAGACTCAATTTCCCCGCCCTCCTCCCCTTCCACTTGCCCACGCTGGGAGGAGATTATGGAGAAGGCTTTGCTAATCTCCCAGTTGATAATCTTCAAAGGGAAGAAAAACAACTCACTTATTTTACCCTTAAAATTTAATAATGTGGTGTAGTCAGGTTTTTGATCTAAGACTTCATTACTTTTGCAAAATACACAACATCCTATTTCCTAGCACATTACAGAATGCTTTAAATATTTAAAATAAAAGCAGTTTTGCAAAAATAACTGACCAAAGCGCATTCTAGTGATTTTTATTACTGGTATACTGTTTTCTTCCTTATTGCTTGACTGAATTTGACTAAGTTTTTTCTGGCTCACTTTTCTTTCTTTTTTTTTAAAGCAGAGAAATGTTTATTTCAGGGACAAGCAAGGAGAACTGATGGCTCATGCACAAAAATCCCAAAGTCCATGATGGTTTTTGAAGAGAAGTGTTTATGGGCAAAATTTGGGATAAAGGCTGCAGGGTTGGTTGGTGGTGACATCCTGGATCACCTTTTAATGTGGATCAATACAGTTTTGGCCATTCCTGCATGGGTGATATTGCTCCTCTGGCAGAATAAGCTGCCATCCTCTTATATTCCATGTCACGAGCCCCTGCATCATCCCAGAGAAGACAGAGAGGAAACAGACTGCAGTCCTCAGGTTCTGAGACTTAGAGCACAGCCAGAAGAGAGGGAATCTTGAGTTCTTCCCCTGCTCCATGAGGTACTGGCCTCGTCCTCAGCATGTGTGCAACCACTGCTGGGATGCTAAGAACAATAAGTGACATTTGTCCCTAGGGAAATTATAATGCAGGGAAATTATAATGCAAACTGGAAGGCTAAATAACATGGTGGTTATGTAATCTGAGGTGATGGTTAAGAAAAGAAGTCTCCAAGTGGGACCATGGCCGTGTGCCAAGTGGAGAAGATGGTGAGAGAATCAAGGTGAGAAAGCTAAGCCGAGGATACCTCTGGGGGAAGCGGGAACTTAAACAGAGAGATGGGATTTGAAGGGTGAAGGAAAGAAGAGGCTAGAGGCCATAAGATTTGGGGCCTGAGTCTTAATGTCCCTCATAGATGGCTTTCGGAGCTTAAGCAAGTGATTGTTTTTTTTTTTTTTTGAAGTTCGGTTTTCTCGCCTGCAAAATGGTCATCGTATTATTGCCACAGCTGGGTCCCTGGGAAGCGGACTAAGGGGATGGGGATTACTGTGCAGGAGATCCGTGAGGAGTGTCCTTGAGATCAACATCCACAGAAAGGAGGCTAAAGGAAGCAGACTAGGCACAGGGACACACCGAGCCATGATGCAGCTGCTGCTGATTCTGCACAGAGCTCTGAAGCTGGGCCAGCTCTGCAGGGTCCCCGGAGTCAGTCTGAGGGGGCCAGGCCCCTGCAACCCCAAGTCAACCAAGCACTGGATGTGGGCCACCCAGGACAGGGACTGTGACAAGGCGTTATTCAGCCAAGGCAGTCCCTTCAGGGGCTGACAGCTGAGGTCAGACTCCCAGTGGCACCCCCACAGCTGGGGAGCACCTGCAGAGCCTCTGTGATGAGTCAGTGACTTAATGCACAAAAAACTGACACAGACAAGAGTCATTCTTACAGAAAAATCAAGTATTTCATACCCATCTCTAAAGATATCTTTTTATTCAAAAGGATTTAAGGAAGGGAACCACAAGGGATGTATTTATAGGGATGCCAATTATATCAGCTGGATCATGTTAATTATTTTGAAAATTATCAAGCCTATAGAAAAGTTGCAAGAATAGTGCAATTGAACATGCTATGTCTGCTTCACCTAACTTCACTGATTATTAACATTTTGCCATATTGGCATAATTTCTCTATATCTATCTACATAATATATATGTAAATAATTACAATTATTTTTAATACAGTATAATTTGAGAATCCGTCTCATTCACCATGATTCTTCACTTCTAAATATTTAAATGTGCAGCTCCTAAGAGCAAGGACAGGGAGTTCCCCACGTGGTGCAGCGGTTAAAGAATCCGACTAGGAACCATGAGGTTGCGGGTTCAATCCCTGCCCTTGCTCAGTGGGTTAACGATCCGGCGTTGCTGTGAGCTGTGGTATAGGTCACAGACGTGGCTTGGATCTGGCATTGCTGTGGCTCTGGATTAGGCCGGCAGCTGTAGCTGTGATTTGACCCCTAGCCTGGGAACCTCTGTATGCCGCGGATGTGGCCCTAAAAAGCAAAAAAAAAAAAAAAAGAAAAAAAGAAAAAGAAAAAAGAAAGAGAACAAGAACATTCTTTTATACAATCATAGTAAATGATTAAATTTAAGAAACTTCACATTGATGTACTATTTAATATACCAATCCATGTTCAAATGCTACCAGTCACCCCAGTAATGGCCTTTACGGCAATTGTTTTTTTTGAGTCAAGTTACAAACCAGGATTACATATTGCACTTAGTTGTTATGCCTCTTTGGTGTTGTTTATTCTGGAACAGACCTTCAGTTACTTGCCATCTTTTATGATACTGACATTTTGGGAGAGAACAGGTTAGTTATTGTGTAGAATGTCCCTCATTTGGGATTTGTCTGGTATCTCCTCATGTTTAGACCCAAGTTATACATTTTTTATGGTATCCTATACAAGTGATGCTGTGTCCTGAATTTTTAAAAACAATTTTCAGAAGTTGCAGACATAAACAAAAGTAGTCACAATATTAAAGTTAATCCCAATCAACCAGCTCAACAGTCAACAACTCATGGCAAACCTTGTTTGGTCTCTACTCCCATCTATTGTCCCATATTGCCTTTAAGAACATACCATCCATCCCATCTTTTCATCCTTTAATCTCTCAGTAATATGTGAACTTTAACCTCTCTAACCTCTCCCCTTGGTTGTTCATGAAGCATTTCAAACTCACGTTGTTCAAAACTGAACTCCTAAGCAGGTCTTAGACTACAATATAGCTGTTAAGTGCTGTGTTGTCATTCCCCTTGCTCAAAATTAAGTTGTTTCTTAATTATGTAAATAACCATCTGAGTCATGAAAATGAGTGTTACGAGAAGAGATTCAAATTCCTAAAAAGAGGGATTTGAAAACTTTTACTATTGGTCATATTTGAAGACTTACCTAGAATACTTAATAGGCACCATATAAGTTCACAGTGCTTTCCATTTACATAAAATATTGTTAATGCTTAAAAAAAATGAACTCCTGATTTCTCTACAAAATTTGCTTCCTCTGTCGCTTTCTCCATCTTTACACAAGGAACGTAAACTCTGGAAGAACAAACCTTTCTGCTGTGTTGCACTAAAGGCACAGGGTGTGTGGTTTAAGGGTACTGGGCACATGGCTTCACCAGCTTCTGCCATGGGAAAGCAAGACTCTGTAAGGAAATGGGGGAGGAACAGATGATGATCAGACTGCAGTGTTTCTCCAGGTCCCCTCTCCGGGAGCACTGGGGTCTAGTGAGCATTAATATATTTAGTGTCAGGCAAAGGGTGGACCCTAGCACAGTGGTCAGGAGGGAAGGCCAGGGGCTGGGGACAGCAGCTTCTGGGATTTATGTCGCTGCTTCTCATTACTAGCTTGTATCCTCGGACAAGTTACCCAACCTTCTTGCACCTGAGATTTCTCACCTGTAAATGTGATGGTCCCTCCCTCATGGGGTTGCTCTGAGGGTTAGTTGGGATTATGAATGTATGAAATGCCCTTAGGATATTTCAGGGCACACGGTAAGTGCTCAAAAGATGACTTAAAATAGACTCTCACTAAACATGTAGTTGCTTGCTTTTGAAAAGCCCTAAGCCAAGTATCTGAAGGTGTTGGCATGTGTTAGCCTTCTAAATGATGTTTTATACCTGAGGGCTTCCTTCAGCAAAGAAGCTATCTATGAAGTCATTTATATAGCATTATTTTTAGCAAAAAGAAGTGCCAGTTCACTGGGGAAATGTCATGAAGTTGCTGAATGTAAAAGTCAGTCATTTACCAGCCTCCAACACTTGGCCTCCTGTCAGGGCCACTTCTTCCTCCTGCCAGGAGACCTCCACAGATGGGACACCCCTGCTGGGGCCCAGGCAGACACTTGCTCTGAGCAGTTGTTAGGTGGTGTCACTCAAAGTCATTGGAATGTCTGAAGAATCACAGGAAGTCAGTGTGGACCTCCTTTATGGCGAAGTAATTTCCATAGACAGTTGAAGAGATGTTGCTATTCAAATTTAGATGGATGGATGGATAGACAGGTGGATGGATAGATGGGTAGATGGGTGGGTAGATGGATGGGCCTTTGTGGCTTCATTGGCCTCCTAAACAGAGCCTCTTCCTTCAGGGCAGGAGTTTCTGGTCTGTTGAGAAGAGCTTTCTTCACCACCACCAACTGGGTTCAATTCCAGGCCTGGCTCTAGGCTTCCAGCAGAGGCCAAAAAGTCAGAATGACAGTGGGTCAGCTTTCAGCAGTGCTGCCAGGGGGCCAATCCTGGAACCGTCACAGGCCAAGGCCATGACGGGCTTAATCAATCAGGCCATGAAGGGCTTAATCAATCTGAATGAATAGTGCCCTTGGCCTTTATATATCAAGTGATCTCGCTGGTGTCCTTGGCCTTGCTACTTAGAGTGTGGCCTGCAGATCAGAAGCATTGACATCACCTAGGAGCTTATGAGAAATGCAGAATCAGAATCTACATTTTAATAAACTCTCTGGAGATTCCTATATATATTAAAGCTTGAGAAGTAAAGTTCAAGTGGATTTTACCCTGGGAGGAGTTTATTACCAGAGTGTGGGTTGGGCTCAGTCTTTTCTAAAAAAAATTTATTTTATTGAGTATGGTTGATTTACAATGTTGTGTTAATTTCTGCTGTACACCAAAGTGATTCAGATATATAAATGCATGTGTGTTGTTTATCCATTCCCTGTGTAATTTGCGTCGGCTAACCCCAAACTCCCACTCTATCCCTCCCCCAGCCCCTCCCCCTTGGCAACCACAAGTCTCTTCTCTGTGTCTGTGAGTCTGGTTACTCTTTTGTAGATACATGCATCTGTTTCATATTTTAGATTCTACATGTAAGTGATATCACATGATATTTGTCTTTCTCCACTGACTTTGCATAGTATGATCATTTCTAGGTCCATCCATGATGCTGCAAATGGCATGATTCCACTCTTTTTTTGGCTTAGTAGTATTCCATTGTATGTATGTACCACGTCTTTATTGATTCCTCTGTTGATGGACACTTAGGTTGTTTCCATGTCTTGGCTACTATAAATAGTGCTGCTATGGGCCCATGTTGTATTCTTGAATTATAGTTTTACTTGGATATATGCTCAAGAGTGGAATTGCTGGATCATACGGCAACTCTTTAATTTTTTGAGGAAACTTCATGATGTTTTCCGTAATGGCTGTACCCTTTTACACTGAGTTACACTGAGTTGGGCTCAATCTTAATAAAAGCCAGGTATTATAAAAACATTTAGGAGTTCCCGTTGTGGCTCACTGGTTAAGAAATCCGACTAGGAACCATGAGGTTGCGGGTTTGATCCCTGGCATCGCTAAGTGGGTTAAGGATCCGGAGTTGCCGTGAACTGTGGTGTAGGTTGCAGATGTGGCTCAGATCCCGCGTTGCTGTGGCTGTGGTGTAGGCTGGCGGCTACAGCTCCTGTTAGACCCCTAACCTGGGAACCTCCATATGCTGCGAGTGCAGCCCTAGATAAGCAAAAAGACAAAAAAAAAATTTATGTATGTACATTTTTGAGGCCTCAATTTTTTAGACTTTTTTGTTTATACCCATTTTCCATTTATTTTGTTAAGGATGGGATCATTTACATCTAATAAAAAATCACCCTTTTTTGGGTTTTCTGTAATTTTGATAAGTACATCACCTTTTTATTTGTATACAATAAAATTCACTTTTTAAAGTATATGGTTTTATCAATTTTGAGAAGTACATATAGTTATATGAAATTCACCACAATCAAGAGTAAAAAACAGTTGGAGTTCCCATCGTGGCTCAGTGGTTAACAAATCCGACTAGGAACCATGAGGTTGCAGGTTCGATCCCTGACATCGCTCTGTAGGTTAAGGATGCAGCATTGCCGTGAGCTGTGGTGTAAGTTGCAAATGCGGTTCGGATCCCGCGTTGCTATGGCCATGGTGTTGGCTGGCGGCTACAGCTCCGATTAGACCCCTAGCCTGGGAACCTCCATGTGCCGCAAGTGCGGCCCTAGAAAAGGCAAAAAAAAAAAAAAAAAAAAAGAGTAAAAAACAGTTTTCTTAGAGCTCCTATAATGGCTCAATGTTAGCAAACCTGACTAGTATCCATGAGGATGGTGGTTTGATACCTGGCCTCGCTCAGTGGTTAAGGATCCGGCGTTGCTGTGAGCTGTGCTGTAGGTCGCAGATGTGACTCAGATCTGGTGTTGCTGTGGCTGTGGTATAGGCCGGCAGCTGCAGCTCGAATTCAACTCCTAGCCTGGGAATTTCCGTATGCCTCAGGTATGGCCCTAAGAAGAACTCTCCTTGTGCTCGCCCTTTGGAATCCAGCTCTCCTGTCATCCCTGCCCCTGCAACTACTTATTGGTTTTCTGTTCCTGAGCGTTGCCTTTGCAACACTCATCACTTAGCATCATAGGCCCCAAGTATAACTGGATAGTAGTTTAGGATATGGATCGAGATCTATGAATAGTCCTGTTTAGACCTTATGGTTCTGAATCTCTTTATTCCCACAGAATTGTCACCAAGAGACAGGTTTTAGGTTAAGTGTCAGGTACCTCAGAACAGTTGTCCCTAAGGTTTCTGGACCCATGAAGCCTGTTGTTAGATAGACTCACTACTCAGGAAATCCTGAGGCTGAACTTCCCCGTGAGGGACATTGTCAGGCCTGGGGACAAAGGAGGTAGGAGTTTTCTGTTTCATTTTGCTATGTCTTCTGTTTCATCTTTTCTTCTGCCATGTCTAAACCGCTTTTAATCCCATCCAGTGTGTTTTTCAGCTCAGACATTGTAGTTTTCATCTCTACAAGTTTGTCTTTTGTCTTTTTAGGGCCACACCCACGGCATATGGAGGTTCCCAGGCTAGGGGTCAAATCGGAGCTGTAGCTGCTGGTCTTCGCCACAACCGCAGCAACGCCAAATACGAGCCGCGTCTGTGACCTACCCCACAGTTCATGTCAACGCCGGATTGCTGACCCACTGAGCGAGGCCAGGGATTGAATCCACATCCTCATGGATGCTAGTCGGTTCAATAACTGCTGAGCCATGACGAGAACTCCATCATCTCTACAAGTTTGATTTGGGTCTTCTTAAAAAATATGTCCCAAGTCTCTGATGAACACATTCAGTATTTCCTCTATTTGAACTAGTAGCATATAGTTATAGTAATTATTTTAATGTCCTTGTCTGCTTATTTTAACATTGGTGTCGTTCTGGGTTGGTTTTGATTGATTGATTTCTCACCTTATTATAAACTGTATTTTTCCACTTCCTAATGTGCCTGTTAATCTTTTATTGAGTGCCAGGCATTGTGAATTTTTCCTATTGACTGCTGGATATTTTTGTATTCCAGTGAATAGTCTTGAACTTTGTTTTAGGATTCAGTTAATTTACTTAGAAACAGTTTGATAACAGCTTTGTTATGTGGGAGCAGAGCAGTAAATAAACAATACCAAATTATTGCTGATGACCAAGGCAAGATCCCTGTGCATTTTCTGCCCAGTGGCCAGTGAATTATCAGGTTTAATAATGAACAATGACTTGGCAGGTATGAGGGTGCGGTCCTGGCACTGTGTGAGCACCAAGCACTAATCTCTAACTCATGTTGCTCTTTCCTTCCCTTCAGTAACCCCTCACGCACATGCACTGATCTGTGCTGAGCTGAATCATTTGTCTCCATGTGGGTACACAGAGGACTATTTGTTGTCAATTTTTAAAACCTGCTTTTATTTTATTACTTTTGTTTCTTGATTAGGTAAAGTGTTTCCATGGGTCCAAAGTCAAGTTCCTAAAAAAGGCATATTTAACAAAGACCAGCCTCTAACCAAGATGCCTTGCTCTGATAGCTCCCTTTAACAAAAGGGAATACTTTTTTTAAATTTTATGGCTCATTCTTTCATTTTAAAAAGATATCCAATACGATATCACTTGTATGTGGAATCTAAAAGAGAAAGGATACAAATGAACTTATTTACAGAAGAGAAAAAGACTCACAGACTTTGAAAAACTTATGGTTACCGAAGGGGTCAGGTGGGGAGGTGGGAGGGATGGACTGGGGATTTGGGACTGGCATATGCACACTGAGGTATATGGAATGACTGGCCAACGGGGACCTGCTATATAGCACAGAGAACTCTACCCAGTATTCTGTGATAATCTATGTGGGAAAAGAATCTGAAAGAGGATGGATATGTGTACATGTATGACTGAATCATTTCTCTGTAGAGCAGAAATTATTACAACCTTGTGAATCAGCTATACTTCAGTGAAACTTTTTTAAAAATTAAAAGAAAAAAAGATACTCAAATATTTTTACTTTTAATAAATTGGTAGCACATTATACTCACTTGTTAGCTTCACTTAGCAGTGTATCCTGGACATTACTTCCAGGATACAGCAATATACTTCCTCATTTTCATGGCTTTCAGCATTTCCTTTGTGTGGATGAACTGCCGTCTATTCATCTGGTCCCCTAGATGGCATGTGTGTTTCCCAGTCCTTCACTGTTACAGATATAACCTTATGCATTCAGCTTTGTTTTGTTGCCAGTTAATCTTGGAGAGAGATTTTTGTAAGTGAGATTATTTGGTCAAAGGATAAATGCAGAATATTATTTCAGTAGATATTTCCAAATGTCATGTTGCATTAGCCCTGATAATGTATTAGAATGCCTTTTCTTCAGTTTCCCCCAGAGAGTACGTTGTCAAAGTTTTGTATTATACACACACA
>PVHT021183699.1:1665040-1681473 GCA_004024745.2 Catagonus wagneri | reverse complement strand
TATTTTATTTTATTTTATTTATGTATGTCTTTTTAGAGCTGCATCTTGGCATATGGAGGTTCCCAAGCTAGGGGTCAAATCGGAGCTGCAACTGCCAGCCTATGCCACAGCCAAAGCAGTACAGGATCTGAGCTGCATCTACAGCCTACTCCACAGCTCACGATAGCACCAGATCCTTGACCCACTGAGCAGGGCCAGGGATCAAACCCATCTCCTCATGGATACTAGTTGGATTCATTTCCCCTGAGCCACAATGGGAACTCCCAGTAGTTTGCATTTTATATTATCTTATGTCTGTCAGTCTATCTATATTTTTTGTAAATGTAGTCTTTCACTGTGGGGTCTATTTTACATGCTTTTGTATATTTTTTGGAATTTAGGAAGCTGTGTTTTCATGTCTCTCAGCACACACACTTGAGAGTCAAGTACACATGTTTGTTTCAAAGTCTAGGTTTGGAACGGAAGGGAAGAAACCACTTTTGCCCTAAGGTTTCAGATGAAATTTCCAACACAGTTTACCAGAGTCATTGCTTATTGGGAGTCAAGGAGTGTTGCTCACACAGGTGGATAAAAAGTGATACTTTTTTTTTTTCATTTAGTCATTTAGCAAGTGATTTTTGTGTGAATTATCTTAATGGGGGGGCAGTTCATAGAGCTATAAATCCCTAACATGTTGGAGGAATTGCCTCTTCAGGGCACTGGTTTTGGTGTCGTAAGTGAGATGATTAATGTCAGTGCAGTAATGTGGAATCATGCCCACATGGGCATGGCTTCTCCTATAAATTGGAATTAATGAGGAATAGGAGAAGGAAGATGGTCTCCTCAGGGAGTTGTCTCATGCCCTGGTGTGTTTGGTGGGCCGCACCCATGACTTACCTGTGCAGGCATACCCAAGACAAATGCATGCCCTTCCAGTGCTCAAAACTGGTTTGTGTGTTTGTGTGTGTGACACAGAGACCTGTCCTGGCCAGATGGCACTAGATGGTGTGTAAAATACTGTAGCTGTAGAGCACTCAGCCATGGGGATGCAGAGAATTTCCTAGCAATTGCATTGTTGACCTCTCATGTCGGCTGTTTGGAAAGGTCTTGCCAAAGTCAGAACACAGACCTGGCAGAGTGCTTCAATGAGAACTGAAGCCAACTCTTTAGAGGCTGTAGAAGGCACAGGGAGATGCTGTGAGTAACACTGAGGTCAAACGCAGTAATTGGTTCAGGCTTGCATAGCTGGCCCACAAGATCTTGAAATTTTTCTTTCACTTTCAATCACAGGAAGACCTTGGCTGAGGAAGGTCAAACTGAAGATGAAGAGCCCATGACCTTTATTGTTCTTCTAATTAACCTGATATATAGTTCATGGCGCAGTGGTAATCATTCGTAAAAATGGTGTTAGAGCATTAAGTTTGCTAAAAATGTTTCCAAGATGGAGTAGCATGAGGCTTGTTATTTTATCAGCTCAGGTTCTGAGCTGAACCTGATCCATAGCAATGTTCATGAGGAGGGAAGCTTTCTTTCTTGTGCCAGGGGGTGGGCTGAACCAGACAACTTGTCACATGCAGCTCTCACCGTGTAGCTGTGAGATGGGCAAGACTTTCCAATCTCTAAGAAGAAGGTTAAGAAATGTTCCCACTGCCATGTGGATAGTGAGTGGCAAAGCTAGATTTCAAATAGAAGCCTGCTTAATTCTAAAACCCATACTTGGAACCACTGTCAAGATGGTATGGTGACCATGGGAGCGAGTGAGACAAGAGCCTGGGTCCCATCAGGAACTCTTAATTACCATGAGCCTGGCATCATGCTTTGGAATTGTTCTCATTTGATGGCCGTAAGTATGTGCCAACTCATTAAAGATGAAGAATCTGTGACACAGAAAAGCTGAGTAAAACACCCATGCCACAGCCTATATCCAGGCTCCATTTGCTGCTGTCAAATTCTATGCCCCGTCACTGGTGCTTTTCTGAGATGGTGGATGTTTATATCTGTATTTTGACAGCATCTTATTCCCTGAGCTCAGGCTCCTCCTTGTCACATGTAGATATTTAATACAAAGAACTTACTATTTCAGGTTTTCCAAGTGCTTTATGAATAAAGCTCATTCTGTCTGACTGATTGAAATAACCCTTCAGTGGAGAAATAGATGAAATGATGATTCTTTGCTCCTCTGCTTTTCAAATCTCATTGAAGATGTGTTAGTTATGCCTCCAACATTCCATTTCTTTAATAAAAGGTCAGTGTCAGGCAGCACTTTTGAAGGAATTGCTGATTGAAACGAGCATTTCAATTTCAAAACAGCAAACAAAGTCTTGTATATAAGGAAGGCTTGGTAACTGGAGGATGAAGTTTCCTTTCCCAAAGAGCAGCCATTGCAAATTTACATGTGAGATTTAAAGGCTACTTTTTCCTCAGCTGTCTCAAGGTCTCCAATCAATTAACTGTGCTTTTCTTGAGAGTCTATTAGATGGGAGGTGCTAAGAGTTGTGAGGTGCATAAGGGAGAAACTTTATACCCTAGGCCAGGGGGATTGGACACCCCGAGTGTGATTCACAAGACTGAGGTGACTGCCAGGTGCCACCCAAGAGGAGCCAACACCCAGAAGGTTCAGAGGAGCCCCATCTCCTCCAAAGAGATGGACAGGCCCTCACACTGCCCAGCTGATGCCTTCTCCCTCAGACCTGTTATGTCTACTTCCTGCACTAGGTATGACTGTCCCTTTTCTATGAAGGTGAGGTTCAGCTTCATAGCTTTAGCCCATGTGTCAGCTGGCTTGTCCTGTCACTCCAGGGCTGGGCAGCTTTGGCTCATGTCCTAAATCTGTGTACTTTGGCAGTTCACAGCCCTTCCCAAGATATCTTCAGGCCCTGGGCATCATGAATATTTTCTCCTTTGTCTCTGCTGCCTCCATTCTGTGCCATATTGGTCTATACTCAAAATCTAGACTCTTTATTTGTTTCCCTTAACATCTTTTCTCACCCAAGTCATCTCTGAGGGCACTGGATTTTTTTTGACGATTTGGAAGCTGATGTTAAAGGCTTCGAGTCACCAAGATTTAAGCAACTTCAAATAATCATTAGGCAACCCTGTGCTTAAAATTGCTCTTTCCCTTCCTGTTGCAGGTAGACTCACTGGAAAGCAGGCTCTGAGATAATTTTCCTGCAGGAAGTTTTCCTGTGGAGAACTGGCTCTCTGGATCACACATGTTGCGGAGGGAAGGATACAGGACTGGGCAAAGGGATAAGCTGGGCTGTAATGGCCCTGCCTGCAAAGTTGTCCCATGTTGACTTGGAGGGACTGGGCTCAAGAGACCTGAACCCACCTACTGGCTGCAGGAATGCAAGGAAGGTGTGAGCCCGGGCACTTGAGCTGAGCTGAAGGCAGTTTTCCAGGAGGGCTGTATGCCCAGGTACCCCCAGCCACTGGGGAACCAGGCTTCAGTCCTGACAAGGGATCTTGAGGTACAGAGCATTCATTGTACCCGCAAGTGGTCTCCAATACTATATTCATCCCAGTTTTTCTGGCATCTGTTGCTTTCCTCCCTTTCATGGGAGCAAGATGAAATGTTCTCAGGCCAGTGCCTTAGCCATTTCCTGTCTTCCTGGGCCTTTGCTCACTTCTGTGTCCTGAGGATCTTAACTTCCCCCCAAAGTCTTCTGTACATTTCTTTCTTTCTTCCTTCCTTCCTTCCTTCCTTCCTTCCTTCCTTCCTTCCTTTCCTTTCCTTTTTGCATTTTAGGGCTGCACCTGCAGCATATGGAGTTTCCCAGCCTAAGGGTTGAATCTAAGCTGTAGCCACCGTCCTACACCACAGCCACAGCAACTCGGGATCCGAGCTGCATCTGCGACAGCTCACGGCAATGCTGGATCCTTAACCCACTGAGTGAGGCCAGGGATCGAAACTGCATCCTCATGGATCCTAGTCAGATTCGTTTCCGCTGAGCCACAAGGGGAACTCTCTGTACATATTTATCTAAACATGTGTGTGTGTTTGTGTGTGTGTACCAGCTGAAGTTTAACACATATGTACCCTAGTCCTATATGGTCCATTTCGGTCAGAGTCGGAGGTAAGTTGCTGAGGTAAGCAGAATGTGGACTTTAGTATCTGGATAATCTGACTTCTCAGCTTGGCTTAGCTTTTCACCCTGGGGTCTCAGACAATTCCCTTTGCCTCCAAGCCTCTGTTTTTTCACCTGTAAAGTGGAGGCATCGTTAGCATGGGTATCCAACAGTGCTCTGCTTAGTACTTGGCGGACACCCAGCAAATGCTAGATGCCTCCCTGCTCACACCTCCTTCCTGACCTTCAGGTGTTCCTCTGCAGCCCCTGACTTTATGAGCTGGTATCGAACTGACCATGAAAGTGCTTGTTCAGTTTTTTTTCCCACAAATTTGAAATCCTGCTTCCAAACAATTGACGCTAAAGAGCACTTTTAGCTTTTTTCAACCACAGAACATCTGTATCCAGGGTTTGGGGAATGAGTGGGGCCCACCTGCAAGGACTTCTGGGGCAGTGTTCATGTTTCTGGACCAGGGCTTCTTCAGCCTTCCTGGTGTCTCCTGGTTATTCTCCCTTGTTCAACTTTTTTTTCTTCTTAGAGCCATAAATCAAATATGTTCCATGTTTTTGATTCCCATTAAGACCATGCCTAGATTGTAGTAAACCTGTACTTCTCCCAGCTGGAGGCAACAAGTATTATTTTGAAACAATTAAGCATGTTTATGACAAAATTTGAATTAACACAGCCGTTCCTATATTATTTTGCAATATCTATAATCTGTTCAGAAACAGATACCTAAACACCACCAAGATTGACAAGTTAAGTCAAAAGTCTCATTTATTGCTGTATTCATTGAGTTTTGACTCTAATCTTTTTCTTTTTCATTCAAAAGACCCGGTTTATTTCAATTTGCCAGCTAGGAATTTAAGCATTTAAATGGATAGTATGTACTATTGAATGCCTTTAAAACTCTGCACAGTTATACAATCAAATGATTTTTAAAATTTTTCTTCCAGTTTTATTGAGATATAATTGACATACAGTACTGTCTAAATTTAAGGTGTACAGGATAATGATTTGACTTACATACATCGTGAAATCATTACCATAATAAATTTAGTGGAAATCCATCATCTCATATGGATATAAAAGAAATGGTAAAAGGTTTTTTTCCTTGTGAGAAGAACTCCTAGGATTTACTCTCTTAACAATTTTCATATACACTATATAGCAGTGTTAATTTTATTAATCGTGTTGTACATTGTATCTCAGAACTTATTTATTTTCTAAATAAAAGTTTGTATATTTGACCGCCTTCATCCAATTCCCCTTCTCCCCCACCCCCCACCTCAGATAACAAACCTGATCTCTTTTTTATGAGTTTATTCAATGACATATAATTGACTTTCAACACTGCGTTGGTTCTAGGTGCACAACATAGTGACTTGATATTTCTATACATTACAAAATGACCATCACAATAAATCCAGTTACCTTCTGTCACTATACAAAGTTATTAAAATATTATTGACTATATATCCAGTGCTATACATTTCATCCCCATGACTTATCTATTTTGGAACTGGAACTTTGTGCCTCTTAACCCCCCTCACCTATTTCACTCACCTCTTCCCCCATCAGGCAACCACCAATTTGTTCTCTGGGTCTGTGAGTCTGTTTCTGTTCTGTTACATTTATTTGCTTTGTTTCTTAGACACTACATGTAAGTGAAATCATATGGTATTTGTCTTTCTCCATCTGACTTATTTCACTTAGCATAATACACTGTAGGTCCATCCATGCTGTCACAAATGGCAAGATTTCATTATTTTTATAGCTGAGTAATAGGCCATTATGTATATGTGTATATACACATATCTTCTTTATCCATTCATCTATTGATGGACACTTAGGTTGCTTCTGCATCTTGGCTGTTGTAAATAATGCTGCAGTAAACGTAGGGGTGCATGTGTCTTTTCAAATTAGCATTTTGTTTTCTTCAGGTAAATACCCAAAAGTGAAATTTCTAGATCATATGGGAGTTCTATTTTTAGTCTTTTGAGGAAACTCCATACTGTTTTCCATGGTGGCTGCACCAATTCCATTCCCACCAACAGTGCATGAGAGTTTGCTTTTCTCCACATCCTTACCAACACTTGTTATTTCTTGCCTTTTTGATAATAGCCATTCTGACAGATGTGAGATGATATTACATTGCAGTTTTGAAGTGCATTTCCCTGATAATCAGTCATGTGGAGCATCTTGTCATATGCCTAATGGCCATCTGTATGTTTTCTTTGGAAAAATGTCTGTTCAGGTCTTCTGCCCATTTCTTATTCAGATTGTTTGTTTTTTGATATTGAGTTGTATGAGTTTAATATTTTGGATATTAACTCCTTATGGTATGTGTGATTTGCACATATCCTCTCCCATTCAGTATATGGACCTTTTGTTTTGTTGATTTTAACATGATTAATTCTTCTAATCCATGAGCACAGTATATCTTTCCAACTCATCTTCCAGGTCTTCCTGCATACTAATCACGCCAGACATAGGAATGGATTTTCTCAAGCAAGTCATAGGTGGCTTGGCCCCTGTGTTTAGCAGTGCTGATTATGCCACTCTGGAGCCCTGCTCTAGTGCTGGATAACATACCCAGACTGGATGGTAGCATGGACAGTAAGCTCATGTGTTCCTGTTTTACTCTTGACAAACCTACACCCTCACCAACGTCAGAGCAGAAGTGGTACTGGCAAAAGGAATTTCAGACAAGGCGAAGTGCCTCTGATTGTGCATCATCTCACAAGAGGAAATAAGAATGGAATATTTTCTAGCATATTTTTTCAACATTGTAGTGTTCCATTCCCAGGAACTTGTGATGTTCATCATGGAGAAAAGCAGAGAGCCAGCTGAGATTTGAGAGGAGCAGGGCAGGTGAGAGAATGCAGCCTACAGAGGTACAGACTGCTGCCCAGGCCCAGGGTTCTGCCTCTTTTGTCTCCTGCCTGAGTCACTGGTCCTTGACAATTATCCATTAGCTTTCCAGGCCCAGAGTTATCCCCTGCTACTGTAGTGCTGCCAAACTCTCTGGAACTCCATCAGGCCCTTGATACAGGAGCCTCAGGACAGCTTACAGTCATGTATCCAGATTTCTATGAGTCCGCCCAACTCTCTAAGATCAGAGAACTCCTCCCTGGAGAAATTAAGATCTTCTCCACTTATCTTCCAATCCTGCTACTTCTATTTTGGAATCAACTTCCAGTCCCAGTTTACATTAAATTCTAAGAAATATGAACCCAACCTTCCATAAGCAATGTTAGTCCTTGTTGCCTTCAGTAGCATTTATTGAGACTCTGCTGCTTGCAGAGAATGGTGGAGTGAAGAAAGAAACAGAAGACACAGTCTTCGCCTTTGAGAGACTGAAATTCTACTTTACTTAAAAATTTATTGGAGGAGTTCCCATCATGGCGCAGCAGTTAATGAATCCGACTAGGAACCATGAGGTTGCGGTTTCGATCCCTGGCCTTGCTCAGGAGGTTAACAATCTTGCATTGCCGTGAGCTGTGGTGTAGGTTGCAGATGCCACTCGGATCTGGCATTGCTGTGGCTCTGGTGTAGGCTGACGGCTACAGCTCCAGTTAGACCCCTAGCCTGGGAACCTCCACGTGCCACCAGTGGGGCCCTAAAAAGCAAAAAAAAATTTATTGGAGTTCCTATTGTGGCTCAGTGATAACAAATCCGACAAGGATCCATGATGACACAGGTTCAATCCCTGGCCTTGCTCAGTGGGTTAAGGATCTGGCATTGCTGTGAGCTGTGGTGTAGATTACAGACGCAGCTCGGACCCCAAGTTGCTGTGTCTGTGGTATAGGCCAGTGGCTATAGCTCCAATTTGAACCCTAGCCTGAGAATGTCCATATGCCACAGGTGCTGCCCTAAAAGGAAAAAAGCCAAAAAAAAAAAAAAGCTGTCCTGTGATTAACTATACCATGAAGCCTTCCGGGGGTCTAACTCTATTCAAAAGTAAGACTAGGAGTACCTAGAGAGTTTATAATCTGTTGATCTTAATTAAAACTAAATGTCTCCATCTCACTTTTTTATTAAAAAATAGGTGACCCTTCAAGAAGGGGTCAGACAAAAACTGAAGGCAGATTTTGATTTGAATTCTCTGAGGGATAAATGACAGGGATCTCTTGGCTGATTTGATGAGTATGTTTCGCTACTGCCATTAATCAACTAACTTTGTCTTGACTTTCTATTTTTATGGTCAACGCCTAATCAAGAAATGTTAAGTATAGCCACTATTATAGATGTTCTAAGACAGCCATCAGTCACTTAATGTGGAGTTCATCAGCCTTTGGTAAGGGGTTCTTCTGTGTTGACTTGCCCATGTTCAGGCAGTAGCATCTTATCTATAAAAGCCAGGAAAGTCTTAATGTATTAAAGCATGGAGGGGTTTCTTAGAACTGTCTAAAAATATCTTAAGTATTTGCCGAGTGTGATCAGCTTTACCCTTTATCCGATGGCTAAATGAAAGGGCGCAGAGGACAAGACAGAGTGAGCAGGGTGAATTTCCACCTGCTTCTCTAAGACTTGGCGATGACTCTTTTACAGTATGGTTTGTCCAGTCTGGTCTAGATTTTCCTCGTCTTTGTACGAGACATTTTTCTGGTAGTCTTCTACATTCTGTACTGAGATGATCAAGTCTTTATATCAGGGCTCTTTTATAACTTGTAAATTTTATTTATATTTGCACTTAAGGATTCTCAAGATTCAATTTAAGTGCAGTCACTATTGGCTAGTTTTTGTAACTCATGTCCCTTCTAATGCACTGTCTACAATGGGAAGTGCTACTTAATTCCTCCAGAATGCTTTCTGCTCTTTGCTTGGCCTGCAGCTCTCTAGAATATCAAGACTCTCGGTCTATGTGTAAATATTTTGGCCACCATGGTATTGGGATAAACAAATTAGCATTCACTGGTATACATTCTTTCCGAGTTGAGTCTTTGGAGAAAACCAAAGCAACACAAAACTTAGTCTCTGAAGTTGTTACTTGGAATACTTTAAAAAGTCATAAAAAGAGTCATTTCCTAGTTGAGATTTGGGCTGAAATTGATCTCCCACAATCAGAAGCACTGCGACACTGGCTGTGAGACCGCATTAAACAATGTCCTCCCCTCTGCTTGCAGGAACTTAGGAAGGTGTTCTCATTAAACACAACTCCCAGACAATGAGCTTTCACTACCTCCCAGATCATACCAAGATTCTTAATAGACAAGGTTATTTGGGTACA
The DNA here is from genome assembly GCA_004024745.2 of Catagonus wagneri. NCBI lineage: Eukaryota > Metazoa > Chordata > Mammalia > Artiodactyla > Tayassuidae > Catagonus > Catagonus wagneri. The sequence continues at coordinate 1,672,193 of PVHT021183699.1, read as the reverse complement.
AGACAAGTGTTCTGTAGTGTGTGTGTATATGTGTGTAAAATGCTATTATCTGCCTAAGTGTTGATGAGTAAATTAATGTAGGAGCCCAGTCTTTTGCCAGACAGCCTAAAGAGCATTATAGAGAAAACGCCCCTCATGTTCAGAAATGTGCGGGGGAAACAGTGGATTTTGAAAGGCAGATATGATTATATGATTTCCTTATTGAATTTTGTCCATGGAAAAGAAAAGATACTGAGATGATTTAGACTGAACTCTTTGATTCCTCAGCACAGAGATCAGGTACTCAATAAATAATTGAAGGATAAGTGAGAGGGTGAATTAATAAAGTATGGAGGCACCAAACAAAATGGGTTTCTTCCTTCTGGCATCTCCAAGTCTCCAAGCGATTGCTCACCCATCTATAATAATCCCCTAGATGGGCTATGATTAGATTTAAGGAAAATGGTCTTTAAGAGCAGTTTTCAGACAACCATGGGTTTGTTTTCCCTGGATAACACGTAGCACTGCAGAAAGGATTTCATGTGAGGCTTCATGCGAAGTGTTTATAGGAGACAGCAGGGCCTCAAAGATGAATTCTCAGGACTAGATGGGGAGAAATTTCACAGATAGATTCACTGATGGACAATTTAGTTATTAACTTCTAAAGATTGTATTGTTTTTAATCTCTTGCATCTCAGGATGGATTTTTTTTTAATTTTTTTACTTCTACTTTGTATGTGACAAACATCCTTTCAAACTTAAAAGTGAAAAGCAATGTCAGAGATGCTGGCATTTTCCCCTTTTGAGTGTCAGCTTCAGAGAGATGTTTCTTGGCAGCTTCTGAGCATCGATAGAAGAAAGTACCGTGTGTATCTGTGCAGAAAAATGACAAATACAGGATAAGACAGGAACTGTACAACAACATAATGGGGCATCTAAAGCAGTTTGTATCTTGCAAACTGTGCTTGAAAATGATGTTTCATTTTTTTAAGGTGCTGTCGTCAATATCCCTGATGGAATGTCTGGAAATATTAACATCGCAGTTATTTGCTTGGAGCTCCATAGGCTGAGTACCACAAAGCTGCTCCCTAAGCCATGGCTGGAGAGAAGGAAATATCCACTGGCCCGGTTAGCTATTTTTCCTTCTTCCAGAAACTCCGCTGTGGACAGTGGGGTGCCTGGGATCCCTCAGCCTCTGTGTACTTGTGTTCACAACTGTATCAGCCTTGAGAATTTGGCTGGAACTTCCAAATCACCTCTGTGACTTACCAGCTCTGTAGTTTTGAGCAACTTGCTAAGCTTTCTGAGACACCCTTTCCTGCTCCATAAAATGGGAAAGATAATGTTGCCTATTCCCATTTGTTTCTGAGGACTCTTGACCTAGACGCAATAAAGCATGTAAAAGCCTACTGTGGTGCTCCAGGTTGCTGGCTGAATGGTGATGAGAGAATCCTGTTAAGAAAATGCTTGATTAGGAGTTCCTGTCATGGCTCAGTGGTTAACGAATCCGACTAAGAACCATGAGGTTACAGGTTCGATCCCTGGCCTTGCTCAGTGGGTTAAGGATCCGGGGTTGCTGTGAGCTGTGGTGTAGGTCGCAGATGTGGCTCAGATCCCGCGTTGCTGTGGCTGTGGCGAAGGCTAGCGGCTACAGCTCCTGTTAGACCCCTAGCCTGGGAACCTCCATATGCCACGGGTGCGGCTCTAGATAAAGGCAAAAAGACAAAAAAAAAAAAAAAGAAAATGCTTGATTATGCAGAGTTAGCAGATGTTTGTCGCTTGGAGGAAACACTCAAGACCAGCATTGGACAGGATATCAGGAAGAGTACAGTTCTTGCAAATATTTGTTGTGTGCAATCCAGTGAGGTCCAGGGATAAATGTACTGGGGAAGAGGAAAATTTAGCAAAAGTGGTAAACCACTGGCTGTCGACTAGAGAACGGCAGGCTGGTTCCGTGAAAGCCTCCAAAAGCTAGAGATATTTTGAACTTATTTTTTATTTTAAAGAACTGGCTGACTTATCTTAGGAAAATATTAGAATTTGTCGTAATTACCAGGTAGGTACAGAAAAGCTCAGAAGGTAGCCAAAACACAATCACCCAAGTAGTTACAAGTTTTTCCCATAAATTTTTAATCACCCAAGAGAAGGCATCTAAAGCCAAAATGGGAAGGGGGCAGAGGGAGTCAGATGAGGATATGTGTCGCCCTGAGAAGGAGACCCAGGTAGAGTCTGACTTCTTGCCACTATAACAGCTATATGACCTTAAGCAAACTACTTTTACTTCTTTGAGATTTAATCTCATCTGTAAAATGTGGATAAAAATGCCTGTTTCCCAGGGTTGAGATCTTTGGGTAACACATGCTAAATGATTAGCATAGTGCCTGGGACATGGGAGAAGCGGTAAATCAGTAAATCTCAGGCATTTCTGTTACCCCAGCCTCCAAAGGACTTCTCCTCCCCCACATCAGCAGCACTGCTTGCCACGATGATGACCGTGGCCAGGCGCGGTTTTTATGCTAGATGCTGACCAGAAGGGGCTGACTGCGCGTGTGTGATGTCCAAACTGTGGAACTTATAACAGTCCTTGTGGCATAGAGACAGCGTAGCATCTTCCTAGCCTGTTGACAGCCTGGGGGATTAGCAGTGTACAGTGTCCTCTAAGCTTCCACCTGTGTACAAAGTAGCCCTAAAATCCAAGGGTCTTGTGGAATCCGGGTGGAGGCAGGCCACAGAGATCCTTCCCACCAGCTCTGAGTTGCAGAGAGGCACCGTACGGTGGCACCCAATTTCAGGAAAAGAGGGTCTAGCCACTGAAGCTGGGATCTCTGACGGGTTACAAGAAAGCCGGATATGTTGGAGAAACCAGAAATGCATTCACACTAGCTACTGGCAGAAAGTAGCGGCAGTCCAACGTTCCCAGGGATGGAGGGTGAGGTCTCCTGCTCGCCAACCCACCTCTAGCGCCCCCTGCTGGCGAAGCCCAATAGGAAGCAGCTGGCAAAGCTAAAGTACAGTCAGCAGTGATGAGAGCAGCATTTCAGGGCGAAGTACAGAAGAGGGGTTTGTGTTGAGGCAACAGCTTCCTAAGGCTCACGGCTTGCTAGCCCACACACATCAAAGGCATTCTTAGAGCAGGCCAGGGTTATGTGCTTCTTCCTTCTCCATGAAGTTCTTCAGCATCCTTGATGTTATTGGCCATGGGACAGGACTTACTCCAAGCTCCCATCTTCATGTTTCTTTTAAGTCAACCATACAAAGGCATAAAGATCTGCATATGGCTTTCTCTGTGTGTATATGTAAAGGTAGCTGTCAAAAAGCTGTTTGTTTTCTTTTGTACACCAGGTAGACAGTTGCTTTGTGGTTATTACAAACATTTCATTTCAAAAGAAAAGAAACAGTAAGCCTCTCTGATTTTCCTCCTCAAATATAACTTTTTAATGCTAACGAAAGCATGAATCAAGCATAAAAAAACCTAATTGCTAATCATTGTATGTTTTAATGGTCCCTAATTAGAGCGAAATTTAAAGTGAATACAAGCATATTAGAATTTTTCTCATGGATCCTTAATTTGTATCCATCACTCACAAGCCCTGCATGTCTCTTGGGCTTTAGAGGAACATACTATTCACTCATAGCAAATCTATTTCTTTTTCCTTTTTTTTTTTTTAAATTGGTCTTTTTAGGGCTGTACCTGCGGGCGTATGGAAGTTCCCGCTCTAAGGGTCAAGTCAGAGCTGCAGTTGCCAGCCTACACCACAGCCACAGCAATGCCAGATCTGAGCCGTGTCTGCGACCTACACCACAGCTCATGGCAACATGGGATCCTTAAATCACTGAGCGAGTCCAGGGATCAAACCGTAGTCCTCATGGATAGTAGTCAGGGTTAGTTACCACTGAGCCGTGACGGGAACTCCTCAAATCTATTTATTAAATGCAAACACCCTTCTAGGTATAAACACAGAGCATACATCAGGTGACCAAGTTCTTAAGACCTGCGCTTGTCTGAGTCTTGTTTGCTTGTTATGTTTTGGAAAGAACAAGCATGAACTAGTTTTCCTAAAGGTCCAAGCCAGTGCTCTCCATCCTTGGCAGAAGCTGCAAGAGGGAACAATTAGCTGTGCCAGCCTCAAAGCAGTCTAGCTTGGATCAGAGAGGTGAAAAGTGTTCCTGTCAACTGCAGCTTGTGAATTTTTGAAGTTAGCATTTGCACCTTTCTTGATTTGCAAGGGCTGATGGCAAAGAAATGGTCACACAAGAAGAATTAAATATAAAAGCATCCTGGTTCCTAAATATGCATTACAGAGCTTAGCTTTGCTGGTTCATAATGCTTCAGAAAACATCTCAGTGGAACATGGGAGATTGCAGAGGCTCTTTTGAGTGGTTTAAGCCCAGAGGAGATTGTGATGCTGTAAAATCCAACTTGAAAGTACACACTTTAATCTGGGCCTTTGGACAAAAGTCCCATTTTGTTCTTTTCATCCAATAAAGAAAGTAATGGGGCGGGACCTCCACCCCTCCAGGCACAAGCTGTGGGTACCCTCAGGACTGAACCAAAGGCAGGTAATTGTCCTTAAACCTATCATCACCAAGTATTATGCAAATCAAGGAAATATCAAAAGACTGTGTGACACACATTATTAATAAATTTTGGAGATGAAGCAAATAAAATATCTGATTTAAAGATAATAGTTCCGGAGTTCCCATTGTGGTGCAGCAGAAACAAGTCTGACTAGTACCCCTGAGGATGTGGGTTCAATCCCTGGCCTTGCTCAGTGGGTCGGGGATCCAGCGTTGCCGTGAGCTTTGGTACAGGTCACAGACACAGCTTGGATCCTGCATTGCTGTGGCTTCTTGTAGGCTGGCAGCTGTAGCTCCGATTTGACCCCTAGTCTGGGACCATCCTTATGCCGAGGGCGTGACCCTAAAAAGCAAAAAAGTAAAAATAAATAAATAAATAAAGATAATGGTTCCTATAAGAGTGGAAAAAATAAGTATAGTTTTAATGCAACATTTGTTTGATCCTTGTGCTGGCACGGGCAAGGCTGGATCTGGTGGAGGAAGCAGCAGGGAAAGGCCAAGCCAGCTCATTACTTCATCACGCTGTAAGAGTTTCAAGGGCCGTTCCTGGCCTCTAAACAGTATGGCTCACCCTGTCCCCACTGATTGCTGATGCTCCTGCCTGTTGTTTCTTGCTGGGGGATTTGTCAACTAAGTCTTGTTCCTCAAAGTGTGATTCTACATCAGTAGCATCAGTGTCACCTGGAAGCCCATTAGTGACGCAGACTCTCCAGCCTCACCTTAGACCTACAGAATCAGAATCTGCCTCTTAAACGAGGATTCCCCAGGTGAAATCTGTGCCCATGAAGAGCAGAGACACATCCGAATTTTCCTCCATGTCCGACTTGCCCACGCTGCAGTTTTCTGTGTGTTCCCCACAGTAGTCTGCTCTCAACGTTTGTCCCAGCTTTCTCGAGATATATTTGACATATAGCATTGAGTAGGGTTAAGGTGTACGCTAAGTTAATTAAACTTATAGGTCGGAGGTCATTGGTCTGCTGTGGCTCTGATGCCATTGCAGCTGATATCAGCAAACCAAAATCGAATGCCATAAAAGCCTCAAGGTCACGAAATTGAAACCTAAGGACAACCGAGGACAAACTGCTGGCTGGCTTGAAGCTGTCGCCAATCAATAATGGTCTTACTTTGCTTCCACCTTGTCTCTATAAAATTTCTCCCTGGGCTCCAGTCATAGGAGGTCCCTCACCTCTTCTGATTTAATGCCTCTCCATTCAAATCTGTTTTTGCTCGATAAACAAACGTTTCAATATGCTCAGTTTATCTTTTAACACGTACAGCATTATGACTTGATACATGTATATCTTGAGAAGTGATTAGACAGAAGGGCTGGTGAACACGTCCCCCTGCCACAGTTACGCATAATGCGGAACCCTTTACAAAATTGAGTGCTGTCCTTGGGCAGGAGTCATGCAAGCCTCCTCTGTCTAGATCCAGTTTTAGCAAATGTCCCACCAAAGGGAGCAGCCTGCTTCCAACGAAGCCTGTTTTCTTCTAATTGTCTGCTACATGAGTTCTTTAGAATGACCTTCATTCTAATTTTTCCCTTCTCTCTCCTCCCATCAGATAATAATGTGGAACAGAAGAGAGGGATGGAGGAAGGAAGGGAGGAAGGAAAGAAGTAAAAAAGGGAGAGAAGGAGGGGAGGAAGGAAAGGAGGGAGAGAGGGAAGCATGACAGAGCGGGAAGAGAGAATGGAAGGAGAGAGAGAGACCCAGTTTATATGGCACCACAGGACTGTTGGAGCTCGTGGGCTGTGTTTCAGATATACACACACAAATACATCCCATCCACTATTGCCACTCTTTACACTTTAAAATGCAACAGTACCTTCATACCATGTTCAGGACAGTGTTCATTGGTGTAACCATGTGGAGGGTAATTTGCCAATGTCTATTCAAGTTCTCAAAATGAGCATTCTCTTTGATCCAGCAATTTCAGAATGTATCCCACAGAAATACTTGCATAAATTCACAGAAATGTGTTTCAAAGGCATCTACTGTAGGATTGTTTAATAGCAAAAAGCTCTAGATAGCTGAAAATATCAGTGAGTTTTAAAAAATCAGCATGAATCTGCAATAGAATAGTGGCATGAAAAAGAATCGAGGAAGGTCTGTGTGTGCTTCTGTGATGAACTCTCTATATTGTTGCCTGAGACAAGAAACATACCAAAACAATAGGCACCTGTGTTGTTTTTAGTGTATATGTACAGGTGTATATTTATAAAACATAGCTAATAACGCTGTATTTATAGTCAATGAAATATCCCACAGCCGTTACAAATACAACTTTGGCAGAATTTTGGATAATTTGGGACATTTTTTGTGATGTAAAGCTAAGTTTAAAAAAAAAAGCAGAACCTGGAGTTCCCATCGTGGCACAGCGGAAGTGAATCCAACTAGGAACCATGAGGTTGTGGGTTTGATCCCTGGCCTTGCTCTGTGGGTTAAGGATCCAGTGTTGCTGTGAGCTCTGGTGTAGGTTGCAGATGCAGCTTGGATCCTGTGTTGCTGTGGCTATGGCATGTGGTGTTGGCCAGCAGCTGTAGCTCCAATTTGATCCCTAGCCTGGGAACCTCCATATGTAGCAGGTGCAGCCC
>PVHT021183699.1:1638462-1664040 GCA_004024745.2 Catagonus wagneri | reverse complement strand
TTTTCCAATGTTATTAACTATTCCATAAAACATCATTTTTTATCTATAATATCATATTCTACTCTTGCATTTTTAAACTGTTTTTAGTTTCTCCAGCTCATAATGTTGATGCAATTTTTTTTTACCTAATGTTGCTTTCAAATTTTAAACTAAACTAAGATAAATATCTTGTAATTACTAGTTCATAGGGTATGAGCTTTCATTATAATTATTGGTTTATAGGATGTGACCCTTGATATTTATTACCAAATTGGCTTCCATAATCCACAAAGGTTTTTTGAGATAATCTCTTCCATTTTTGTTAATTGTTAATTTTGTTAATTTGCTAATTTTTGTTAATGTGATTGGTTATTAAAAGTCATCATTTGTTCCACAATTAAATTTTGACATAAATTTTGATGCCTACTGTGTGCCAGGCCACCTTGCAAGGTGCTTAGCGCATCATCACAAGACATGGTTCTGAACTTCAACTCAAAACGTGATCTAGGCTGGGACACATAATTATACTGCAATGCAACTTGAGCAATTGTAGAATTATGCCCAGCACGTCATGGAACACAGAGGCCTATAGCACAATCGTGACAATGAACCAAGAAAGGGATGAAATTCTTACACTTCACTTTGACTCTTCTCTTACATTCCAGCTGAAGAGTGGTGCTAACTTCCTGATGAGGGAATGTTTTCTCCTTGTAATCCCATCAGAGTTCAAGTATTAACTATACCTGACTATAACAAGGAAGCAAGGAAGAAGAAAAGAAATGACCTAGATTATGTGTCAACCATCTACATATTTGTGTGTCACCATTTATATATTTCACAGATTCAGAAGGTTATAAGCCTCCTTCAAGGACACATATTTATCCTGAATTTATAAACAAACTTGACCTCCCAACAGCCCACGTCTTCCTGCCTGCCTAGAACAGAAAGACAGTTGTCTAGCCTTCAATGCATTTACACCAGCTTCCCAAAAATACCTTCAGAGAGAGAACCCTGCATCCACAAATCGCACTTTCAACCCTCTTGATATTTCTTAGGTCAAAAAATTTTTAACTGAAACATTCTACCTGGATTGACTAAATGAAATTGCCAACATTTGACTTTTTTAACCTGTAGAAGTGGCAATTTCACATGGTTCAACTAAAACCCGCAATTTAATTCTTCCTGTTTCTTCCCCAAACTACCCATATATTAAACTAATCAAAACTTCATTTCATACTAAATGATTTCTGTAATATCTGCCCTAGATACAAAGAAAAGGTGGGAAAATTGTTAACACCAGTTTATACTCTGTTGTCACTTCTTAGTCAGATTTAAGTATGGTAAAATTAGAATACAACATTTTCCAAATTGAAGGGAAAGAGGCTTCCTACTTATTTAAGCGGAGAGACTTCTAGCTAATGCAGAGTTAGAACTCAGGGGCAAACATGGGCAAGCAAATCCAGCAAACTACCAAACAAACAATAATTTGTAATCTCCAACCCAAACGAGGTTGATGTCTTCCTCTTAAGACAAACATGATGCTGATGCTCAGGTCCAGCTGCTTTTTGTTCAAAATCCAGTACTTGAGAGACAAGTGTTGGTAGGAAAGGAAATGTTGCTTTATTTTGGAGGCTGGTAATGGGGAGAAAAGGTGGACTCATGTCCAAAAGCAGCTCCTCCCTGCCAATCAGGCAGAAAGAACTCTAAAAGGGGAGTCTCAGGAGTGTCTAGGCAGAGGGAGGAGGCTACATGCAGAAACAGCACAGTCCATTACAGCAATCCTCTTGAAGTTGGTTTTGTGGTGATCTGATCGCATCATCTGGATTGTTTTAAGTACAGTTAATCTTCAGTTCCAGGGTCAGTTTGTTCCCATTTCTTTGAGGCCAGTTCTCAAAACTGTGGCAGCTTTTGTCATAGCTACCATCTGGTCACCATGGAGTTAACTTCTTCACCTGGGTTAGGGTGGTACTACCTGTAAAACAGCTTAAAGGACATGGCTCAGAATATCATCTGTGACCCTTGAAGAGGGGCTAAAGGCCCTTGACTTTGTTTAACCACCAAACTATCATTATGTCCTAATTCACTGATTTTCTTAGCCTTTTCTTTCATTTCTATGATTAAATTTATTATTTAGCTAAAGTTTGTCTACTTACAAAAGGCAGGTGGGGGACATGGGGGGCTGGGGAAGGGGGGGGCGCTCTGTCCCAGGAAGGCCCCATAGGGTCCTACTTGGCTTTACTGAGAATGTGTTATGAATCCAAGATTATTATTAATGCAAAGCTGTGCATTAGAGATTTAGAGAGAAAGAAAGGGAGAGAGAGACCAGGGAAGAGAGAAAGAGAACTTCATCCTGAAATTAATGGAGGCCTTTTTTCTATTACTCTTATCAGATTTAAACTCATATTGTAAAAATGCTAGTTTAGTAATTCTGCAGAGGGTGCTGGTATGGGAAGTAATTCCTTGGAGCTTGGAAAGCTGGCCTGATACTGTAAAAAGCATCAGAATTTTCTTGAAAAGCTAACTGTTGTTAGCTTAAAAGGCTTTTTGGAGTCCTGCTATTCAAAGTGTAATCACAGCTCCAGCCAGAGTTTCTAGGACTCTAAAATGCATACAGATTATCAGTGCTCTTGTTAAATGCAGATTTTGACTCAGCACGTGTGGATGGAGACTGAGAGCCTGCGTTTCTAAACAGCTCCTATGAGGGGAGATGCTGTAAGTAGGGTGGTGGCTTTGTGTGCCAAGAGTAGAGCATCCTTCCAATGGCCTTGATTCCTTTTTCTAAACTAGCAATATCCTGCTAAGCACTGAAGGCAAGAGGCCATGGCTCCCCTCAGTGACCTTACACTCTCCTCATTCGCATCTTCCTGCCTATAAAATGGGACTAACAAAGCTAGCAGAGGGCAAAATCATAGGCTTTCCCAGTAGGAGGTGCCAGTTAAGGATTGGCACTTTCCATGTGCCTCTACAGGATTGAATTATGAGCCCCTGCAGCTGCTGACCCTCAACACCCTCTGAAAGGATTTCAGGGTGGAGATCAGGAGTGAAGTACCCTGTGCTCTGGGAAAACAGACAGAACAGGTCCTCAGACAGTTAGATATTTTGGGGAGAAGATTTTATGAGCTCAATTCTTGCATCTCTTCATATTGAGAAAAGCACTGAAATCCTTCATGGTGATATCTGCTCCTCGTGACTACCTTCGTAAGACTAGCAATAACCTTCTGCAAAATGTATGCTTGACTGCATGTACCACACCGCCCCTCACCAAAATCACGTGTATGCTGACCTTCTCCCCACCTCTTTGGGGCAGTTTCTCAGAAGTTCTCTGAAATACTGCCTCCTGGGCTATGGTCCTCATTGTGCCCCAAATAAAACTTAACTCACAACACTCACATTGTGCAATTATTTTCAGTCAACAGGAGAAATTGAAGGTTATCCTAATTCAAGCCTTATCCCTCCATCCCCCAGCCTATCTGTGGCCTAAAGGCCAAGCCTGAGATCTTGCCAATGGAGTCTGCAGCTCTCAACCCATCCCATTAGACCTGAGAAAGCTCTGCATGACAAGGGTCTCTTGTGGATATTTTCAAATAAGTGAGAGTAACAAAAAAGCCATGGCTCAAAAATGCTCAGCAAACCTCACCTTAATGAAGGATCTCCTCCTTTGATGTTCCTTCTGCTCTTCCAGGGCAGAAGACAAGAAACCTAGTCTCCATCTCTGGGTGGAAGGCTGTAGGGCTTCCCTCCTGCTCAGCCCTCTTTCTACAGCAGGTGAAATTACAGCTCAGTCTTGACCTGCCCCCCCACCTGTCAAGAGCAGGGGTCAACTTCAATAATTCTTTTGCAAATTCATTTTACTCCTTTGATAAGATTCCTCAGAGAATGAGGTAGTGATTCCCCAACCTCAGCCGTTTTTCCTAAAGCCTATGCCACTCTGGCCTTCCCAGGCTCTCTCTGTCTCCTCCCTGTCACCCTCCTTCTCGTTCTGGAAGGCAGGTCACATTGCTGGTAAATGTACTGTGATAAACCCCTCTGTAGTCGTCAAGGGAGAGGTATAATAAAAGTGATGGGTGAGCATGTTTGAGACATGAAGCGATGAAAATCGTCATTTTTTATTTATGGAGAAGTATTTTAATTTGAGACATAAAATGATACAAATCAAATGTAACTATGCCTCAGGAATCAGGACTAAAAAGGAATGTTCTCCTTTAAAGAGTCTGCTCTCTTTTGTCCTTTGTAGTTGCTGTAGAACCATTTTAAATTCCAATAGTTCCTCTTCATTGAGTGCCTTCATGACAATTTAGCCAGTAAATTTTACATCATGTGTGGGTGACCATATAATTTATTGTCCAAAGCAGGACACTTTTGACAAGGGAATAGGGCACCATTGCTGGTCATGCTTCTATGTCAAGCAGGCACCAAGACCTCAGGTTAACTAAGACATAGCTATTCTAAATTATAGGCAGATTGTACTATCGGACCCAGAGGTGAATCTATCCAAGAGAAAAAAAAAAAAAATGCACCAGGCAGAAATCAACAGGCAAGACTTTATTCAAGACTACTGCAGTAGAGGAGAGAGATTAAACTTATGGCTCTGAATACAACAGGGGCAGCTGGGGACATATATCCAAAGGACAGGGAGGGGTCAGTGGATGAAATATTACTAAGGGGAACTAGGTTAGGTATCAAGGGCATAGGAATTCTTGCTGAGCTGCACCCAGTGAGACCAAGACGGCTGGCAAGGATGAGGCCTCATTGAGGAGAGGGTGGACTTGGAGGAGCCTGACTAAAGTTTGGTCAAGGAGGGAATTCTTACAGAATCTCATCAAATGAATGGCAGGTTTTAAAATTCACTTGACTCTGGTTGATGCTGTGGTACAGGTTCAATCTCTGGTCCAATAACTTCTACATGCCACAGGTGTGACCAAATATTAAATTAAATTAAAAATAAAAATAGGAGTTCCTGCTGTGGTGCAATGAGGTCAGTGGCATCTCTGCAGTGCCAGGACGCAGATTTGATCACTGGCCCAGCACAGTGGGTAAAAGGATCTGGCATTGCCTCAACTGCAGTGGAGGTCTCAGCTGCAGCTCAGATCTGATCCCTGGCCCAGGAATTCCATATGCCATGGGGCAGCCAAAAATGAAAAAAGAATAAATAAATAAACAAAACAATAGGGAGTTCCCATTGTGGCTCTGTGGTAATAAACCCGACTAGTGTCCATGAGAACACAGGTTCAGTCCCTGGCCTTCCTCAGGGGGTTAAGGATCTGGCATTGCCCTATGGTGCAGGTCACAGATGCGGCTCAGATCTGGTGTTGCTGTGGCTGTGGTGTAGGCCAGCAGCTGCAGCTACAATTCGACCCCTAACTTGGGAACTTCATATGCCACCGGGGCAGGGGGGGACCTAAAAAGACAAAAAATAAAATAAAAATAAAATTACAATAGAAAAAAATCAATAAAACTGAGAGCTGGTTCTTTGAAAAGGTAAACAAAATTGACAAACCTCTGGCTAGACTCACCAAGAAGAGGAGAGAAAAAACCCAAATAAAATAAGAACTGAAAAAGGAGAAGTCACAACGGAGATTACAGAAATACAGAAAACCATGAGAGAATACTATGAACAATTGTATGCCAACAAATTTGATAACCTAGAAGAAATGGACAACTTTTTAGAGACTTACACCCTGCCAAAACTGACTCAGGAAGAAATAGATCAACTGAACAGACCAATCACTAGAAATGAAATACTATGTCATCAAAACACTCCCTACAAATAAAAGTCCAGGACCAGATGGCTTCACAGGTGAATTCTACCAAACATACAAAGAGGAACTCATACCCATTCTCTTTAAACTTTTCCAAACGGTTGAAGAAAAAGGAACACTCCAGAAGACATTCTATGATGCCAACATCACTTTAATTCCAAAACCAGACACCATGGTAAAAGAGAACTATAGGCCAATATCTTTGATGAATATAGATGCAAAAATTCTCAACAAAGTTTCAGCCAACCGAATCCAACAACATATCAAAAAGATCATACACCACGACCAGGTGGGTTTCATCACAGGTGCACAAGGATGGTTCAACATAACGCAAATCAATCAACATCATACATAACATTAATAAAAGAAAAGTCAAAAACAACATGATCATCTCAATAGATGCAGAAAAAGTATTTGACAAAGTCCAACATCCATTCTTGGTCAAAACTCTTACCAAAGTGGGAATAAAGGGAACATTCCTTAACATAATAAAGGCCATTTATGATAAACCCACAGCAAATATAATACTCAATGGAGAAAAGCTGAAAGCATTCCCACTAAAATCCGGACAAGACAGGGATGCCCATTCTCACCACTATTATTCAACATATTATTGGAGGTCCTAGCTACAGCAATCAGACAAACAGGAGAAATAAAAGGCATCCAAATAGGAAGAGAAGAGGTAAAACTGTCACTCTAGGCAGATGACATGATACTTTATATAGAAAACCCCAAGGACTCAATCCCAAAATTACTTGAACTCATAGACAAATTCAGCAAAGTGGCAGGATATAAGGTTAACCTTCAGAAATCAATCGCATTTCTGTATACTAACAATGAAATATTAGAAAAAGAATACCAAAATACTTTAACTTTTAAAATAGCACCCCAAAAAATCAAATACCTGAGAATAAACTTGACCAAGGAAGTGAAAGACTTATATGCAGAAAACTACAAAGCATTAATCAAGGAGATCAAAGATACAAAGAAATGGAAACATATTCCATACTTATGGGCCAGAAAAATAAATATTGTAAAAATGGCTATATTACCCAAAGCAATCTACAGATTCAATGCAATCCCTATCAAATTACCCAAGACATTCTTCACAGAACTAGAACAAACAGTGCAAAATTTTATATGGAACCACAAGAGACCCAGAATCACCAAAGCAATTCTAAAGAACAAAAACCAAGCAGGAGGCATAATTCTCCCACACTTCAGGCAATATTACAGGGCCACAGTAATCAAGACAGTGTGGTACTGGTACCAAAACAGACATACGGACCAATAGAACAGAATAGAGAACCCAGAAATAAACCCAGATGCCTACGGTCAACTGATTTTTGACAAAGGAGGCAAGAACATAAAATGGGAAAAAGACAGTCTGTTCAGTAAGCATTCCTGGGAAACCTGGACAGCTCCATGCAAATCAATGAAACTAGAACACACTCTCACACCATGCACAAAAATAAACACTAAATGGCTTAAAGACTTAAATATAAGACAACACACCATGAAACTCCTGGAAGAAAACATAGGTAAAACATTCTCTGACATCAATCTTACAAATGTTTTCTCAGGTCAGTCTCCCAAAGCAACAGAAATAAAAGCAGAGATAAATGAATGGGACCTAATCAAGCTGACAAGCTTTTGCACAGCAAAGGAAACCAAAAAGAAAACAAAAAGACAACTTACAGAATGGGAGAAAACAGTGTCCAAATGATGCAATTGACAAGGGCTTAATCTCAAAAATATATAAACAACTTATGCAGCCCAACAGCAAAAAAAACCAACAACCCCATTGAAAAATGGGCAAAGGACCAGAATAGACATTTCTCCAAAGAAGAGATGCAGATGGCCAACAAACACATGAAAAAATGTTCAACATCACTGATGATTAGAGAAATGCAAATCAAAACTACCATGAGATACCACCTCATATCAGTCAGAGTGCCCATCATTAACAAGTCCACAAACAACAAATGCTGGAGGGGGTATGGAGAAAAGGGAGCCCTCCTACACTGTTGGTGGGAATGTAAGCTGGTACAACCACTATGGAAAACAGTATGGAGGTACCTTAGAAAACTAGACATAGAACTACCATGTGACCCAGAAATCCCACTCTTAAGCATATATCCGGATAAAAATCTCCTTGAAAAAGACACCTGCACACGCATGTTCATTGCAGCACTGTTCACAATAGCCAAGACATGGAAACAACCCAAATGCCCACCGATAGATGATTGGATTAGGAAGATGTGGTATATATACATAATGGAATACTACTCCGCCATAAAAAAGAATAAAATAATGTCATTTGCAGCAACATGGATGGAATTAGAGACCCTCATACTGAATGAAGTAAGTCAGAAGGAGAAAGACAGATACCACATAATATCACTAATAACTGGAATCTAATATACTACACAAATGAAGCTTTATGCAGAAAAGAAAATCAAGGACTTGGAGAACAGACTTGTAGTTGCCAAAAGGGTGGGGGAGGGAATGGGATGGTAGGGGGGGTCTGGGGTTAATAGTTGTAGACTGTTGCATCTGGGCTGGAAAAGCAAGGAGATCCCACTGTATAGCACCGGGAACTATGTCTAACCACTTGTGATGAATCCATATATGTATGTGTAACCCTGTCACCACGCTGTACAGCTGGGTATAATGAAAAAATAATATAAAACAATAAATAAATAAATAAATAAAATTAGAATTATTGAAAAGCTTTATGAAAAAAAATAAAAATAAAATTAACTCTTCTCTAAGGAAGCCTATAGTCTCCCACTTATAAGAACTCACCTTTGCTTTGAGAAATTCTGTCAAACATATTTATGTTCTAATTTCTTTTCCTTTGTGATTTCATTTTCCTTTGCAAATCCAATTATTATTGTGTTTGATTAGAAAACCTGTTTTATCTTCTGATCTTTGCTTCTACATCAGCAAAGCTAGGGTGAAATTGACTGGTTGACTTTTGGAAAATGAAGAATGTGGCTTGAACCGGCCAAAGGAAGCACAGTCATAATTCAGCCTCAGGGAAGGGTTTCACTGAGTGGTTCACATTTTGTGGTACATTGTTTAGTGGGGCTTAGTGAACAGAAGCAAAAGCATGAGGTTTATTTATTTTATATGTATTTCATACGTGTGTCCATCTGAGTGAAGGTCCAGTATGGGATCCACTCTCTGAAGTCCAGTCTCACCACCGGGGAGGCCCCTTTGCCATCCTGGAATCACTTTCCTTGTCCATAAAATGAAGGTGTTCGATTGGTACTTTACAGGGCTTTTCAAAAATGCCATAATTCTGATTTTTAAGTCGTTTTATCCCTGTCTGGATTGCATTTTCTCACTATAAAATATCCATCTTGGAGCCATCATGAAGGATCGACTATGAAGCATTCTGAAAAGAAGAACTTTAAGTAGGAACCATGCCTGAAAGGCTCAGGTTTCTTTGTGTGTGCACAGTTTGTAATTTAAGGTATAATGAACCCAGGGAGGTGTGTGTAAGGATGTTCCCAGCCGCTTTGTTAGTAAGCATGGGCGTGAGGTAGGGGAGGGGTAGAAGCCACCTGAAATGTACTTCATCAGGAGAATGAATGCAGAATAGTGATAGAAAAGGCATTCACAGAAAATCAGTGAACTCCAGCATCAAAGGGGATAAATACCAACAATTCTGAACGCAAAAAGGCAGGAAGAAAACTAGGTATGACAGCACTTACTGCAAGTATAAAAATACACAAAACAATGCCACTTATTTTTGAGGGGTACTTATTACATATATACTAAGAATATTTTTTGAATGTTTGGTGATGATAAAAACCACCAGATTCAGACTAGCAGTTACCTCTGGAGATTGGGAGGAGGTTATAATTCGGGAGGAGTTCCTGGAGTGGTAGGTTAATATGCATTTAAAATCTTCTTGGAGTTCCTGTCGTGGCGCAGTGGAAACAAATCCAACTAGGAAGCAAGAGGTGTGGGTTTGACCCCTAGCCTCGCTCAGTGGGTTAAAAATCCAGCATTGCCGTGAGCTGTGGTCCGGATCTGGTGTTGCTGCGGCTGTGGCATAGGCCAGCAGCTGTAGCTCCGATTAGGCCCCTAGCCTGGGAACCTCCATGTGCCATGAGTGCAGCCCTAAAAAGCAAAATAAATAAATAAATAAATAAATAAATAAATAAATAAATAAAATCTTCTTGTTGCGGTTCCCATTGTGGCTCAGCATGTTAAGAACCCAACTAGTATCCATGAGGATGCGGGTTTGATCCCTGGCCTTCCTCAGTGGGTTAAGGATCTGGTCTTGCTACAAGCCACAAATAGGTCAAAGAAGCGGCTTAGATCTGGTGTTGGTGTGGCTGTGGTGTAGGCCTTCAGCTGCAGCTCCGAATTGACCCCTAACTACCTTCCCTGTAATTCCAATACAGCAAACAATCAAAACAGGAAGTTCCCTTGTGGTGCAGCAGGTTAAGGATCTGGCATTGACGCTGCTGCAGTGCAGCCTGCAGCTGCAGTGTGAGTTCAGTCCCTGGCCCAGAAAATGCTACATGCAGCATGTGGGCTCGGACAAAACCAAATAAAACAGTTTCAGTGTACACACTGATGAAAGAATTGTTGGTCAGTAGTTTCTTGAGTTCCAGCTACTTGTGTTTGTAATTACTATTTTTATTTACTGACAATTTACGTAGTTTTGAGAAGAGTTTGTGAAAACACACATGGATAGTGAGATATAAAATCGAGATTAAATGCCAAGTTGATCAGTTTACCCTGCCAATAAGCCCCAACTCAGCTCTGAGCTACCAGATGGCCTAGACAAGAGGAAAAACCTTCTGAGTTAACAGAAGTCAGCTTACTAGGAGAGTTTTCTTGGTTCTAAGATTGGGAGAAGAATTAATCGCAAGGATCCTTACATCAAGGCATTCGAGTGGCGCTCAGATCTGTTGATTTGCCCTTGGCAGTGGCTCCTCATGATTTACCCGCTTCATGGATGGCTCCTGAACACGGGGGCTGGGGTATCCAAACCCCCTCACAGTGGGAGATGGAGCCAGTCTGGAAAGAGACAGGGGCGGGCCAACGTCTAGTGATGAGCATTGGGGGCTGGCCCCTCTGGCTCTGCCTGTCCCAGTGTAGGACTCTGAGGAGGCTGAGAACACTGAAGCTGGCCTCCAGGTCTTTGTGAAGTTAATTTGTCAAGGCAAGATGGTAGGTCGTATTTATTTTACGGCTTGTTAGCTTGGTTCATAACTTTTAAATATTGAGACTTGTGTGGGCCTCCACTGATCGTCTTGCAACATCTGCGCAAACGTTAGAGGCCGACCTTGCTTCTTCTACATGGGGGTCAGTCAAGAAGATGGGAGAGTTTCTTCTAATGACAGGGCCTTGTGGTCACAAAAGGGCCCGTGCCAAACCCCCTAGAAGCACCTTACTTGGGGCTCCACGCCCTTTTCTAGGCAGCCCTGCTCTCTCTTTTCCATTTCCCTGTTTTATTTTCTTTGCAGCAATGACAAAAAAAAAAAAATTCTGAAATTACCTTTCTTGTTTGCTTGCTTGTTTAATATCTGTCAGCTTCCCACTTAAATATGCCTTCTGTAGGAATTCCCATTGTGGCTCAACGGAAACGAAGCTGATTAGTATCCATGAGGTTTCAGGTTCAATCCCTGGCCTTGCTCAGTGGGTTAAGGTTCTAGTGAAGCCGTGAGTTGTGGTGTAGTTCACAGACACGGCTTGGATCCTGCGGTGCTGTGGCTGTGGCGTAGGCTGGCTGCTGCAGCTCTGATTCAACCCCTAGCCTGGAAACTTCCATATGCTGAGGGTACGAGCCTAAAAAGACCTAAAAAAAATTGGAGTTCCCATCATGGCTCAGCGGAAATGAATCTGACTAGCCATGAGGACACAGGTTTAATCCCTGGCCTTGCTCAGTGGGTTAAGGATCTAGCATTGCCTTGAGCTGTGGTGTAGGTCACAGACGTGTTTCGGATCCCATGTTGCTATGGCTGTGGCATAGGCTGGTAGCTATAGCTCCACCTGGACCCCTAGCCTGGGAACCTCTATATGCTGTGGGTACAGCCCTAAAAAGACAAAATAAAATAAAGTAAAATAAAATATGCATTCTGTAAGGTCACAGGCTTATGGCTGCATATTAGAACTTGGCATGCAGTAGGTGCTCATTACAAATGTGCTGAATGAATAATGAAGGGGCAGTTTTGTGCCAGGACCATGCTGAGTACAAAGTTGATTAAGAAAGGTCCTCTGTCCCGGCGGGCTCCAAGCCGACCAGAAAACAGACAAAAGTCCTTCGCTTTCAGTTTTACACTCCTCAAGTGATTAATTAATCTGGAAACAAAACTGTATATATAGCCATTATTGGGGACCTTCTCCTGGGCAGAGAAATGGTTTGCAAAGCAAATCAGCCCCAAGGTAAAGGAGAAATTTTCGTGTTCGTGTTTCCTAAGGGAGAGGGGTATGGGAGCTTCGAAACTTGATGACCCATCAGAATTAGTGGGAAAATATTCCTGCTCCCTGAAGAGAAACTGCCTGTAGTTCTTCTAGGAGGCAGAATGGTGTCAAACATTTTCTGCCGTTAAGGCTAAAATATCGCTCAGAACAGGAGGCTTAAAAATCCCTTCGGCTACTGCTCTCTGCCTTATTTAACGCGCCTGGCAGACGGTGACGGCTGGTGCACAGCCCTGCTTGCTGCTCTCTCCCTCCACGGAGCCGAGGCTGCTGGAGTCCTCCCGCTCCCAGGCCCCAGGTGTGGAGGCAGGGCAGCCAGCGCGGCTGCCGCTCCGGGAGGGTGTCAGTGCTCTCAGAGCCCCAGGTGTGGTTGTGTGAGGAGATGGCAGAGACACAGCAGCCCCTTCCACACCGAATCTTTTTTTTTTTTTTTTAAATAAGGCCTGTTTCCACTCAGAGAAATATGAGGTCATTTTTATCCAGAGATGATTGCATAGATCCCAGAAAGCCAGTCCCCTTGAAAGAGGGATGAAACTAAGAAGTACTGGAAACCACTCTGGACGGGAGCTTTATCTCGAAAAACCACTGAGAAATCACAGAAGTAACCATCTGTCCCCCAACAAAGCAATGAGAGCATCACTGGTAATATCCCTAGGGCTTTTTAATTCTGTAACTGGAAGTTCACACGTCTTAATTCCCTTCACCTGTTTCACCCAGCCCACACCCTCTCCTCTCTGGCAACCACCTGTTTGTTCTCTGAGTCTCTTTTCTTTTTGTTTGTTCATTTGTTTGGGTATTTATTTATTTATTTAGCTTTTTAGGGCACACCCGTGGCATATGGAGGTTCCCAGGCTAGCAGGTGAATCAGAGCTGCAGCTGCCCGGGCCTGCACCACAGCCACAGCAACGCTAGATCTGAGCCACGTCTGCAACCTACACCACAGCTCATGGCAATGCCAGATTCTTAACCCACTGAGAGAGGCCAGGGCTCGAACCCTCATCCTCATGGATACTAGTCAGATTCGTTTCCGCTGCGCCACAAGGGGAACTCCCCATTTGTTTTGCTTTTAGATTCCACATATAAGTGAAACCATACAGTATTTGTCTTTCTCTGATTTATTTCACTGGGTGTAATACCCTCTAGATTCATCCACATTGTCACAAATGGCAAAATTTCAGTTTTCTCAATGGCTAATATTTCATTGTGTGTGTGTGTGTGTGTATGTGTATGTATATATAAAATATTTGTACATATAGCACATCTTTATCCATTCATCTGTGGGTGGACACTGTGATTGCTTCCATATTTTGGCTATTGTAAATACACTGTGGTGTGTATATCTTTTCATATGAATGTTTTTGTTTTCTTTGGATAAATACCCAGAAGTGAAATTGCTGGATCATATGTTTATTCTATTTTTAGTTTTTTGAGAAACCACGGTGCTGTTTTCCACAGTGGCTGCACTGCTTTGCCTTCCCACCTACAAGGCACAAGTGTTTCTTTGTCTCCACGTTCTCTCTAACACCTGTTATTTGTTGTCTTTTTGAAGATAGCCTTCTGATAGGTGTGAGGTGATATTTCATTGTGGTTTTCATTTCCATTTACCTGATAATTAGGTTGAGGATTTTTTCATATGTCTGTTACCCATCTGTGAGTCTTCTTTGGAAAAATGTGTTTGAGGGCATCAAAAATGATAACCTCTAC
Source organism: Catagonus wagneri (assembly GCA_004024745.2). Lineage (NCBI taxonomy): Eukaryota > Metazoa > Chordata > Mammalia > Artiodactyla > Tayassuidae > Catagonus > Catagonus wagneri. The sequence continues at coordinate 1,650,151 of PVHT021183699.1, read as the reverse complement.
TTTTTTCTTTTGTTTTTGATAAGCATAAAGAGGTGTTTCCTTATTGATTTTCTGTCTGGATGATCTGTCCATTGATAGAAGTGGGATGTTAAAGTTCCCTAAATTGTTGTGTTATTATCATTTTCTCCCTTTACATCAGTTAATATTTGCTTTATATTTTCAGTGTTCCAATGCTGGGTACACATTCATTTAAAAGCATTATATCTTCTTGTTGGATTGATCCTTTTGTCCTTATGCAAATGCTATCCTTCTTATCTCTTGTTACAGTCTTTGCTTTCAAGTCTATTATGTTTGCTATGAATATAGCTACCTTAGTTTTCATTTCCATTTGCATGGACAATCTTTTCCCTCCCCTCACTTTCTGTCTGTGTGTGTCTTTAGATCTGAAATCTCTTGTAGACACAATATAAATGGGTCTTGTTCTGTTTTTTTTTTTATCCATTTAAAAAAAATCCATTTATCTGCTGTGTGTCTTTTGACTGGAGCATTTAATCTATTTACAATTTAGGGTAAGTATTTTTTAGGGTAATTATTAATAGATATGAATTTATTGCCATTTTCATTTTCTGGTTGTTTTTATAGTTTTTCTTTGTTCCTTCTTGTCTTGCTGTCTCGTGATTTGAGGTTTTTTTTAGTGTTATATTTTGTTTCTTTTCTCTTTATTTTTTGATGTATCTATTATAGGTTTTTGGTTTGTGGTTACCATGGGGCTTATATGTAACAACACACAAATATATAGTTTAGTTGATGCTCTCTGAAGCTCAAACACTTTCTAACAACTCTACATTTCCCCCACATTTTGTGTTTTTGATATCAAACGTTACATCTTTTGGGGGTATCCCTTAACTACTTATTGTAGATACAGTATACGGTCAACTTTGGAAATGTTACATGAGAGTCTTGGAAGAGTGTGGGTCCTCTAATCATCAGGGAGGGAGAGCGTCCTATATCTATTATGTTTAGCTTATTAAGTACATCCAGATTTTCTATTACTAATTTTTCAAATGCTTTCCTATCAATAACTGAGCAAGGTATACTGAAATCTTACATTACAAAGATACAGATGACAACTTATCCCTGTAGTACTTTATGTATTCTGACTCTATTAGATGTATGCTCATTTAGAATTTTTATTTTTTCCTGGTGAATTGAACTCTTTTCACTATCTAGTGGCATTCTTTATTCTAATAATGCTTTTTTTTTCTTAAAATCTATTTGGTCTAATATTAATATAGCTATCCTAGATTTCTTTTTGTTATTATTTGTCTGGGATATCTTTTAATTTGTTTACTCTCTGTCTTTCAATGCCCTATGTTTTTAGTGTGTCTCTTATAAATTATACCTAGAATGGATTTTGCTTTTCATTTATTATTTATTTATTTATTTTGCATTTTTAGGGCCACACCCATGGCATATGGAGGTTTGCAGGCTAGGGGTTGAATCGGAGCTGCAGTTGCTGGCCTATACCACAGCCACAGCAATGCCAGATCCGAGTCATGTCTGTGACCTACACCACAGCTCACGGCAACACCAGATCCTAACCCTCTGAGCGAGGCCAGGGATGGAAACCTGCATCCCCATGGATACTAGTCAGGTTCGTTAACCACTGAGCCACAGTGGGAACTCCGGATTTTGCTTTTCAGACAGTGAGTTTATTCATCTACATTTGTCAGAGATGGTTTAGATCATGAATAAAATAACCCTTCCAGGAATGGCTAGCTTTAGCAGGATACCTAACAAATAAGATTCTGTTGCCCAGGGCACAGAGCAGAAGGCAAACACCATTTCCAGAAAGGGGCCTGAAAGTCACACCTCCCATCCGGAGGCGCCACATGTCACCAAGAATGGTCAGTGCAATTGTCTGTGTCTGTGGAGAGATCTGTCCTGTGTCTGCCCACGAAACCCGGAGACAGCCATCTGAAATACTAGATGTGGGAGGAAGGGCCACACACACACAGATATAAAATCTTTCATATCCTTTTCCATTATACGTTATTACAGAATATGGAATATAGTTTCCTGTGCTATACAGTAGGACCTTGTTGTTTATTTTATATGTAGTAGTATGTATCTGCTAATCCCAAACTCCTAATTTAGCCCCTCTCCCAGCTTCCCTTTGGTAACCAAAAGTTTGTCTTCTAAGTGTGTGAGTCTATTTCTGTTTTGTAAATGACTTCATTTGTCTCTTTGTTTAGATTCCGCATGTAAGTGATATCATATGATATTTGTCTTTCTCTGTCTGACTTCACTTGGTATAATAATATCTAGGTCCATCCATGTTACTGCAAATGGTAAGATTTCATTCTTTTTATGTCTGAGTAATATTCCATTGTGTACATATACACCTATATACCTATACACACACACACCATATATATATCCATGCATCTGTAGATGGACATAGGTTGCCTCTATGTCTTAGCTATTGTGAATAGTACTGCTATAAACATCAGGGTGCATGTATCTTTTTGAATTATAGTTTTCTCCAGATATATGCCCAAGAGTGGGATTGCCAGATCATATGGTAACTCTGAATAAACCTCCATACTGTTCTCCATGGTGGCTGCACCAATTTACATTCCCACCAACAGTATAGGAGGGTTCCCTTTTCTCCACACCCTCTCCAGCATTTATCATTTTAGACTTTTAATGATGTCCATTCTGACATCAGACTGTAAGGTCAGATTGTAGTTTTGATTTGTATTTCTCATTGTTGTTTTGATTTGTATTTCTCTTAACAATTAATAAAGTTAAGCATCTTTTCATGTGCCTATTGGCCTTTGAATAAATGTCTTTAGGTCTTCCGCACATTTTTTGATTGAGTTGTTATTTTTTGTTACTGAGCTGTATGAGCTATTTGTAGATTTTGGAAATTAACCCCTTGCTGATAGTGTCATTTGCAAATACCTCCTTCTAGTCCATAGTCTGTCTTTTCACAAAATCCATCTTTCATAAAAGTTCCTGGAACTTGTTAATGCCAATGATCATTAAGACAGTGGTATTAAAAGTGAAAACTCATTGCACCATTCTATTCCTGCAGTGCCTCATACATATTTCATGTGCAGGGATTTCTTTGAGTCTGTAAAATCATTTTGAAGGTCTCCCTTAAACTGTGTCTGAAGAATAGTCTATGTTCCTTAATGCTTTCTGCTAAACTAGGTTTTTATGATTATTCCTACAAAGTTACTTTTTTTAACTCCCACTGTGCTACCAGTCTTCATATGTCATTTTTTTCAAATTCAGCTAGAAAAGATAAAAATATTTAAATAATGTCTTAACTGGCAGATGAACTACAAAATTGCTTGAAGCTTCCAGTTAAAGTGAAATAGAATTACTGCACAATTCACCATTGGGAAAGGAACAATATGTAATGGTAAAAGAATGGCTATCAAAAGTGACAGGTACTCTGCTAAGGTGTGTGTGTGTGTGTGTGTATCTCCTCTTCAATAAGAAAAGCCCAAGGCTCAGAGAGGTTAAGTAACTGGCCCCAAATCACACAGCCAGTGAAAGAGAGATTCGGAATTCAACTCTGGTCTCTCTGAGTCCAGAGTCTGTATCATATTGATGAAAAGAATGAGTCCTAGAATGAAACTACTGGAACCCACATGCCAGCTCCACCACCATTTAAAGGCTAAATGGCAGCAGGCAAGTTATTTAATCCCCTTCTCTATCTCAACTTCCTCTTCTGTAAAATGGGAATAATGATAACATCTATCCATATGGCTGTTATGAGTATTAAAAGGATGATCTGATGTGATGCTCAGAATGAAGCCTGGAACCCAGAGAAAGCTCAAGAACTTAGTTATTACAGCTCAGGGTACATTCGGGTCTTCTTTATCACCAGTGGTTGATACTGTTAATCAGATTCTAAGGTCTCTTTAACATTATGTTCATGTGGTTCTCTCCCTCTTTTCCTGCATCCTCTGCACCAAGCAGGCCGCCTTGCAAGTTTCCCAGGGCTCCCATGTTGGCTCCCATCTGGCTTCCCTCCAGCTGTTATGGGCCAGGTTAGAAGGTGCCTCCTCCTCCATGGTTTTCCCAACCATAAATTTTCGTGAGAGACTCTCTGATGATACTTAATGGCTATGTGGTTCATTCCTTCACTCCACAAGTATTTCCTGAGCACCTACTGCATGCCTGGTCCTGTGCTAGGTACTAGGTCCCTACTTTATGAAGTCTGTGTGCTAACCAAGGAGTTAAGAGAGGCCAACAGTAAACTAATATGGGCCAAAAGTTAGAAGAAAAATGCTAGACAGTAATATGCGCTATGCAAATAGTTCACGTGGTGTGATGCTATGAAACAACAAGATAGCTGCTTTAGGCTTAATGGTCAGGATAGTTTATCCAAGAAGGGTATGTACGCTGAGATCTGAATGGCAGGAAGGAGGCAGTCATGTAAAGACCAAAGGGAAAAGACCAGGGAAGAAGGTACACCTCACATAAAGGCCCAGAGGTGGAAATAACCTTGGGTTGTATTTAAGGAACAGAATGGAAGTGAGTGTGATTGGGGCCTCATGGCAAAGACACTGTGGACAAAACAGGGAAGCCTGGTGGAGGAAGACAGGAGACTGGCTATACACAGCCCGATAAATGAGAGTGGAGGAGGAATCAGACCCTAATGTGATAGGTGTCTGTTTGAGGCAGGGAAGCAATAGGATCTGATTTACATTTGTCAAGGTTCACACTGGCCATTGCGTGTGAAAAATGGATTGCTGATGGATAAATGCTACTAGAAAGCTACTGCAGAGGTCCAGGGGAAATGGTGGGGGCTTGAACTATGGAGGTGGTAGTGGACGTAGAGAGACAGAAGCAAATGGATTTAGGACTTGGTCTGGAAGTAACATCTCCAACATTGTTCTCAAAGTGTAGTCTCAGGATATTCCTAGTCCACTCACCACTTGTTCCCAATCCACATGAGATAAGGACAGAAAATTTGAGAAAGTTTTAGAGACTGCTCCAGCAAGCTAACTTTGCCACAGCATCTAACTGTGTGCTAAGTGAACTTGTCTCATTGAGAACGATATAGGCCAGGTGGAGGTTGTCAAATTCCCTTGGGAATCTATGTGTGGCAGGAGCTATGTGAGGCACAGGCTACCTATTAGTGACAGGTAATAAATCCATATTTGAGTTCATCATGGACTGGAAATTAAAAAGAAAAAAGTGGTTTTCATCACAGACAGTTTGAGGAACACCACAAGAATTCCTGGTGCTGATGGAGTTAATGTGAAAGAGAAAGCAAGGAATCAAGGTTCACTTGGCTTGCAAAATTGCATGGATACCAGAAAACATTGTGAAATATATTTTGGGGGAGGTGGTTATTAACAGTTCTTTTTGGCTATATTGACATCAACTGAGAGACCCTTTAGACACCCAGTAAAAAATATCAAGGGGACAGTTGACTCACTAGCCTGGAGTTGGGTGAAGGACAAGGTGGAAATCCAGGAAGTTCTCAGCCTATCGATGATGTTAAAAATCTAGGACTAATAGGGTTTCACATGGGCAGAGAATGAAGAGAGAGAAAAGAAAGGGGGTCTGGGGCTTAGCTGAAGGTCAAAGCCAAAATGAGGAGGAAGACGCATCAGCATAGGCAGCTGTGAAGAAGCAGTGTGGTAAGAAAAACTCTTGGTGAAGGCCATATCACTAAAGGCAACAAAAGAAAGCTTTTGAGAAGGGAGTGGTCTACACTGTTGAATGCTGCTGAGATATATATAAAGAAATGACCTGGGGAATTGGCCATTGCAAGAAGTGAGGACAAGGCCAAAGAGGATTGGATTGAAAAAGAGTACGCAGTGGGAAAATAGAACTGCAGTCATACATAGCTACTTCAAGAAGTTTTGCTAGCCATGGAGATCAAGGTAATGGGTGGGGAAGGGGTGAACTGAGGGAGATGTGAAGGTCAAGAGAGGTTTCTTTTGGAGTTCCCATGGTGGCTCAGTGGTTAATGAATCTGACTAGGAACCACGAGGTTACGGGTTCGATCCCTGGCCTTGCTCAGCAGGTTAAGGATCCAGCGTTGCCATGAGCTGTGGTGTAGGTCGCAGACACGGCTCGGATCCCGAGCGTTGCTGTGGCTGTGGTGAAGGCTGGTGGCTACAGCTCCTGTTAGACCCCTAGCCTGGGTACCTCCATATGCCGCAGGTGTGGCCCTAGATAAGGCAAAAAGACAAAGAAAAAAAAAGAGAGTTTTCTTTTTAAAGAGAGGATAGCCTAGGTCATGTTCCCTCAGGTAGGGTTACTCCCGCAAAGGAGGAAATTGATGATGAGGAAAAGAAAGACGATGACTACAGGAAGGAAATTCACTGAGATGGGGAAAGAGGCCAGGACCCAGAGCACTCAGGGAGAGTTTGATCTTTATAGGAGGAATGGTACTTTCATTAGGAACGGAGGGAAGGCCAACTGAGTATCCACTGATGTAAGTATGGCGTTGGTTTTAGCACTGGGAAGATGAGGGAATTTTGAGGTGTTTGTTTCTATTTTCTCAAAGAGATATTAGGTAAAGTCATCAGCTGAGAATGAGGGTGGGGTCTTAGCAAGTTTTAGAATGAAGAAGGTGTGAAATAGTAATTTTGAGCAATGGAAAGTAAAAATACCAGGAAAGTATAGCAGAAACACCAGACAGTGCTGAAGGCCATTTTGTTGGATTTTTTTTTTTCTTTTGTCTTTTCAGGGCCACACTCATGGCATATGGAGGTTCCCAGGCTAGGGGGTCCAATCGGAGCTACAGCTGCTGGCCTGCTCCACAGCCACAGCAATGTGAGGTCCAAACTGCATCTGCAACCTACACCACAGCTCACAGCAATGCCAGATCCTTGACCCACTGAGCAAGGCCAGGGATCAAACCTGCATCCTCATGGATGCTAGTTGGGTTCGTTAACCACTGAGCCACAACAGGAACTCCCTGAATGCCAGTTTGAATTATGACCATCAATAATAAATTATAAATGAGTCCTATTGGCATAATTGGATGTTTTTCTTGAGGAATGGTCTGTTGTTTAGATATAAGCATAAAGTAGGTGGATGTCTCCACTCAACCATTAAAACTTTGCCAAAGGAGTTTGACACAGCGTGTAAGAGGTGGGGAGTGGGGGCAAGGTAGTGGTTATAATAATGGGCCATGAAATTCGGGATGGGAGGCATCCTGGGGTCAGTCCTGAACATCTCTTGGCAGAGATGGGAAACCTACACAAGCTGGGTGATGTGGGGCCCTAGGGCTGCCAATCTGTTCCGTGCTTGACGTTCCAAGTTTGGGTTCAAGTTCCATCAACCACTAGCCATGTGAGTTTATAAACATCAATCTACTTATTCTCACCTATAAAATGGAGATAAATGTTCAGTGCATTCCCTATCCCCACAGGAGTTATTTGAAATTATGAGTGTAAAAGCATTTTGCAAACTCCAAAGTGCTATAAAAATGTTAGTTAAAATTTAAGATGCATATATCTTGCATTATAATTATAAGCCTCTCAACTAGGGTGGGATGAATTACTTCTTTTATCCTCCACAAGACCTAACCCAGATTTTTGTGTTCTGGGGATTACAAGGTTGAATAGTACAATAAAAGCTTATAAAATGAACGAAAGAGTCTGTGACTAACACCGTCCGTGTTATTGTCGTCGTGACCACCATTCCTGTCTAGCAGTAATGCTTTAAAAATCCTGAAAGAAAAAAAAAACCTCCCATAACTCTGAAATTTCTTTTAATCAAATCCATTGAAATGAAGCATAAAGAAGCATTTCTTCAAGGTCAAAGTTAGCAAAATATTTCCACTTGGCCCATGGCATCCATGGGTTTCTGCATCCATGAATTCAACCAAAAACATTTGGAAAAAAAAATTCCAGAAAGTTCCAAAAAGCAAAACTTGAATTTGCTGCAAACCAGCTACAATATCTATAGCATTTACAATGTATTTACAACTATTTCCATGGCATTTACATTGCATTAGATATTGTAAGTAATCTAGAGATGATGTGTGCCTAGGTCATATGCAAATACTACTCCATTGCATATAAGGGACTAAAGTATTCCATGGGTTTTGATATCTGCAGGGGGTCACGGCACCAATCCCTGCCAATACGGAGGAATGACACCTTGACCTAATCCATTATCACAATTTAAAAGAATTTTTTTTTCGGTCTTTTTGACTTTTCTAGGGCCGCACTCGCGGCATGTGGAGGTTCCCAGGCTAGGGGTCAAATCGGAACTGTAGCGGCCGGCCTTCGCCACAGCAATGCGGGATCCGAGCCGCGTCTGCAACCTATACCACAGCTCACGGCAACGCTGGATCCTTAACCTACTGAGCAAGGCCAGGGATCAAACCCGCAACCTCATGGTTCCTAGTCGGATTCGTTAACCACTGAGCAACGACGGGAACTCCTAAAAATTTTTTAATCAAGCTCAATACATATATAGAAAAGGGCATGAATCATAAGCACATATACGAGTTTTCGTAAGTGAGCAAACCTGTGTAGTTAGCCCCACTTCTAGAAGTTTGATGCCAGAAAATCTGCCCCTAAACAAAAAAGCTCTGTTCCTAAAGACGTCCATACACTGTTATTGTGAGAAAGCTAAATGTTTGGTGGAGGAATGATTAGGGAAATGTCAGCACACAGTATGTATGGAGCCATTAACGGCTATAAACTGTAGAGCAAAATTCATGAAACTTAAATGCCCTTGAGTTAGGCAGGAGGACGAAATTTGAAAAGCAGCACAGTAAAAAAGATTGATTGTGGAGTTCCCCTCGTGGCGCAGCGGAAACAAATCTGATAGGAACCATGAGGATGTGGGTTCGATTCCTGGGCTCGCTCAGTGGGTTAAGGATCCAGCGTTGCTGTGAACTGTGGTGTAGGTCGCAGACATGGCTCGGATCCCTCGTTGCTGGGACTGGGGTGTAGGCTGGCAGCTGTAGCTCTGATTAGACCCCTAGCCTGGGAACTTGCATATGCTGAGGGTACGGCCCTAAAAAAGCAAAATAAATAAATGAATAAATAAATAAATTGAGGGAGGGAGGGAGGGAGGTGAACAAAGGAGAGGCAGAAAATGGAAAGTGCAGAGTTCAGACCTTGCCTGAAGCTTTGCATTTTCAAGTGTAAAAAATATGAATAAAACAGGAGAAAATAGAGCACGTTGTTGAGGGAATGAAACACGTCTCAGGCCAAGTTTAGCCCATAAGTCACCCTGGCTAGAGATCAGGAGGAATGGAAGCCACATAGACCTTCCAGATGTGGCAGTGTGATTATAGCAGCCACATATTGTGGTTCCACATGGACCAGGACCGGGCTCAGTACGGAAGTGAGTGCTGGCCTCTGTGGGAACTTGGCCGAGTTACCTTAGCCTTTAAGCCTCAGTCTCTTCATCTGAAAAATAGGGATATTAAGAAACGCCTCCCTCACAGAGCTGTTGTAAAGGGTAAGTGTGTAGAAAAGTGTCTAGCATGTGGGTAATAGGACTGTTCTCGCCTCTCGCTCCTCATTATCATTTGATTTTTGATTGTTCTCATTATTATTATTTATTTTGTTTGTTTGTTTTTGTCTTTTTGCCTTATCTAGAGCCGCACCCATGGCATATGGAGGTTCCCAGGCTAGGGGTCTAACAGGAGCTGTAGCCGCCGGCCTTCGCCTCAGCCACAGCAACGCGGGATCCGAGCCGCATCTGCAAACTTCACCTCAGCTCACCGCAACGCCGGATCCTTAACCCACTGAGCAAGGCCAGGGATCGAACCCGCAACCTCATAGTTCCTAGTCGGATTCGTTAACCACTGAGCCACGACGGGAACTCCTCGTTTTATTATTTCTGATTTCATATCCCAACCATCCTCTTCCCTTTTATTCCAACTCCAGCCACACTAGCCTTCTCAATATTTCTCCCACACGATCTAGCCTCAAGGTCCCCTCACCTCTTTCCCTGGTACTAGCCTTGCTTCATGTGGGTCCTACTCAAGGACCACTCCTCAGGAGAGGTTGCCCTGCCCCTCACCTTCCACTGCATTGCACCCTCTTTTATTCTGCATTGCCCTTAGCACTGTCTATTTTGTTATGTGTACTTTTTTTTTTTTTTTGCTTTTTAGGGCCACACCTGCAGCATAGCAAGTTCCCTGGTGAACCTACAGTTGCAGGCCAATGCCACAGAAAACAGGATCTGAGCCACATCGCAACCTACACCACAGCTCACAGAAACACCAGATCCTTGACTCAGTGAATGAGACCGAGATCAAACCTTGGTTCTCGTAGATACTAGTCAGGTTCATTTCCACTGTGCCACAACAGGAACTTCTGTATGCATTTTTTTTTACCCTTTTTTTGTCTTTATAGGGCCACACTCGCAGCATATGGAGTTTCCCAGGCTAGGGGTCTAACAGGAGCTGTAGCTGCCGGCCTTCGCCACAGCCACAGCAACGCGGGATCCGAGCCGTGTCTGTGACGTTCACCACAGCTCACGGCAATGCCAGATCCTTAACCCACTAAGTGAGGCCAGGGATTGGACCCACAACCTCATGGTTCCTAGTCAGATTTGTTTTCGCTGTGCCACGCCAGCTGTGTGCATTTTTAAATCTGTTTATGCTCTACCCTAGAAGGTAAGCTCCATGAAGGCAGGAAGTTGCCTTGCTTGTCTAATGCTGCATTCTTAGTTCCTAGAAGGGTAACTGTCACATAACAAAATATTCAAGAAGTATTTGTTGAATATTGTTGAATGTTCAAGTCTTGTCCCCACCCCTTCGCCCTAATCCCAGGGTTACAGTGTTATTTGTGTAATTAATGGTCTGTGAGTGGATTGGTTCCCCACAGACACCCAAATCTGAGGATGCTCAAGTCCCAGATCTAAAGAGCAGTGCCGTCGGCCTCCACATCTGCAGTTTCACACCCAGATTCAACCACACAGGGACACCGGGGGCCGACTGTACATTTCCTCCCTGTGACCTCAGCACATGGCTCTTCTTGATCTTTCCTCATTTGCTTGGCAGATCGGCTGTGCAGAAGCTGGGGGCAGAGGTGTTTGATGAGGTCTACACCTACCTCAAGAGAGCAAGGCAGCAGAGAGCCAGTGAGGCAGAGGTCCGGGCGGCTCTGGAAACAGTGGTGCCTCGAGCCAGCGACTGTTTTGAGGTTGACCAGCTGCTCTACTTTGAGGAGCAGTTGCTGATCACAAGGGGAGAAGGGGCCACACTCCAGAACCACCAAGAAGCAACTACCAGAGACGAGCAACGTTCAGTGGACGAATGCCTATGAAAAGCTGTCAGCACTTTTCTGGACTCTGTTCTAGGAAACAGGCACACAGCTGGACCAGCCATCTCTACTTTCAATTCCTCGTCAAAAGGGGTGGCTCCTTTAGAGAATAGTGAACTCTGGCCAGTTAGCGTCCTTGGGTCTATACTGTGAGATAAGCATGTGGATCAAATCTGGCTCCCTGAAAGCACTCCCGCTTGCATGTCCTCTGGACCTCCAGCGAGGCTGAGCCCCCCGACCTTGGCCTGAGAGAAGCCACCTGCTCTGTCCACTTGAAGGACAGGCTCAGGCCCAACTTCCCAGGTCTCTTCAGGGTGCAACCAGCCTGCTCCTGGAGGCTGCTGGGCCCCAGCCTCTGACCCACTGAGCTGCTGAGTCAAATGTCTGTCTCAGGTGAACTGCTTTTGCCCTTGAATGCCTAACAAGCCAGAAGTGCGTATGTGAAAGGATAAAGTATTTCCTAGACTCAT
>PVHT021183699.1:1620209-1637462 GCA_004024745.2 Catagonus wagneri | reverse complement strand
AAATAAATAAATAAATAAATAAATAAGCAAGCTGCTAAAGAAAATCTTATTTTGCAGTTCCCCAGTGGCACAGTGGGTTAAGGATACAGTGCGGTCACTGCTGTGGCTGTGGTTACTGCTGTGGTGCCAGTTTGATCTCTGGCCGGGGAACTTCTGCATGCTTCGGATGCGGGGAAAAAATTTTTCCTGGACGCCTGTTAGACACGTAAGAAGGAAGGCTTTATTTGGGACTAGGTGGCAAGACAATTGCAACAGGGCAGACTGGTGCATCTTAACTCCTAGTGCAGGAAAGATATCAGGGGATTTACAGCCCAGGAGGGTGGGGGCGCTGGTGGGGATGGCGGTGGGAAGTTACTAAGAACAGGTGTCCAGGGCAGGGCAGATGGCTGCTAAACTGACTTAAGCAGGATTCCTGCTGGAGGCAGACCAGGGTGATCAGATATCAAGGGTGGGGGATAAGGAATTTTATCCAGTATTGATGATGACCAGACATCAAGTGCGGGACGATCCTCCCCACCTGACTCAGCAGGCTGCAGACAGGGCCCAAGCTTGAGGCTTAGTCAAAAGAGGGCTCTCAGGGGACTGTCTTCAGACAGGAGAGAATCAGAATCTTTGTCTGTACCCAGCCTCATTCTCCGGCTTTCTCTGGGGAGATAAGGAAGGGTCCAAAGCCTGTCTCTTTTTACAAAGCTGCCTGGGTGAATCTGGTGTGCAAAGCACCATTGTTCACCATTTTGCTCCCACTGACAATTGAGGGGGCTGAGGCAGAGAGGCTGGTGGCCTTATCAGCCTATCATGGATGGTCCTGTGTCCCTAGGGCAATGCACTGTCTATAGACGAGTGTTTCTCAAATTTCAGCTTCAGAATCATCTGTAGGAAATGCAGTGCTTAATATGGATGGATTAGAAGGATTTCAAGATGCAGAGTTGCAAGAAGGATGAATAACTACTTGGAATACTGTGATTTAAGAGGACTACCCAACCAACTTTAGGTTATGATGTGCACAAGAAATGTAACTTTTGGAGTTCCCATTGTGACTCAGCGGAAACAAACCCAGCTAGTATCCATGAGAATGAGGGCTTGATCCCTGGCCTCACTCAGTGGGTTGGGGATCCAGTGTTGCCATGAGCTGTGGGGTAGTTCTCAGATGCAGCTTGGATCCTACATTGCTGTGGCTGTGGTGTGGCTGGCAGCTGTAGCTTGGTTCGACACCTAGCCTGGGAACTTCCACATGCTGCAGGTGCAGCCCTAAAAAGGAAAGAAAGGAAGGAAGGAAGGAAGGAAGGAAGAGAGAGAGAGAGAGAGAAGGAAAGAAAGAAAGAAAGAAAGAAAAGAAAGAAAGAAAGAAAGAAAGAAAGAAAGAAAGGAAGAAAGAAAGAAAGGAAGGAAAGAAATGAAACTTATTTTGAATCACCTGGAGAGTTTATTAAAACAGATTACAGGAGTTCCCTTCGTGGCTCAGTGGTTAACGAATCCGACTAAGAACCATGAGGTTGCGGGTTCGATCCCTGGCCTTGCTCAGTGGGTTAAGGATCCAGCGTTGCCGTGAGCTGTGGTGTAGGTTGCAGACACAGCTTGGATTCTGCGTTGCTATGGCTGTGGTGAAGGCCGGCAGCTACAGTTCCTGTTAGACCCCTAGCCTGGGAACCTCCATATGCCGCAGGTGCGGCTCTAGATAAAAAAGGCAAAAAGACAAAAAAAAAACAAAAAACACAGATTACAGGCCCATCCCCCATAATTCTGATTTAAGAGATCTGGGCGGAGCCCAAGAATTTGAATTTTTAACAAGTTCCAGGTAAAGCTGATGCTGCCAGTGTGAGGACCTTACTCAGAACCATTGTTCCAGACCCTCTTCCACCCATCCCCATGTAGGAGCAGTAGCTTTGTCTCCTCTTGGTTGGGGCATAAACCATCGCATGTCTCTGAAGCCAGTCTGAGGATTGGGAGGAAGAGCCCAAAGACTCCAGATCCCTTGCCATGAGTACTCTCCAGTGTAGTGACTGAGAAGGAAACGTTAGTGTTGCCATCTTGACTTGAGGGAACTTGGTGGGATCAGTTTAAAAAGAAGGGCAATTGGCTGCTGTGTTCTAAGCCTCATTCCCCAGTTCTGCCCGTCAACCCAAGGAGACATGAGGGCTCAAGTGAACCACAGCGCCAGTGGTGAAGGGCTTGTGAACAGCACTGTTTTCTCTTCCCTCCAGCTCGTGTGCCCCATGCAGAGACCACCATAGGTCCTCATGCTGCCTCTTCCCCAAGCTAATGACGCCCGTGTGGCTGTCCCTCCCTGCAGGCGGGACCTGAGACTTTGCCAAATTCTGAACTTGAGCATGTCACTTAAGTCCAGATCCAGAACTTGTGGCTGTTGCCAGAGGAGAAGGCTGAAGCCCTGCTTGGGTGGGTCATTGGACCCCTCTGCTGTGGGAACAGGCATAGGCATGACCCTCAGGGTAACAAGCATGAGACCCCACCCTCAGGAGGAGCTCCCGGCAGCCCCCGTGCCCTTTTATGACCAACCCGATTTTTTTGTTATGCATTTTAATTTTATGTGCATATTTACATACATCGCAATTACTGTGTTCTAAAGACATCTTACATGTATGCATGGATTTATCTCTTATACTGTTCTGTTACCTTCTACACGCCCACATTACTGTTTGAAATTACTTTCTTTTCCTGCAGAGCTACTGGCAACACATTCCCTTAGTCCTGGTTTATCTGAAAACATCTATATTTCACCTTCCTTCTCCTGTAGTCTCTAGGTATACAGCTGAAGTATAATGACCAACCAGATTCAGCTGCATCTGGAAGAGGGGACAGTAGTAGCACATCAGTGAATGAAAGTTTCTGACCCTCCTGTTGATGGTTTTCAGAGTAAACAGAATATGTGCACTGGGGCTCAGGCTGGGCTGCCCCCAATAATGCCACGGTGGCAGATGGATGATTTTGAATTGAAGTTGCTTGAAAAGCAGCCAGTGCAAGAAGGAAGCTCTTACCCTCCTCTGCCTCCCCGAAAAGCAGGAAATAAATGTCCTATGAGAGGTGCCCTCACTTCATCTGGATACCTCCAGTATCTACCGAAGGACATGCTGATCATCAGAGGTAGGGAATTTGGAGCTGGGAAGCCTATAAACAAACTTGGTTACTTCTTTTAATTCACTTTCTCACTAATTGGGTACCCAAACCAAGTTTCTTGGCCCTGTGAATTCCTTACAGAGTTATTTTGTTCTTGTGTAAAAAATATAAAACCCAGAGTTCCCATCGTGGCACAGAGGAAACGAATCTGCTAGGAACCATGAGGTTGTGGGTTTGACCCCTGGTCTCACTCAGTGGATTAACAATCCGGCGTTGCCGTGAGCTGTGGTGTAGGTTGCAGATATAGCTCAGATCCTGCATTGCTGTGACTGCGGTGTAGGCCAGTGGCTACCGCTCTGATTGGACCCCTAGGCTGGGACCCTCCATATGCCACAGGTGCGACCCTAAAAAAAAGAGAGAGATAAATATATGTATATATTTTATATATATATATATATACATATATATATATATATAAAACCTGCCTGCTTTGGCCAATCTTAGGTCCCTTTTGTGTTTTGGGTCACACCCGCAGCATATGGAGGTTCCCAGGCTAGGGGTCAAATCAGAACTGTAGCCTCTGGCCTACGCCACAGCCACAGCAACGCCAGATCCTTAATCTACTGAATGAGGCCCAAAATCAAACCTGTGTCCTCAAGGATGCTAGTCAGATTCGTTTCAGCTGAGCCACGACGGGAACTCCTTAGATTCCATCTATGGGAACTTCATGCACATGAGTTAAAATGTGTTTCTTTTTCCCCTGTTAATCTGTCTTGCGTCATTATTATTAGTCCAGCCACAAGAATTCAAGAGGAGCAGAGAGGAAATTTCCTCCTCCCTGACACTTGGGTGAGGTGCTGGGCTAGAAGAAGAAATAGCTAGAGTTTCGGAGTTCCCATCATGGCTCAGTGGTTAACGAATCTGACTAGGAACCATGAGGTTGCGGGTTCGATCCCTGGCCTTGCTCAGTGGGTTAAGGATCTGGCGTTGCCGTGAGCTGTGGTGTAGGTCGCAGACGCAGCTCGGATCCCGCGTTGCTGTGGCTGTGGCGAAGGCCGGCGGCTGCAGCTCCTGTTAGACCCCTAGCCTGGGAACCTCCATATGCCGCGGGTGCAGCCCTAGATAAGGCAAAAATACAAAAAAAGAAAGGAAGAAATAGCTAGAGTTTCAAATATTTCATAAACATGTCCAGAGAACAGCACCCTGGGTTTAAAAACATGTTGTAGGGGCAAATAGGCTTCCTCTACCCTCTTAGGTTTTGTAACTGGGACTGCAAATTAAACTGACAAAAGACAGACTAGCAGTAGAAAAAGGATACACATTTTATTTGATCTTAATGTTTTTACATGGCATGGGGAGTGCCTTCTGGAAAGAAGTGAGAACCCCAAAGAAACAATTAGGCCTGAGAGCTTATATACTATTTTGATAAAAGAGCAGTGATAAATTTGTGGAGATCCAACAAAACAAAGAAAAGAGATTTGAGGAGTTCCTATCGTGGCTCAGTGGAAACAAATCTGACTAGCATCCACGAGGACGCAGGTTCAATCCCTGGCCTCGCTCTGTGGGTTAAGAATCTGGCATTGCCATGAGCTGTGCTGTAGGTTGCAGAATCTGCTCAGGTCTGGTGTTGCTGTGGCTGTTGGTGTAGGACAGCAGCTATAGCTACGATTCGACCCCTAGCCTGAGAACCTCCAAATGCCACAGGTTTTTTTTAGGGTGCACCCCCCAAAAAATGAGAGCTTTGAGCTCCTAGGGGGGTAAATTGTGGGACAGTGATCAGGAAGTAGTTGGGGAAACGCATGGAAGGGTTGAGTTAGTGGTTTGTATAGATCCATCATGCATTGGTGCCCCACCTCCAGTGATAAGAAAGTCTCCTCTTCCTGGTCCAGGGAGGGCATTTTCTCATGGAACATATATGCTTTTAAGCAGAAAGGGGGAAGGCAGAAGGCTCTTCTGCATCTGCTCTTTCTTAATTAGTTTCTGCTCAAAAAAATCTTTATGCAAAAGTGGCAGATGTGGGGGTGCCCTAATCTGGTCCCCTGCAATGTCTAGGAAAACAAGAGCAGAAGGAAAATACCTTATCCTCCTGGGATTTG
Organism: Catagonus wagneri; assembly: GCA_004024745.2. NCBI lineage: Eukaryota > Metazoa > Chordata > Mammalia > Artiodactyla > Tayassuidae > Catagonus > Catagonus wagneri. The sequence continues at coordinate 1,632,294 of PVHT021183699.1, read as the reverse complement.
TGCTGTGCACTGTATTGGGCTTCAAAGAAAGGAAAGCTAGGAAGAAATACCGTCTTGGGTCACAGCTCCATGTAGAAACTCACTGTGTTTACCTTCCAGTTGGTTCACCAGGTGTGGCACTGCAGAATCTAAGACAACCAGAAAATTCTCTTTTGATTGGGAAAATGTTTTCTCCCTCAGCCATAGTTGGTGTGAGTATTATTTTATTTTATTTTTTTATTTCTTTATTTTTTGTCTTTTTGCCTTTTTTTTAATCTAGAGCTACACCCGCGGCATATGGAGGTTCCCAGGCTAGGGGTCTAACAGGAACTGTAGCTGCCGGTCTTCACCACAGCCACAGCAACGCGGGATCCGAGCCGCGTCTGCAACCTACACCACAGCTCACGGCAACGCCGGATCCTTAACCCACTGAGCGAGGCCAGGGATCGAACCCGCAACCTCATGGTTCTTAGTTGGATTCGTTAACCACTGAGCCACGAAGGGAACTCCAGGTATGAGTATTATTAATCACTGACCAAATTGCAAGATGGTGAGCGAACGCTGGCTGAGGAATTAGAGAGCTAAGAAGTTTGCTCGTTATGAATCCATTGCGAGAATGAGGAAATAAGCCCTGCTAGTTTGCTGCTTTGTAAAAAATATATGTATTTCACAAATGCCACCTGACATTTCTGCTTTCTATTTACTCAGAGGAAATGCCACCAGCTATTTTGGGTGATACAGGGATAAGGCACATAAAGGAGAGGATGGAAGTTAATTATTTAATGGATTTGGGGGCTGAGGCTGGAGCAAAACTTCTAGGTCTATTATAAAAAAGTCCGGCCATCACAGTGGACTCAAAATAAAGGAGGCAGACAAATTAAACAGTAGCTCAAGGTGACAGGGGAGGGCGTACCACATTCCTCTTTCCAGATGATGGGGTAACTCGTGTGTGTGAATGTGTCAGAAGGGAGTAGGGCCAGGCTGCCAAGGTCATAAAGGAGCAAAAAAAGAAAAATGAACCAAAAAGAAGAAGGAGGTGTGAGAGAGACAGAGAGAGAGGATGGGGAGAGAGGCAGAGGTGGACAGACAGTAAAGAAAGTGTTAAAATGACCTGCCACTTGGAGTTCCCGCTGTGGCGCAGTGGGTTAATGATCCAGGGTTATCTCTGTGGTGGTGCATGTTCAATCCTGGCCCAGCTCAGTGGGTTTAAGGATCCAGCATTGCCACGGGTGTGGCATAGGTTGCAGCTGTAACTTGGATTCAGTCTCTGGCCTGGGAACTTCCATATGCTACAGGTACATCAAGGAAAGGAGAAGAGAGAAGAGAGGAGGAGAGGAGAGGGGAGGAGAAGAGAGGAGAGGGAAAGGAAATGATCTCCCACAACCTGTGTAAAGGGGAAAATTTTTTTTTCGTTATTTTATTTTATTTGTCTTTTTAGGGCTGCACCTGCAGCCCTTAGGTTGAATCGGAGCTGTAGCCACTGGCCTACACCACAGCCACAGCAACTCAGGATCTGAGCCACATCTGCAGCCTACATCACAGCTCATGGCAACACTGGGTCCTTAACCCACTGAGAGAGGCCAGGGATGAAACCCGTGTTCTCATGGATACTAGCTGGGTTCGTTAACCACTGAGCCATGATGGGAATTCCAGGGGAAAAAAATTTGAACTTGCTGCCAGACGGCTGGGTTCTGGACCCACTCTTGCCATTTCCCGAGGGATCCAGGGGAAGTCACTTCTTCTCAGATTCCTGCCTCTGTCTGAAGATCGCCATAAAAAAAAGCAAAAAAGATTGCCATTAAAGAAAAAAAGGCAAGATGATATCATATGTTGAATCACAGGGCATTGCTAACGGGGTTCAGTTGTAATGCGTGGATATGCTTTAAAGGGTGTAAGATGCTCTCCACTTTAGAGGAGGAACTGTTAACTTTGTCAGGCTGCCTCATCTCCCATCGTTGGAGGGTCATCCCTGAAGCCTTCCTTAGGCTGCGAAGATTCTACCACCGCCAAGCAAACTCACCCCAAAAGTAAGCACTTTTAGCCACTTTCAGCCAGCACTCGACTAGAAATCCGCTGACACTTGCTGAGAGCTGGGGGGCCCTGACAACGGGCACTTGGGAAGGAAGTTCTCCAGCCCTTGTCAGAAAGGGACTTCCCTTGCTGATCCCTATGGAACTGAGCAGAACCCTGCAGGGCTCCCCGACAAGGATGAAACCAAGCACTTAAGGATTAGGACAGTAGAGTCACATAGTATAGTTTTACAGATACTATAGCTGGCACCAGAGAGAAAAAGCTAACTGCCTGATGACCGGCCTGCCGCCATGACACAAGCTGCTCCATCTCAAGCAATCCTGAAGCTATGGCTGGTACAGTTCCAAGAACTGGCCTCAAGGAAATAGGATTAACACTATTTCTCAATAACAATTTCTGGAGTTCCCGTCATGGCTCAGCGGGAACGAATCCGACTAGGAACCATGCGGTTGCGGGTTCAACCCCTGGCCTCACTCCGTGGGTTAAGGATCCCGCGTTGCTGTGGCTGTGGCATAGGCCGGCAGCTACAGCTCCGATTAAACTCCTAGCCTGGGAACCTCCACATGCCGTGGGTGCAGCCCTAAAAAGACAAAAGATCAAAACAAAACAAAACAAAACAAACAAAAAAAAAAACAATTTCTGTCTTTGGGGGCATGAAAATAACTGCAGCTTGCTCTGCCCGGATAAGTAAGCAGGGTAACTACAGCAAAGAGATGCTGCAGACCCGTGTTGATATCTTCCACTCTGAAAATGCAGTGCCCTGTGTCAGCATGAAGCAGTTACAGAAGACGGACCTTTCCCCTGAATCCCATAGAAATGTAATAATGTTTGACGTGGGGACTTGAAAGCAGCTCCTTTGCCCCTTTCCAGTTCGCTCATTTCTGTTCCCCTCTAATCTTAAAAGAATCTAATTATAGGAATGAGATCACTAAGCAATTGAAACTAACTCTTCACTTATGCTCTCCTGAATGTACCCCATGCCTTGTCTAACCTGTTGATTCTTTTCCTAGATATAAAGAAGTAAGACTGAAGAACTAAGTAGTTTAAAAATGACTTAGTTTGGAGTTCCCATCGTGGCGCAGTGGTTAATGAATCTGATTAGGAAACATGAGGTTGCGGGTTCAATCCCTGGCCTTGCTCAGTGGATTAACCATCCAGTGTTGCTGTGAACTGTAGTATAGGTTGCAGTCACGGCTCAGATCCTGCGTTGCTGTGGCTGCGGTGTAGGCCAGCGGCTGCAGCTCCAATTAGACCGCTAGCCTGGGAACCTCCACATGCCGCAGGTGTGGCCCTAAAATGACAAAAAGACAAAAAAAAAGGAAAAGACTTAGTTTACCCTCAACAGCCCCCTTAGCAATCCTGCAGGGAGATCACGCATGCAAGATAACATCTGAAGAGTGAACCAGTCTGCATGCAGTGGAGAAGGCTGCAGATCCTACCTCTTGCCTCAATGATTCTGAGATTCTTGCCCCTCCGTTTTTCCCTTTAAAAACTGTTGTGGCTGAGCAGAATCCTCAGAGTTGGTCACAGGACACAAGTCCATCATCTCCCCAGATCGCTGGCTTTTCTGATTAAAGCATCTTTCCTATCTACGGACACTTGCCTCTTGAATTATTGGCTTATGAGCAGCAAGCAGCCAAACCTGGGTTTAGTTACCACTGGACTAAAACCTCATGAGAAGGAGTTCCCATTGTAGCATGGCAGAAATGAATCTGACTAGTATCCATGAGGATTTGTTTGATGCCCAGCCTCACTCAGTGGGTAGAGGATCTGGCATTTCCGTGAACTGTGGTGTAGGTCACAGATGTGGCTCAGATCCCATGTTGCCAAGGCTGTGGTGTAGGCCAGCAGCTGTAGCTCTGATTCAGCCCCTAGCCCAGGAATTTCCATATGCCACAGGTGGCTCTAAAAAGAAAAAAAGAAAGAAAGAAAAAGAAAGACACTCATGAGGAGTTCCCTCTGTGGCTCAGTGGTTAAAGAACCTGATTATTAACCATGAGGTTGCAGGTTTGATCCCAGGTCTCGGTCAGTGTGTTCGCGATTCGGCATTGCCGTGAGCTGTGGTGTAGGTCGCAGACACGGTTCAAATCCCGTGTTGCTGTGGCTGTGGTGTAGGCTGGCAGCTGTAGCTCTGATTAGACCCCTAGCCTGGGAACCCCCATCTGCCATGGGTGCAGCCCTAAAAAGGCAAGAGACGGGAAAGAAAGAAAGAAAGAAAGAGAAAGGGAGAAAGAAAGAAACAGAGAGAGAGAGAGAAAGAAAGAAGAAAGAAAAGAAAGGAAAGGAAAGAAAAACACTCATGAGAAACTCTGAGCCAGAACCACCCAAGAAGCCATTTCTCAATTCCTGACTCTAAGACACTGTGAAATGTGAAGCATTTATTGTTGTAGGTCACTATATTTTACAGCCTGTTTCAGCCTTTGGTCACTAATACAGAAGGAAAAGTTCAGGTGTGAGCTGTTGGGTTTGCTCTACCGAATCTGGTAGAAATGGGCAGCCTCTGCAGGGAGCACGACTATTAACTGCAGCATAAGACTGTGGAGGGCAGATGTGCAAAGCGTGAGGTCACGCAGTTAGGTTAGTCCAGGTGAGCAGAGGTGAAGCCTGGCTGTCATCTGATGTGTCTGGGCATGGAGCCTGGAGGCAATGGGAGGGAGCTGAGGGTGAAGGGCTGCTGGGGCTGGTGAAGGGGCGGGGTGTCAGTGAGGCTCCTAGGTTTCCAGCCTGGGCAGCTGGGCAGGTGCTGGGAACTCACAGCACAGGAGAGGCAGTTGAGTTCATTCCTGGGTGTGCTGGATTTGAGGCATTTGTGGGGGATTCAGGGGGAGAGGTCCCAGCGTGAATCTGGAGGTGTCTCTAAACAGTCCTGTCCTGGAGTTCCCACTGTGGCTCAGCGGTAACGAACTCAACCAGTATACATGAAGATTCAGGTTCCATCCCTGGCCCTGCTCAGAGGGTTAAGTGTCTGGAGTTGCCCCTGAGTTGCCGTGAGCTGTGGTGTAGGCCCAGCAGCTATAGCTCTGATTTGACCCCTAGCCTGGGAACTTCCATATGCTGAGGGTGGGGCCCTAAAAAGCAAAAAAAAAAAAAAAAAAAAAAAACCCACAGTCCTGTCCTCCTAGTGAAATGGACCCACGTAATGAGCTCCGGACAACACAGCCATGGATGTTTTTGATTCTGCAGCTGCAAATAACCTAGAAGAGGACTGGCTTTGTAGAATGCCACCTGCTTGAAGGCCACTGGATATGACTGTGGGTATGAGATGCCTAAAAATATTCTAGCAGCATCTAGCCCTTTCAGTAGGTTTTTTTAGCTAAAACCCCCAAATGGCCCTAATGGGCAGCTCTCCATGGGTGTCACCTCCTCTCCCTCCCCGCTCTTACTCTATACTCTTCAAAATCAGTAGTTCTGAACCTTGGCTCTGCATTCGAAACACCTGTAGAATCGGATGCGGATCAAGTGGGAGATGTAAAATTTCCTGGCGGATGGGAGACGTGGGTGAGCAGTCCTCTTTCTGCCTAAAACGTGAGACCAGACCCTCACCTCTCTCTCCCTCTCTAGGACCAAAAGGGATCCTGTCTATGAAAGGGTTTTGTGAAATGCAAAGCCTTATTCAAATGTAAATGATAACCTTTACCTTTAACTTCAGGAGGCGTCAAAGAGCTTTTTATTTTTAAGTTTTCACTATGAAAAACGTCCGACTCTACTAAAGAGAATAATATAATAAGCCCTTATTAAGGAACCATCACTCAGCTTCAGAAATGGTCAGTTCATGGCCAGTCTTATTTTATTTATAGTCTCACCCATAACCCCCCAATGGATTATTTTTATATCATTCATAAATATTTCAGCACGTATCTCTAAAAGATAAAGAATCTTTTTTTAAAAAGCCACAAAACTATTATCACACTTAAAAATGATCGATAATTCCTGTATAACAAATATCCACTCAGTATTCACATTACCCCCACTGTCTTTTTCTGTTTCTTTGGGTTAAGATCCAAATAATCGCTTCCCTAGATACGTCTTTTCAGTCTGCCTCAATGTATAGATTCTGCCCCAGTCTCTCTCCGTTTCCCCTTGCAATTCATTCTTCCTATCTTTCTCTTTCTTTCTTTCCTTCTTTCTTTTTTTTTGGCTTTTATGGCTGCACTGCAGCGTATGTAAGTTCCCAGGCCAGTGGTCGAATCTGAGCTGCAGATGCCGGTCTACGCCCCAGCAAGAGCAACATGGGATCCGAGCTACATCTGTGACCTACACCACAGCTCAAGCCAACACAGGATCCCTGACCCACTGAGCGAGGCCAGGGATTGAACTGCATCCTCATGGATACTAGTGCATCTGGTGCCACTGAGCCACAAAGGAAACTCCCCCCTTGCGATTTATTTCTTAAAGAAACAAGCTCATTGCACCTGTAATGTTTCCTTCAGTCTATGGGAGTTCCCGTGCTGGCGCAGTGGATATGAATCTGACTAGTATCCATGAGGATTAGGGTTCCATCCCTGGCCTTGCTCAGTGGGTCAGCAATCCGGCATTGCCGTGATCTGTGGTGTGGGTCTCAGACGTGGCTTGGATCCCAAGTTGCTGTGGCTGTGGTATAGGTGGCAGCTGTAGCTCCGATTCGACCCCTAGACTGGGAACTTCCATATGCTTCGGGTACAGCCCTAAAAAGCAAAAAAAAAATCTTTTCCTTCATTCTAGATTTTACTGATTGCATCCTCCTGATTTTTTTAAAAAAATAAATTTTATTTTTTAGATGTTTTAGTTTTACGGAAAAATTGTGACAACAGTACACAAAGATTCCAGACAGTTCACTCGGCTGCCCTCTAGTTACCGTCACATCAACGGTATACAGCACACAGCACAACAGGACCTGGCTTTGGCTCTTTTTATAAGCGTTTAAAATAAAATTCCCATTGGAATTGCCTCTGAAGCAATCTCAGAAATATTCTCCCTGGTGTTGCAGTATGCATGCAGGAACCCTCTAAGAGTCTTAGAGGAAAGTGAACAGTTACTGAGAACTAAGTCTTCTTTGACCCTGGTCGTAATAAAATAAACCTATGATGTTTATCTTTGGCCTTGCTTGTGGCATGTGGGGGTTCTGGGGCCAGGGACTAAACCTGAGCCACAACAGCAACCCAAGCTGCTGCAAGGACAATGCCAGATCCTTAATCCTCTTGAGCCATGAGAGAACACCTTAATATTTTGATAACGGATTGTTTTTCTCTATTTCTTAACTTTTTTTTTTTTTTTTTGCTTTTTAGGGCCACAAGCAGCAGCATATGTAAATTCCCAGGCTAGAGGTCGAATGGGAGCTATTAATGGTAGCTACAGCGGCTGACCTATACCACAGTCACAGCAATGTAGGATCCGAGCTGCATCTGCAACCTACACCACAACTCAGGGCAACACCGGATCCTTAACCCACTGAGCAAGGCCAGGGATCAAACCTGCATCCTCATGGATCCTAGTAGGTTTCATTAACCACTGGGCCATGAAGGGAACTCCATGCTTTTCTCTATTTCTGAAATAGATGTAGTTGGACTGAGAATAGGGATTAGGATTCATTAGAGTCACTTGCCCTGGGCAATTCTCAGTGTAAGCAGATGAGATTCCATCACTGCTGAGTCTTAGCAAGTCCTCACTGATGTGCATGCAGACACTTGTAAACATATAGTAGTTTTAGTTGGACTTGGTTGGAGGAGGGTGGACTTCTGCCTTTGTGTTTGGTTTCCTGACTTCTCCAAGAGGACTCCAGCCCTTAACTTGGACCCCAAATGCATATAACTCATCTGCTGAGACTTGAATTTCCCCAAATAGGAATTTATTTTTTGGATAGAAAATCTGTCACCCTTAATATATAAAGGCCCCCAGTAAGGAGTGTAGAATGCAAACTGCTACCCAGAATTTTGCTAATATTTCTATAGGTTTCAGGCAATAACCTACTTTGTGTGATCATCATTGTCTGAAACCTCAGCAAGATCTTTTGCCGCTCTACCCTGCTACTGTGATCAGAATGTTCTCCCTCACAGCTAGTAATTTGGGTTAAAGTATTGCATTTAAAGTGCACAAGGAGTTCCTGTTGTGGCTCAGGGGGTTTAGAACCTGACTAGCATCTGTCAGGATGCAGGTTTGTTCCCTGGCCTCCCTCAGTGGGTTAAGGATCCAGCGTTGTCATGAGCTGTGTAGGGTGCAGATGCAGCTCGGATCTGGTGTTGCTGTGGCATAGGCCTGGAGCTACAGTTCTGATTCAGCCCTTAGCCTAGGAATTTCCATATGCAATGGGTACAGCCCTAAGAAGACAAAAGAAAAAAAAAAGGTGCAGGACCAAAACATGATGCCTTGGAAAGATGTTACATTAAGCCATGAACTTGCCATGTTTTGTTAGAGTAACTGATCTTAACAGGAAAATACTTTCCAGGTCTCTCTCAGGTCTTGAACAATTGTCTGTACAGTTAAAATATTTTTTCTCTTTTTTTTAAATCTTTTTAGGGCTGCACCTGTGGCATATGGAAATTCCCAGGCTAGGGGTCGAATCAGAGCTACAGCTGCTGGTCTACACCACAGCCATAAAACACAGGATCCGAGCCACACCTGTGACCTACACCACAGCTCATGGCAGCGCTGGATCCTTAACCCACTGAGTGAGGCCAGGGATCAAACCCACATCCTCATTCATACTAGTCGTGCTGATTACCACTGAGCCACAACTGGAACCTCCTTTTGTTTTACCTCTTCCTTTCACTTATTTTTTGTCTTCTCTCACTTAAAGGAAATCTCCCTGAGTGCAGGAATCCTTTTTTGGTTTCGTTTTTGCTTTTTCACTTTTTAATTTTATTTATTTTTTGATTTTTAGGGCTGCGCCCATGGCATATGGAGGTTCCCAGGCTAGGGGTCTAATCAGAGCTATAGCCGCCAGCCTACACCACAGCCACAGCAACGCGGGATCCGAACCACGTCTGCGACCTACACCACAGCTCACCAGCAATGCCAGATTGTTAACCCACTGAGCAAGGCCAGAGACTGAACAACCTCACGGTTCCTAGTTGGATTCGTTAACCGCTATGCCACGACGGGAACTCCTGCTTTTTCACTTTCGAATCATCAGGTCTTACTTAGAAGGGTTTCAGGGGAGTTCCCTGGTGGCCTAGTGGTTAAGGATTTGTCATTGTCACTGCTGTGGTTCCAGTGAGATCCCTGACCCAGAAACCCCTGCGTTCCATGAGTATGGCCAAAACACTGTTGATACTGTCCTGGATCACCTGGCAGAGGGGGTGCAGCTCAGGTCTCTCTGTAGAAAGCACCCCCCCACCCCGTGCCACTGCCATTGTTGGAAGGAAGCAGGTGTTCACAGCCCACCCTGAGGGAATGGGCAGTATTCACCCGCTTCAGCGCAGAGTATTAGCTTCCTCAGGGGGGTTTGCCTTCTCTCCAATCTAATGAATGTACTTATTCGTTATTTATATGAGCACAGACCTGTAGATATTTCATACTTTGGATTATAGTCCAACACTGCTTTATTTTTTTGCCCAGATTGTTCCAGCTTTAGCTGTAGAAGGTCTTTCAGTTGGCTCCTGTGTCCCTGTCCCCGCCCCCCCTTTTTTTGTCCCTGTCCCTTTTTTTTTAACAATGAATTTTATTTCAATTATAGGTGTACAAAGATCAACACAAGTCAATGTGATAGATTTTATGACTCAAACCCACAGTGCATCCCCCCACCCCCCAGACTGTTTTATTTGAAAAACCAAGGTTTTCTAAAATCTGTGAGTCATTGTCTGTTCTTCAAAGAAGTTCATTGTGTCTCTTTAGTTTCCACATGTAAACGGTAGCATTGGGTGTTGCTGTCTAATTGTCTGACTGGTTTCACTTCGCATGATCATTTCTAGGTCCATCCATGTTGCTGTAAATGTTGTTATTTCGTTCCTTTTAGTGGCTGAGTAATATTCCATTGTGTGTATGTACCATATCTTCCCTACCCACTCCTCTGTTGATGGGCATTTAGGTTGTTTCCATGACCTGGCTTCTTCCCTCTCTGGCTGCTTTAGATGTAAAGTTAGGTTGTTCATTTGAGCTTTTTCTTGATTCCTGAGGTAGGCTTGTATTGCTACATACTTTCCTCTTAGAACTGCTTTTGCTGCATCCCAGAGGTTTCGGAGGGTTTTATCTTTGTTGTCATTTGCTCCTAGGTATTTTTTAATTTCCTCTTAGATTTCTTCATTGATCCATTGGTTGTTTAGTAGCATGTTGTTTAGTCTCTACGTGTTTGTACTTTTTGCCATTTTATTCTTGTTGTTGATTTCCAGTTGTATAGCATCGTGGTCAGAGAAGATGCTTGAAATGATTTCAATTTTCTTAAAGTTACTGAGGCTTGATTTGTAGCCCAGGATGTGATCAATCTTAGAGAATGTTCCGTGCGCACTTGAGAAGAATGTGTATTCAGTTGCTTTTGGATGGAATGTTCTATAAATATCTATTAAGTCCATCTGATCTAATGCTTCCTTCAGGGCCTGTTTTTCCTTACTGATTTTCTGTCTGGATGACCTGTCCATTGCTGTAAGTGGGGTGTTAAATTCCCCCACTATGATTGCGTTATTGTTGATTTCTCCTTTTAAGGTTGTTAGCAGTTGCCTTATATATTGTGGTGATCCTATGTTGGGTGCATAGATATTTAAAATGATCATATCTTCTTCTTGGATTGATCCTTTGATCATTGTGTAGTACCCTTCCTTGTCTCTTAAAATGTTCTTCATCTTAAAGTCTATTTTGTCTGATAGGAGTATTGCTACTCCAGCTTTCTGTTGATGCCCGTTTGCATGGAATATTTTCTTCCACCCTCTCACTTTCAATTTCTATGTGTCTCTAGAAGTGAAGTGGATCTATTGAAGACAGCATATATATGGGTCTTGTTTTTGTATCCATTCAGCTAGTCTATGTCTTTTGGTTGGGGCATTCAGTCCATTAACATTTAAGGTAATTACTGATATATATGTTCTTATTGCCATTGTATTAACAGTTTGGAGTTTTTGTTGCTCTTTTTTTTTACCCTGAAGTATTGATATAGGAGTCTATATACAAATGAGATTGTTTTAAGTTGTTGGTTTCTTAATTGCATGTGTGTCTCCAGTGACCTGCATTTGTGCTCTCTTCTCACGATTTCTGATTTCGGTAGCATAATTGTGCATGGATGATTTAGTATCTTTTCCTGGTGAGCCTTGTCATTTGTGGTGTTTTTGTTTCTGGTTGTGACCTTTTCTTTTCTGCCTAGAGAAGTTCCTTTACGATTTGTTGTAAAGCTGGTTTAGTGTTGCAGAAATCTCTTAGCTTTTGCTTCTCTGTAAAGGTTTTGATCTCTCCTTCAAATCTGAATGAGAGCCTTGCAGGGTAAAGCAATCTTGGTTGGAAGTTTTTCCCTTTCATCACATTAAGTATATCATGCCACTCCCTTCTGGCCTGCAGGGTTTCAGGTGAAAAATCTGCTGATAACCTTATTGGGGTTTCCTTGTATGTCATGTGTTTCTTTTCCCTAGCTGCTTTCAATATTTTCTCTTTGTCTTTAATTTTGGTCATTTTGATGAATATGTGTCTCGAGGTGTTCCTCCTTGGGTTTATTTTATATGGTACTCATTGCACTTCCTGAATTTGACTGAGTGGTTCCTTTCCCATATTAGGGATGTTTTCGGCTATTATCTCTTCAAATAGTTTTTCTGTCCCCTTCTCTCTCTCTTCTCCCTTTGGCACCCCTATAATACGGATGTTGGAGCGTTTAACATTATCCCAGAGTTCTCTGAGACTCAGCTAATTTCCTTTCAATCTTTTATCTCTTTTCTCTTCTGCATTAGTGATTTCCACTAATCTGTCCTCCACCTCACTGATTCATTCTTCTGCCTCCTGTATTCTACTGTTGGCTGCTTCTAAGGAATTTTTTATTTCAGTGATTGTATTTTGCATCTCTTCTTGTTGAATTTTTACAGCTTGTATTTCTCTGCTCAGTGTTTCCTGTAAATGATCAATCTTTGCCTCCAGTTTATTTCCAATGCCTTGCATCATCTTCAGCATCAACAGTCTAAAGTCTCTT
>PVHT021183699.1:1587462-1601063 GCA_004024745.2 Catagonus wagneri | reverse complement strand
ACCTACAGTCAACTAATCTATGACAAAGGAGGCAAGAATATACAATGGAGGACAAACAGTCCCTTCAATAAGTGGTGCTGGGAAAACTGGATAGCTACATGTAAAAGAATGAATTTATTATTATTATTATTTGCTTTTTTTAGGGCCACACCTGCAGCATATGGTGGTTCCCAGGCTAGGGGTCTAATTGGAGCTATAGCTGCTGGCCTATGCCACAGCCACAGCAACACCAGACACAACCCGCATCCATGACCTTCACCACAACTCATGGCAACGCCGGATCCTTAACCCATTGAGCAAGGCCAGGGATTGAACCTGCAACCTCATGGTTCCTAGTCGGATTTGTTTCTGCTGTGCCACTATGGGAACTCCATCTAAAAAAATGAATTTAGAACACTTCCTAACACTATATACAAAAATAAATGCAAAATGGATTAAAGACCTAAGTATAAGACAGGATACTATAACACTCTTAGAGGAAAACATAAGCTGAATGTTCTCGGACATAAAGCGCAGCCATATCTCTCAGATTCACCTCCTAGAGTAATGACAGTAAAAGCAAAAATAAACAAATGGGACCTGATTAAGCTGAGAAGTTTTTGCACAGCAAGGGAAACCCTAAACAAAACAAAAATGCAACCCACAGAGTGGGAGAAAATATTTGCAAATGAAGTGACCAACAAGGGATTAATCTCCAAAATTTATAAATATCTATGCAGCTCAATACCAAAAAGAAAATAAACAATCCCATCAAAAAATGGGCAGAAGATATAAACAGACAATTCTCCAAAGAAGACATATGAATGGCCAAAAATATACACGAAAAGATGTTCAATATCACTCATTATTAGAGAAATACAAATCAAAACTACTATGAGGTACCACCTTACACCAGACAGAATGGCCATCATCAAAATGTCTACAAACAATAAGTGCTAGAGAGGGTGTGGAGAAAAAGCAACCCTATTACCCTGTTGGTAGTAATGTAAATTGGTGAAACCATTACGGAAAACAGTATGGAGATTCCTCAAAAAACTAAAAACAGAATTACCATTTGATCCAGCAATACCATTCCTGGGCATCTATCCAGAGAAAACCCTGACTCAAAAAGACACATGTACTTCAGTGTTCATTGCAGCACTCCATATAATAGCCAAGACATGGAAACAGCCTAACTGTTCATCGACAGAGGAGTGGATAGGGAAGATGTGGTACATATACGCAATGGAATATTACTCTGCCATTAAAAGGAAAGAAATAATGGCATTTGCAACAACATGGATAGACCTTGAAATTATCATAGTAAGTGAAGTTACTCAGACAGTGAGACGCCAAAGTCGTATGCTATTACTTACATGTGGAATCTAAAAAAAAGGGACACAATGAACATTGCAGAACAGATACTGACTCACAGACTTTGAAAAACGTATGGTTTCCAAATGAGACAGGTTGGGGGGTGGGGGGAATGGACTGGGGGTTTGGGATGGAAATGCTATAAAATTGGGTTGTGATGATCCTTGTACAACTATGAATGTAATAAAATTCATTGAGCGGGGAAAAAAGCCACAGAAAACCCCCAGGAAGGAAAACCATGTCCACCTGACTGGGGAACATGGAAATTCAGGTTCCCTCCAGGTAAAGGCAGCCTGGCAGAGGCCAGAAAGCAGAGAAGTGAATCCTCCACCCCACTTCCAAGTGTTCAACTCACCCTGATGCAGATGTGAACACAGCCTCATCCACCCCCCACCCCCCTGGTCTTGTCACCCTCCACGGAGATCCCCAGCAGATGCTGTGGCAAGGATTCCTTCCTCTCCTTCCATTTAGGAGGTGACCCCTCGTGGGGTTTTCAGTAATTATAAACAACCCTTGGAAAAACCCCAGGGAGGGCAGCTGTTTCCCCCAGCTCTGCCCGCCCCACTCCAGCCCCCCTGACCCCCCACCCCACCACCACCCCAGCCCCAGCTTCTTCTGCCTGATGAAGGACTGACCCATTCACAACCTCCTATGGTCCAGGACTAGTTCCAGGTGAGGATGTATTTATTTGCAGAGGCGCGATAAACAAGGAGGGGTGCAGGTGAGCGGGTGGGTCTTGTCTGAGGGCAAAGGAGTGGGAGCATGGCCTTCAGTTCACTGAAGTAAACAGGAACCATTCATGAAACACTGGCTCCAGAAGACAGTCCAACACACAGGAGGAGTTTTTGCTCAGGGGATTCCAGGACAGGGTGGACTGGGGAATAAGGGGAAAGACGGGGTAAAATGCAGAAACAGCTAGCAACTCTGAGGAAAGGGTTTAAAGGGCCAGGTGTCTACTAGCTTAAAGGATTCTTTCACTGATCAAGAGTTTATCCACAATGAGCATACGAATTTCAGATCACATAGAGCGAATCCATGAAAACTACAAGGAGAGATCAATAGGGGGAGTTTCCATCGTGGCTCAGAGGAAACGAATCCGACTAGGAACCATGAGTTTGTGGGTTTGATCCCTGGCCTTGCTCAGTGGGTTAAGGATCTGGCACTGCCATGAGCTGTGGTGTAGATCACAGATGCTGCTCGGATCCCCTGTTGCTGTGGCTGTGGTGTAAACTGGCGGCTACAGTTCCAATTGTATCCTTAGCCTCGGAACCTCCACATGCCATGGGTATGGACCCAAAAAAGACAAAAGACAGAAAAAAAGGAGAGATCAACAGAATAGTATTGGGAGACGACAGACCCAGTTCCTCAGTCCTTGGGAGATAAACTGACAACGTAGTGGAATGGAATCTAGTATGTAAAAATAATAATGATGGTGATGGTGACAACAGGTAAACATTTTGGCAGCGCTTGCTATGGGCAAGCTCTATTCTAAGCTCTTTTCATGTATTAACATTTGTAATTTAACCCAACTGATAGGGACGGAGTAGGCACAGCTAGTTTAGAAGTCCCAGTAAAGGACCACAGATAATGAGGGAAGCTTAGGGGACACTGGGAGATTGCTACAAGTAAATAAATTGCTCAAAAAAGCCATCAGAATGAGGCAGTCTGGCCTGACTAGTGGAAGTTCGAGAATTGCCTCAGGTCCTTGGGTGGGGGATGGGATGAGGTCTGCATTCAGATTCAGACCCAGGGCGGGAGTTTGAGGACCCGCCCTCTGTGGAGTTCAATAAACACCTTACTGGATACCAAGGAGGAGCTGCTACACCCAGAAAGGAAGAGGTGGGCTTTTCCAACCCCCACTCTCCTTGGAGGATAAAACTGTAGCCCATTGGATTCTGGGGCAGAGCCTCCTTCCCTGCCCGCTTGCATCTCTCACAAGCGTCCTATCCTAATAATCTATTTCTTGCCTATCACTTTGTCTCCCACTGAATGCCTTCTGCACAGAGACATGAAGAACTTGAACCTCACTGAGTCCAGACACAGGGTGGGTGATTCTAATTTAAAACTGTGGGTTGGAGTTCCCATCGTGGCTCAGCAGGTTAATGAACCCGACTAGTATCCATGAGGATGCAGGTTCGATCCCTGGCCATGCTCAGTGGGTTAAGGATCCAGCGTTGCTGTGAGCTGTGGTGTAGGTCGCAGACGCGACTCAGATCCCACGTTGCTGTGGCTGCGGCACAGACCCTTGTCTACAGCTCCGATTCGACCCCCAGCCTGGGAATCTCCATATGCCGAGGATGAGGCCCTAAAATGACAAAAGAAAAAAAAATACATAAATAAACCATGGGTTTAAGTCCTGAGCCGGATTTAGGCTGGGTTCGAGTCCCAGCACATAGGTTGGCTGGGTTCAGGCCACTGGTGCTGTCAGTTTCACAAGAATATCAGATAAAGATACTATTACCTTATCTCCCTGCTCCAGATAGAAAGACTTAGGCACAGGAGTTCCCATTGTGGCTTAGTGGTTAATGAGCCCGACTAGTATCCATGAGGACTCGGGTTTGATCCTTGGCCTTGCTCAGTGGGTTAGGGATCCCGCATTGCTGTGGCGTAGGCCGGTGGCTATAGCTCTGATTCAACCCCTAGGCTGGGAACCTCCATATGCCATGGGTGCAGCTGTGAAAAAAAAGACAGGCACAAAAGTCAACAAAATAATATCTTTTGCCTAAAAGGTAAGCCCTTTTTTTCTTTTTAGAGCCACACCTACAGCATAAGGAAGTTCCCAGGCTAGGGGTCTAATGAGAGCTATAGCTGCCGGTCTACATCACATCCACAGCAATGCCAGATTTGAGCCACATCTGTGACCTACACCACAGCTCATGGCAATGCTGGATCCTTAACCCACTAAGCAAGGCCAAGGATCGAACCCACAACCTCATGGTTCCTAGTCAGATTCATTTCCGCTGCGCCACAATGTGAACTCCTAAAAGATCAACCTTGTTGTTATCATGCCCATGTGGAAGTTCCTAGGTCAGGGGTCAAACAGCAGCAACCCAAGCCTCAGCAATGACAATGCCAGATCCTTAACCAATGAGCCACCAGGGAACTCCTAAAAGGCAAGTCTTGCTCTGTTTCTTGAAGCAGAGACCCTACATTTAAGGACCCAAGAAACACCAAATTAATCACCTACTGGGGCTTGGAAAACCTCAGTCAGTTCTCTGGGCTTGTACCACCTTCTCTGAAATGACAGAGTGCACATCACGTTCTATGAGCACAACATGATAAAACTGGAAACAAATGACAGGGAGAGACACTCTGGAACTTTCTTCTTTATGCTTGTTCATATTGTCTGAATTTTCTATTTTGCCTATAAAATGACCAGTTAAAGAATAAAAAGGAAATTGCTTTTATTCTTGTCACTTTGCAGAAACCCAACCCAAATAGATATAAAAAAACAAAGGATTCAGGGCAGGCACAGGACTCAATCCAGGAAGAATACCAGGAAGTCTGTTCAGTTGAGGGTGAATCTGAATTTCTCCAGTCCCAAATGAGAAAATCTCGGTGGAGCCTGAGGGGCCAGGTGTGGTCACAGGCTCACCTGGGCTCTCCCCACCAGCCCCCGACAATGCCCTTGACTGCCCAGACCTGGCTCCTCTGCCCTTTCAGTGGCCAGGGGAGCAGAGAGAAGATATGGAGACAAAGCAGACCCCAAGGAAGGGGACCAGGATGTTGTGTAGCATCAAAAACCCATGCTTACCACAGGTGGGAAAATAGGCTAGGGACTCACACTTCCTCTTTGTGCCAATAGTGACCTTGTTCACAAGATTCCATAGTTCTTCACATGGCTATACTTTGGTGTAGAAACTCATTCCTATGATTTTCAGTAAAAGCTTTGCTCCATGTTTAATATAACCCTCGTAGGATCCCTTTTAATGGCTGCGTAATATTCCTGGCAGGCATTTCCACTGCATTTTGATCACCTCCCCTTTAGTTTCTTATCTCCAACCCACCAGAGCTGAGAAAGGTATGACCTTGGGGCTCATTGCAGTGTAATCCCCAACCCCTTCCCAAGGACCACGCCCCCTCCTGACAACACCTTTCTCCCCGAGTGTTCTTACTTTTTGCCTTGCTAACTCCAATTCTTCTTCTTCTCCTTCTTCTTCTCCTCCTCCTCCTCCTCCTCCTTCTTCTTCTTTTTTTGGCCACACCTGCATAATACGGTATTTCCCAGGCCAGGGATCCAGTCCAAGCTGGAGCTGCCACCTGTGCCACAGCTGCAGCAATACTAGGTCTTTAACCCACTGGACTACAGTGGGAACTAACTTTCTTTCTTTCTTTCTTTCTTTCTTTCTTTCTTTCTTTCTTTCTTTGTTTCTTTCCTCCTTTCTCTCTTTCTTGCTTGCTTGCTTGTCTTTTAAGGGCCACAGCCATGGCATATGGAGGTTCCCAGCCTAGGAGTCAAATCAGAGCTGCAGCTGCTGGCCTACACCACAATCACAGCAACTTGGGATCTGAGCCACATCTGTGACCTACACCACAGCTCACAGCAAGGCCAGATCCTTAACCCACAGAGCGAGGTCAGGGATTGAACACGCATCCTCATGGATACTAGTCAGGTTCCTTAACCACTGAGCCATGGCAGGAATTCCTGTCTTTCTTATTTTTAATGTTACTTCCTAAGGGAAGAAGTCTCCAGTCCTGATTTTCTCATACTATATAGAAAATGATAGTATGCAAACCCCCCAAAGTAGGAAAGAATACTGTAAACATATGTCAGGTAATCAATTTATTGTAATTTTATGGTTTTTTCCCCTGAATTTTGTCATGTTTGTGGTACTTTTTCAGCTTTTGTTTTCTTTGTTTTTTCATGTTTTTTCAATTATTGTTCAGCTTTTTAGTTGTGATTTGACATCCTATATCAATATTCCCTTTGTTTTCTTTTTTATAATTTTGGTTTCTTTTTCTCCTAAAGAACATTTCCTAAATTTCATAGGGTTCTGGTCCCAGGAAGCCTAGTCCTGCCTGCAGGTTGGGGCCTGGAGGCCCTTGTTGGGAATGGAGCAGGAAGTAGCTGTCACCACCCACACTCCCCAAAGCCCCAGACACCAGGACGGAGCCCCAAAGACCAGGGAGGAACTAAAGAGGGAATTCATCATCATCCGTTTGACCTTTTCTTCAGCTTCCAGAGCTAACTCAAATAGTCCTCTTTTGTACAATAGATAGTAAATTATCTAAATTTTCCATTCTGGAACTTAGGGACAATGAAGATGAGAAGAGGAGATGGAGAGGGTAGGAGAATCCCTGTGAGCTGGAACTCCCTAGGAATGACACTCCATTCCCAAAAAGTGGCTTCTGTTTGCTGTTGTCATGTGACAAACCTTCCCCAAATGCAGTTGTTTCATCTTTCAGGTCTGGAGCTGGATTGAGGCTGGACTTGACAGCTCGGGGCTGGCCAGTCCTCTCTGCCCCATCACAGCCTCAGAGGTAGATGTTTTTTAGAAAAACACAAATACCTATGACCTCAAGTTGAAAAATTATTCAAAAGGGAGGGACAAGAGATTGGATTAAGACGGCGGAATAGAAGGACTGGAGCTCAACTTCTCTTCCAAAAAACAGCAAAACTACAACCAAATGCCAAGCAACCTTCAACCAAATGGACTGTAAACTTCCAAAAAAGATGCTCTGCTTCAGAAGACAAAGCAGAGACCACATCAAGAGGCAGGAGGGGCGATTATGCCATAGAAACAACCCCATAGCACCCGGGTGGGAAGCCCCACAGACTGGAGAGTAACTGTATCACAGAGACTCAGCTACAGGACTGAGAGTTCTGAGCCCCATGTCAAATCCCCACACCTGGGGATCTGGCACAAGGAGAAAGAGCCCCCGGAGCATCTGGCATTGAAGGCCAGCGGGGCTTGTGTGCAGGAGCTCCACAGGACTGGGGGAAACAGAGACCCCATTCTTGAAAGGCACACACACAGACTCTCACGTGCACTGGGTCCCAGGGCAAAGCAGTCTCCATAGGAATCCAGGTGGAACCTGACTGCAATTCTTGGAGGATATCCTGGGAAAACAGGGGTGACTGTGCCTTGTTGTGGGGGAAGGGCATTGGAGGTGAAGCTCTCAGAAACATTCATCAGCCTGCATTTCTCTGGAGATGGCCATTTCTGGGAAAAGCGGATCCCTCTCATCAGCGCAGAGAAGCCCCAGGCCAAACAACAATCCAGGTGGAATCTCAGCCCCACCCATCAGTAAACAGGCTGCCTAAAGACCCCTCAGGCACACAGCCAGACTCTAATCTCATCCAGAGACAAAGCCCCACCCATCAGAGGGAAAAGAATCAACCCCACCTACCAGTGGGCAGGCATCAGTCCCTCCCATTGGGAAGCCTACAGCAAGCCCCCTCATACCAACTTTAGCCACAGGGGAGGCAAACACCTGAACTAAGAGAGGCTACAACTCTATTGTTGGCAAAAAGGTCACCACACCAAAAACCTATAAAAATGAAAAGACAGAAAACTCTAACTCAGATAAGGGAGAAAGAGAAAAGCCCAGAAAAACAGCTCAGTAATGAGGAGATTGTCAACCTCCCAGAAAGAGACTTAAACTGTTGATGCTGAAGATGATGCAAGGCATTGGAAACAGACTGGAGGCAAAGATTGATCATTTACAGGAAACACTGAGCAGAGAAATACAAGCTGTAAAAATTCAACAAGAAGAGATGCAAAATACAATCACTGAAATAAAAAATTCATTAGAAGCAGCCAGCAGTAGAATACAGGAGGCAGAAGAACGAATCAGTGAGGTGGGGGACAGATTAGTGGAAATCACTAGTGTGGAAGAGAAAAGAGATAAAAGATTGAAAGGAAATGAACAGAGTCTCAGAGAACTCTGGGATAATGTTAAACGCTCCAACATCCGTATTACAGGGGTGCCAGAGGGAGAAGAGAGAGAGAAGGGGACAGAAAAAATATTTGAGGAGATTATAGCTGAAAACTTTCTTAATATGGGAAAGGAGCCACTCATTCAAATTCAGGAAGCGCAACGAGTACCATATAAAATAAACCCAAGGAGGAACACCCCCAGACACACATTAATCAAAATGACCAAAATTAAAGACAAACAGAAAATATTGAAAGCAGCTAGGGAAAAGAAACAAATGACATACAAGGGAACCCCAATAAGGTTATCTGCAGATTTTTCATCTGAAACCCTGCAGGCCAGAAGGGAGTGGCATGATATACTAAATGTGATGAAAGGGAAAAACTGCCAACCAAGATTACTTTATCCAGCAAGGCTCTCATTCAGATTTGAAGGAGAAATCAAAACCTTTACCAATAAGCAAAAGCTAAGAGATTTCTGCAACACTAAACCAGCTTTACAACAAATCCTAAAGGAACTTCTCTAGGCTGAAAAGAAAAGGCCACAACCAGAATCAAAAACACCACAAATGATAAGGCCCACCAATAAAGGCATATATACAGTAAAGATACTAAATCATCCATGTACAATTATGCTACCAAAATCAGAAATCATGAGAAGAAGCACAAATGCTGGTCACTGGAGAAGCACATGCAATTAAGAAACCAACAACTTAAAACTATCTCATTTATATATAGACTCCTATATCAAAACTTCACGGTAACTGCAAACCAAAAATCTACAATTGATACACAAGCAAATAAGAAAAATCAACTCAAATACAACTTTAAAGATAGCCATCTTGTGAGAGAAGACAACGAGAGAATAAGGGAAGAAAAAAGAGCAATATAAACCCCAAACAGTTAATAAAATGGCAATAAGGACATATCTATCAATAATTACCTTAAATGTTAATGGACTGAATGCCCCAGCCAAAAGACATAGACTAGCCGAATGGATACAAAAACAAGACCCATGTATATGCTGTCTTCAAGAGACCCACTTCACTTCTAGAGACACATACAAATTGAAAGTGAGAGGATGGAAGAAAATATTCCATGCAAACGGGCATCAAAAGAAAGCCGGAGTAGCAATACTCGTACCAGACAAAATAGACTTTAAGATGAAGAGCATTTTAAGAGACACTACATAATGCACTACATAATGATCAAAGGATCAATCCAAGAAGAAGATATAACCATTTTAAATATCTATGCACCCAACATAGGATCACCACAATATATAAGGCAACTGCTAACAACCTTAAAAGGAGAAATCAACAATAACACCATCACAGTGGGGGACTTTAACACTCCACTTACAGCAATGGACAGGTCATCCAGGCAGAAAATCAATAAGGAAACACAGGCCCTGAAGGAAGCATTAGATCAGATGGACTTAATAGATATTTATAGGACATTCCATCCAAAAGCAACAGAGTACACATTCTTCTCAAGTGCGCATGGAACATTCTCTAAGATTGATCACATCCTAGGTTACAAATCAAGCCTCAGTAACTTTAAGAAAATTGAAATCATTTCAAGCATCTTCTCTGACCACAATGCTATAAAACTGGAAATCAACAACAAGAAAAAAATGGCCAAAAATACAAATATGTGGAGACTAAACAACATGCTACTAAATAACAAATGGATCACTGAAGAAATCAAAGAGGAAATTAAAAAATACCTAGAAGCAAATGACAGCAAAGACATGACACCCCAAAACCTCTGGGATGCAGCAAAAGCAGTTCTAAGAGGAAAGTTTATAGCAATACAAGCCTACCTCAGGAAACAAGAAAAAGCTCAAATGAACAACATAACTTTACATCTAAAACAGCTAGAGAGGGAAGAACTGCCAAGACCTAAAGTTAGTAGAAGAAAAGAAATCACAAAGATCAGAGCAGAAATCAACAAAATAGTAACAAAGAAAACCATAGAAAAGCTCAATGAAACTAAAACTGGTTCTTTGAAAAGATCAATAAAATTGATAAACCCTTAGCCAGACTTATCAAGAAAAAAAGAGAGAGGACACAAATCAATAAAATTAGAAATGAAAAAGAAGTAACAACAGACATCACAGAAATACAACGGATCATAAGAGACTACTATATGCGACTATATGGCAATAAAATAGAAAACCTAGAAGAAATGGACAAATTCTTAGAAAAGTACAATCTCCCAAGACTAAACCAAGACAAAATAGAAAATATGAATAGACCAGTCACAAGTTCTGAAATTGAAACTGTGATTAAAAAACTTCCAACAAACAAAATCCAGGACCAGATGACTTAACAGGTGAATTCTATCAAACATTTAGAGAAGAGCTAATGCCTATCCTTCTGAAACTCTTCCAAAAAATTGCAGAGGAAGGGACAATTCCAAACTCGTTCTATGAGGCAACCATCAACCTGATATCAAAACAAGACAAAAATACCACAAAAAAAGAAAATTATAGGCCAATCTCACTGATGAACATAGATGCAAAAATTCTCAACAAAATACTAGCCAACCGAATCCAACAATACATTAAAAGGATTGTACACCACGATCAAGTGGGATTTATCCCAGGTATGCAAGGATTCTTCAATATCCACAAATCAATCAGTGTGATACACCACGTTAACAAACTGAAGAATAAAAACCATATGATCCTCTCCATGGATGCAGAAAAAGTCTTTGACAAAATTCAACACCCATTTCTGATAAAAACCCTTCAGATAGTGGTCACGGGGGAAGCTACCTCAACATAATCATGGCCATCTATGACAAACCCAGAGCTCACATCATTCTCAATGGTGAAAAGCTGAACGAATTCCCGCTGAGATCAGGAACAAGACAGGGAGGTCCACTCTCGCCACTACTATTCAACATAGTTCTGGAAGTCCTAGCTACAGCAATCAGAGAAGTAAAAGAAATAAAAGGAATCCAAATTGGGAAGGAAGAAGTAAAACTATCACTTTTTGCAGACGACATGATACTATACCTAGAGAATCCTAAAGACTCTACCAGAAAACTGTGAGAGTTCATCAATGAATTTGGCAAAGTTGCAGGATACAAAATTAACACACAGAAATCACCTGCATTTCTATATACCAACAATGAAAGATCAGAAAGAGAAATTAGGGACGCAATCCCATTTACCATCACATCAAAAAGTATCAAATACTTAGGAATAAACCTACCTAAAGAAACCAAAGACCTGTAATCTGAAAATTATAAGGTGCTGATGAAAGAAATCAAGGATGACTTGAACAGCAGGAAAGACATACCATGCTCTTGGATTGGAAGAGTCAATATTATCAAAATGACTATACTACCCAAGGCAATCTACACATTCAATGCAATCCCTATCAAATTACCAAGGACCTATTTCACAGAACTAGAACAAAATAGTTTAAAGTTTGTCTGGAAACACAAAAAACCCAGAATAGCCAAAGACATCCTGAAATAGAAAAATGGAGCTGGAGGAATCAGGCTCCCTGACTTCAGACTCTACTACAAAGCTAAAGTCATCAAAACTGTATGGTACTGGCACAGAGACAGAAATATAGATCAGTGGAACAGGATAGAAAGCCCAGAATTAAATCCACACATCTACAGTCAACTAATCTCTGACAAAGGAGGCAAGAATATACATTGGACAAAAGACAGCCTCTTCAATACGTGGTGATGGGAAAACTGGACGGCTACATGCACAAAAATGAAACTAGAACACTTCCTAACACCATGCACAAAAATAAACTCAAAATGGATTAAAGATCTAGATATAAGACCAGATACTATCAAACTCTTAGAGGAAAACATAGGCCAAACACTCTCTGACATAAATGACAGCAACATCTTCTCGGATCCATGTGTCAGAGTAAGGACAATATAAAGAGAAATAAACAATGGGACTTAATTAGACTTCAAAGTTTCTGCACAGCAAAGGAAACCCTAAACAAAATGAAAAGACAACCCACAGGATGGGAGAAAATATTTGCAAATGATTCAACTGAGGAGGGATTAATCTCCAAAATTTACAAACACCTCCTACAGATCAACACCAAAGAAACAAACAACACCATCAAAAAATGGGTGGAGGATCTAGGCAGACAATTCTCCAAAGAAGACATACAGATGGCAAATAAACACATGAAAAGATGTTCAACATCACTCCTTATCAGAGAAATGCAAATCAAAACCACTATGAGGTACCACCTTACACCAGCCAGAATGGCCATCATCAAAAAATCTACAAACAATAAGTGCTGGAGAGGGTGTGGAGAAAAAGGATCCCTATTACACTGTTTGTGGGAATGCAAATTCGTGCAAATTTCACAGCCACTGTGGAAAACAGTATGGAGATTCCTCAGAAAACTCAAAATAGAATTACCATTTGATCCAGCAATCCCACTCCTGGGTGTCTATCCAGAGGAAACCATGAGTCAAAAAGACACCTGTACTCCAGTGTTCATTGCAGCACTCTATGCAATAGCCAGGTCATGGAAACAACCTAAATGCCCATCGACAGAGGAGTGGATAGGGAAGATATGGTACATACACACAATGGAATATTACTCAGCCATTAAAAGGAACGAATTACCAACATTTATAGCAACACGGATGGACTTAAAAATTATCATGTGAAGTGAAACCAGTCAGACAATTAGACAGCAACACCCAATGCTACCGCTTACATGTGGAAACTAAAAAGACAAAATGAACCTCTTTGCAGAACAGATCATGACTCACAGACTTTGGAAAACCTTGGTTTTTCAAATAAGACAGTCTGGGAGGTGGGGGGATGCACTGTGGGTTTGGGATGCAAAATCTGTAAAACTGACTTGTGATGATTTATGTACACCCATAACTGAAATAAAATCCATTAAGGAAAAAAAAAAGGGAGGGACAGAGTGCAGAAAATTTAGGAATATTGGAATCACTTTATTCTGCCTATATTTCCCACGTATGACTAAGAGTCAGGGTATAGAAAAGAATGAATTGATAAGGAAACATTGTATTATGGCTTATGGCAGAAGGCATAACTTTTTTTCCCTTTCTTTTTCTTTTTTCTTTTTCTTTTTTCTCCTTTGGCTGTGGCATGCAGCGGCTTGATATGAGGTTCCCAGACCAGGGACTGAACCTGGGCCACAGCGGTCAAAGTGCTAAATCCTAACCTCTGGACCACAAGGGAACTCCCAGAATCTTTCTTTCTTAAAAGTACATAAAATAAGGAGTTCCTGGTGCGGCTCACGGGTAAACAAATCAGACTAGTCTCCATGAGGATTTAGGTTCGACCCCTGGCCTCGCTCAGAGGAGCCGGTGTTGCGGTGAGCTGTGGTGTAG
>PVHT021183699.1:1562984-1577315 GCA_004024745.2 Catagonus wagneri | reverse complement strand
TTTTTTTTTTTTTCTCACTACATTGCACTAATAGAGTGAGGGCTCCATCTCAAGGCTGGTCCCCCTTCTTTAGATCCAAAGGAAGAGCCCTTATCTTTGTCATGATTGGCCAACACTGACCAATCCCTGTGGTCAGAGAATCACTATACACTTTGGCCTGGGAGTCCTAAATCAGTGACCGTACCCAGGAGAATAGGATTGAATGACGGTCAGTTCTGTTCAGAACTCATGGCTGCTGTTTATTGAGGGAGGAAAGAAAACCGCAACGTCCAGACTGTCAATAGCAGTGCCATAGAAGACTGAATATTACCAGAGTTCCCGTCATGGCTCAGTGGTTAACGAATCCGACTAGGAGCCATGAGGTTGTGGGTTCGATCCCTGGCCTTGCTCAGTGGGTTAAGGATCTGGCGTTGCCGTGAACTGTGGTGTAGGTTGCAGACACGGCATTGCTGCATTGCTGTGGCATAGTCCGGGGGCTGCAGCTCCAATTAGACCCCTAGCCTGGGAACCTCCATATGCCGTGGGTGCGGTCCTAGAAAAGGCCAAAAAAAAAAAAAAAGACTGAACATTACCTTCGGATAAGTACATAATTATTTTTGTCAATCAAAGTATAAAGACGGCACAAAGGAAACTTGCATTTTTCTGCCTGATTTCAAACAATTCCCTGTGATCGAAGAATTTATGTGACCCAGTTGGCTCTCCTTGGCAGTTTTCCCACTTCCATCCCATATTCAATAGGAGACTGGAGTCAGAAACGGATTTTGTAATTTCTATACCATGGTAACTAGTGTCCGTAGCTGATCTCATGTTCCAGGTTTCATTATTAGGAATGCTTGAGCAGAAAGAGTCCAATGGCCTGTGCTCTGTCTGGCTCAACCGTTCTGCTTTTGGTCAAAGCTGGAGAGTCGAGCCGCAGCAGCAATATCTCAAATGGCCAATTTTAAAAAATTACTTACCGGAGTTCCCTTCGTGGCTCAGTGGTTAACGAATCCGACTAAGAACCGTGAGGTTGCGGGTTCGGTCCCTGGCCTTCCTCAGTGGGTTAAGGATCCGGCGTTGCCGTGAGCTGTAGTGTAGGTTGCAGACGCGGCTTGGATCCCGCGTTGCTGTGGCTGTGGCGAAGGCCGGCAGCTACAGCTCCTGTTAGACCCCTAGCCTGGGAACCTCCATATGCCGCGGGTGCGGATCTAGATAAAGGCAAAAAGAAAAAAAAATAAAATAAAAATAAAAAAATTACTTACCAATTAGGATGTTCTCCAAAGTGCATTTCAAAACATTTGTTTGCTTAAGTGACTATAAAATTAGTAATACAGTTAGGCCTCAGACGAATGGGCTGGCGTAGCCTTTCAGGTTTCATTCTCAAGCTCCACTTGTCCAGAGCATTTTGCATTGATTCCTGTCTTCCTTAAAGCCACTATGTTATTCAGAGCTTTACAACTGATCCAGAAGTACGTCTTAAACCTGGTCAACCTCAGGTCCCTTGAGACTGTGTGAGGTGTAATTGTGTGTGTGTGTACACGTGTATTTTTTTTTTCTTTTTAGGGCCGCACCCATGGCATGTGGAGGTTCCCAGGCCAGGGGTCTAATCGAAGCTGGAGCCGCTGGCCTACGCCACAGCCACAGCAATGCAGGATCCAAGCCTCGTCTGCAACCTACACCACAGCTCACAGCAACGCCAGATCCTTAACCCACTGAGCAAGGCCAGGGATCAAACCTGTGTCCTAATGGATGCCGGTCAGATTCGTTTCTGCTGAGCCATGAGGGAGCTCCTAAGTACTTAATCTAAATCATTGTATTTAATCTGCAGAGTCATTGTGTTAAATGTGAGTCCCATTTCACAGATAAGGAAAGACGTTTGCAGAAGCTAATGATTTGTCAGCTCTCCTAGAGCTGGAAGTCGCTGAGGCTGGATGGATCTCAGGTCTGCTGTGCTCACAGCTCAGGAGCTGACCCACCTAGCTTCGCGACCTCACTCTTTCTCTGGGACTTGAATTAAGTTAAATTTTCATTTTGCTTTTAGCTTTGCCTCCTTCCCTGTGCCCCTCTCCCCTGTCAAACTTTGTATTCATTGACTCAGAACCTACTGTTTTGGGAGACACAGCAGCAAACAAAGCAGATGAATCCTTCCTTTCAGGATTTGTCAATAATTTTATT
This sequence comes from Catagonus wagneri, assembly GCA_004024745.2. Taxonomy (NCBI): domain Eukaryota; kingdom Metazoa; phylum Chordata; class Mammalia; order Artiodactyla; family Tayassuidae; genus Catagonus; species Catagonus wagneri. Next base: position 1,575,161 of record PVHT021183699.1, on the reverse strand, counting down.
GAGATTAAGCTCAGTTGTCTGTGCCTTGATCTCCCAAGTTTCCACCTAAATATCTTTTTCCTTTCAATCACTCAGTAAACTCAAGGCCTTTTCCAAAGGCTGCTTGCCTTGAAATATAATTCAACATTTCCGATTATGTTTTGGTTTCAGAGGAGGCATCAGGGCCCTGAATTGGCTGCTTGCCCAGCGGCACGTGGGCACTGGGGTGACCAATGCATTGACTCCTGTTTGGACTGAAAGTGTGTTGGAGTTTCTGCTGTGATGCAAAGGGATTGGTGGCCTTTTGGGAGCGCTGGGACCTAGGGTGGATCCCTGGCCTGGCAAAGTGGATTAAGGATCTGGTGTTGCCACAGCTATGGCTTAGGTTGCAAATGCAGCTCAGATCTGATCCCTGGCCTGGGAAGACCATAGGCCATGTGTCTGTCAAAAAAAAAAAAAAGTATTGCAAGTCCAGTTTCCAGGGGAGCAGGTGCTGAGCCAAGATTTTCAGGCAACAGATTTTTTTGAGAAAGGATCACAGGCACCAACCAGACAGGGGGAAATGCTGAACTGTGGTGCAGCTACTTAAACCGGCTTCCTCGTTTTGATGAGACCAGCAACATTGATTTAACTGGCTTCTATTATTAGGTAGTTCCTTTTGATATTATTTTGATATAATTTGAAGACGATGATATCGGTTTGTTTAGTTGTAGTTAACATTGCTTGGGCCAGACTAGGCACTGGACCTCAAGTTACACAGATTACATCCTTTAATTCTCAAAACACCCCAGTGAGATGACTACTACGATCCCTGTTTAAGAGAGGGGGACACTGAGGCCCAGTGACGTATGGCAACGTCCACATGGTTACAGCTGATATCCAAACCCAAGTCTATCTGAAATTGCTCCCTGAGCTCTACCATTGTCTAACCTACCCTGCCTCTCCTCTTTTTGCTAGGTTGGCTTGATCCTCCTCTAAGCTTAGTGGTTACTGTACACTCTTGGACTATATAACCCATTGATTTGTTTATCAAATCATTCAACAAACATATCGCTTTCTTTTTTTTTTTTTTTATAGTGGCTGCTCCTGCGGCATATGGAGGTTCCCGAGCTAGGGGTCGAACCACAGCCACTGTAGAAGCAACACCGAGTAATCATGTTGTGAGCCACAAGTGAAGTCCAAACATATCGTATTCTGAACAGTGTTCTGGGCACCAGAGCTAGGATATATAAGACAGACCTTCAGAATATATCACAAGGTAGTGAGGGGCTTCCATGAAAAAGGGCGCTTACTGTTGTGTCCCACCGAGCAGAGAAAATCCACAAGCACTGAGTCAAACTGCTAGGAGTTTTATTAGCCGATCGGCAACTGCTTCCAACCCAGGCATGGGATAGGAGTGCAGCCTGGAGTCAAAGTAGTGCTAGACTTATTAAGGCTAAAACCGTATGCAGATTGTGTTTTGCACAAGCAAGCACACAGTTACTGAAGCCATAGATTCGCAGTTAGCACAGCAAAAACAAGATAAGGACAAGGGGAGGGGGTCAGTCTTGCAGAACTGGGCAAGGTCGGCCTTGCAAAACAGGATTAGCCTGTTAGTCCTGCAGAACTATATTTTTTGTTAGGGGTCACAGAATCAAAATGGCTCCACTATGGCCAAATTTAAGGGGGTCTGAGTCTCCCTCTGAGTTGGATCTTAACACTTACCAGATGGAATAAGAGGCGCTAAACTTCAGAAAGCCCTGTGTGCACTGGGGTACGCAGGTGGGGCTCCTAACAGTTACAGGGTGGGGAGCTTCCCAGTGAAAGCATCAAGGACCAGACGTCTCAGGTAAAGCCTAAAGCAAGAATCCAGGTAAGCCTGGGTGTTCGTGCGGGAGTGAGCATGGGGGGATGTTCCAAGGAGCTGAGGGATGCACATACTTGACTTGGACCCAGGAATGGGGAGAAATCCAGGATGTTAAGGGGCCCCATGTAAGAGGCTGGACATGGTAAGGGTTGCCCTGGAGACTGAGCAGGTCCAGATCAGAAAAGCCTTCCAAACACGCCTATAGTGAATGGATTTTTGCCCTGAGAATACTGGGAAACCAACTGCAGTTCATTAAATAGTGCGACACTAGAAGATTTGCATTTTGTTTTGCCAATACCCTTTTTTTTTTTTTTTTTGGCCACGCCCATGGCATGTGGGAATTGCCAGGCCAGGAACTGAACCCAAGCCACAGCAGTGCCAACACTGGATCTTTAACTCACTGAGTCACCAAGGAAATCCTATTTTTTTTTTTTGTCTTTTTTGTCATTTTAGGGCTGCACTTGCGGCATATGGAGGTTCCCAGGCTAGGGGTCTAACAGGAGCTGTAGATGCTGGCCTTCACCACAGCCACAGCAACGCGGGATCTGAGCCACATCTGCGACCTACACCACAGCTCACGGCAACACCGGATCCTTAACCCACTGAGCAAGGCCAGGGGTCGAACCTGCAACCTCATGGTTCCTAGTCGGATTTGTTTCCGCTGCGCCATGACAGGAACTCCCTGCTAATATTTTTTCATTTTGCTTTTTCTTTTTAGCAGCTTTCTGGAGATATGATTGACATACAATTAACCACACACATCTGAAATATCCATTGGGGTGAGTCTCCATGGGCATATATCCTGCTGAAACCATCAGGTGTTTATGTCACTCCGAATATTTTCTTCTGTCCCTTTAAAAATCCTCCCTCCCTCCCCCAGGCCTAGCCCCAGATTATCTGCATTCTGTCAGTAGAGATTAGCTTTTATTTTCCAGCGCTTTATATAAATGGAATCAAAATTTATAAGAAGTACACATTTTTGTATTCTTTTTAGCAGGATGGTGGAGACCGCACAAGCAAGAATGAATCATAAGAAATACTAGAGGCTTTAGCTAATGCCTTATTAGCTAAAGTAACTCACAGCTTTGGAAAGGGGCTCTTTCTGAAATGTGCTCTGTTCATTGTGATGTAAAGTGGCAGAGCTAAAAGCAAGCTTAGTGATATCTAATTCTACCCCTCTCCGGAGACCTCTAGATCCTTGTTTATAAGGACAGAAAGAAGCTCAGTTCAAGCTGTCTGGAGTGCTTGCACAGGCACGTGCTCACGCTTACACACACACCCTCATGATTTTATTGGTTCATGCCATTGAAAAGCTCAGCGGTGGCTTGCTTTAGGCGTTGATGCTCAAATGACCCAATTAGCTCTTGATTTTTCCTATTGCTTTGTTCTCCTCTCCTTCACCTCCGTAACTACCGGTTCATTGCTGTTGCTGTGAGAACATTTAGGATTTCCAGTGTTGTTACCTAGGTCCCCTGGCTGCACATTAGTTCCTGGAACTTATTCGTTTGTACCTGGGAGTTTGTACCCTTTGGCCAATATCTCATCTCTTCCTTACCCTCCAGCCCCTTTAAAGTTTATGTATTGTGTTTATTTAAGTTCTTGCCCCATAAGTTCCAGTCAATGTCTGTTTAGGTGGACAGTTATTTTGCCCTGGGAACTCATGTTCCTGTTTAAACTACTGTCTGTTTTTGTTTGTTTGATTGGTTGATTGTTTTTTTTTTTTTTTTTTTTTTTGCTTTCCACACTCGAGGCATATGGAAGTTCTCGGTCTAGGGGTCAAATCAGAGCTATATCTGCCGGCCAACGCCACAGCCACAGCAATGCCAGATCGCTGACCCACTGAGCAAGGCCAGGGATCGAACCCACATCCTCGTGAATACTCGTCAGATTCATTTCCACTGCACCACAATGGGAACTTCCCCCCATCTGGTTTTGACCAAAAGTTAGTTCCCTTCAGGGGAGTTTAAGGACAGGAAATGGGATGAGCCCCCAGGCAGATTGCTAGGAACCCCACAGAACTCTACAGACGATGTGTTTGATGCCACTCTGCCACGCAGTCCTATGAGCCGTGGTCTCCTAGGTTAGACTCCATTGTCCCAGAGATCTTGAGGGTTGGGAGGTGAGTGAGCAAATGCTAGGTATCAGCTGTCGGTCCTGTTTTCAGTACCCAAGCATGGCTCCTGCGTATTGTCATGCAGGTTTCTGTGGCCAAGAGCTCCCTCTGATCCATTCAAGGCCAGGCTCTGGAGAGGGAGGAGGGGAATTTGGAGACTTTCCTCTGCACATGCCTTTTGTCTGCTCTGCCCTCCTGCCATCTCCCTGGGCTGTAGCCATCTGCCCCCACACACCTGTGTTAGGCAGCCTGTCATATTGTTGATGGCTTTTTCAGATCCATGGTTGCATCCGTTTCTATATCTTTTCTAGGGTCGATTTGGGTGGAGAGAGCCAGCCAGGTGGTTAGTACACTTTGATGGAAATAGGAAGAGGCCTGAACACATGGAGCAATTGGCATGTACCTCTGGGTACCACTTATGACTTAGAAGGAATGATGGGGACAGCAGGGCCAGGAAACAGAGTCAAGGACCAGTACTTTTTTAAACAAATTATTTTGTTGCAGTTTAGCTGATTTACAATGTTGTGTTAATTTCTGCTGTACAGCAAAGTGATTCAGTTATGCATATATTTTCTTTTTCATATTCTTTTCCATTATGCTTTTTTAAATTTTTTTTTGTCTTTTTGCCTTTATCTAGAGCCGCACCTGCGGGATGTGGAGGTTCCCAGGCTAGGGGTCTAACAGGAGCTGTAGCTGCCGGCCTTCGCCACAGCCACAGCAACGCGGGATCCGAGCCGCGTCTGCAACCTACACCATAGCTCACAGCAACGCCGGATCCTTAACCCACTGAGCAAGGCCAGGGATCAAACCCGCAACCTCATGGTTCTTAGTCGGATTTGTTAACCACTGAGCCACGAAGGGAACTCCCTCCATTATGCTTTATCACAAGGTGTTGAATAGTATTCCCTGTGCTAGACAGTCGGACCTTGTTGTCTATCCATCCTACATGTAATAGTTTGCACCTGCTAATCCCAGACTCCCAGTCCATCCCTCCCCTCACCCCTTTCCCTTGGCAACCAGAAGTCTGTTCTCTATGAAGGACCAGTATTTTTTAAAGCAGAAGAAAAATATTAAATTTTAGCTCTCTATTTTCTTCTCAAATTAAACCCAAGTTAAATCTTCTTTTAGATAATTACTCAGACACCCTGAAAAGGGTTTAATAATAGCTCTTGATGATTCATATGAATATTTTACTCCGAAGTTGCTTGTCTTTGGAGAATGGTGGTGTGAAACTTTTCCTCCTAGGAAGTACAGGTGAGGCCTAAGTACTTACTGTTTTGTGAAGTGGTTATGATAATAGCAATTAATAATTGTATTTCTCTGTGCTTTGCCAAAGCAGTTGGGCACTGCAGAAGCACTTTAAAATAAAGCAATAAATAGATAAGTAGCTAAAGAAACCTTTAATTAAGCCCTTTAATATAAAGTACAAGTTCATTCTTTTTTTTTAACCCCCAGTGTCTACAAAGTGTAAAAAATAACATTTGCACTAATTACTTTGGTAGATACCAAAAATTATCATTTGCAGAAATATATTTTAGAAATACAGCTCCAAGATTCTAAAATGCATAGCGATACCTCAATTTGAGGCAAAAACATTTACTAATGATAGAACCAAGTGGGTTCTAAGCCCACCAGTTGTAGGCCTTGCCTGCCACCAGCTAGCTTTGCACCCCAGCGCAAGTCACTTACTCTCTGAGCCTCAGTTTCCTCATCTGTTAAATGAGGTCACTGGAATAAATCCTTAGGCTCTTTCCTGCTTTAGAATTTTTTTAGCATCTATAAATGCACAAGTTCTCTACCCCGAATACAGTAAGTGATTTATATAAATAGTCCACATGCTTTCTCTAACACTTTATTACAAAAATTTTCAAGCAAAAGTAAAAGTTGAAAGAATAGTACAGTGGAGAGATAACTACCATCCTAGATTTGACCACTAAGATTTTTCTTTACTAGCTCTATCCAGTTTGCATCCATCTGTCCATCCCTTTAGCCAGCCACCATTCCATCATATTTTGTGATGTAATTCGAAGTTAGTTGCAGTTGCCACTATACTTCACCCCTAAACAGCCCAGCACACATAGTAGTGGTAACCAGAGGTTCAATATTTGTGTGGGTTTTTTTTTTTTAGTCTTTTTAGGGCCAGTCCTGCAACTGTGACCTACACTACACCTCATGGCAATGCCAGATCCTTAACCCACTGAGGGAGGCCAGGCATTGAACCCCAATCCTCATGAATACTAGTTATGTTCAATAGGGATGTTGTAGGCACAGGCAGTTGTAGAAGTCCCAGTAGAGGATCAGAGAGAGAGAGAGGGAAATTTAGGGGGCTTTCAGAGATCACTGTAAATTAATAAATTGCTCAAAAAAGTCATCAGAACCAGGCAGGCTTGCTTGATTAGTGGAAGTGCGAGCATTGCCTCAGGTCGTTGGGTGGGGGATGGAATGAGGGCTGCATTCAGGTTCAGACCCAGGGCAGGAGTTTGAGGACCTTCCTTCTGGGGATTTGAATACGCACCTTACTGGATACTAAGGAGGAGCTGCTACTCCCAGAAAGGAGAGGTGGGCTTTTCCAACCCCCACTCCCCTTGGAGGATAAAACTGTAGCCCATCCTGGGGCAGAGTCTCCTTGCCTGCCCGCTTGCATGTCTCACAAGCGTCCTATCCTAATAATCTATTTCTTGCCTATCACTTTGTCTCCCACTGAATTCCTTCTGCACAGAGACATGAAGAACTTGAACCTCATTGAGTACAGACACAGGGTGAGTGATTCTAATTTAAAACCATGGGATTAAATCCCAGTCTGGGTTTAGGCTGGGTTTGAGTTCTGGCACGAGGGGTTCAAGTCCCAGTCAGTATTCTGGCTAGGTTCAGGCCATTAATACTGTCAGTTTCAGGTTCATTACCACTGAGCCATGATGGAACTCCTGTGTATGCTCTTTTTTTTTTTTTTTTTAAGGGGAAGCTTATGAACTGTTAAATGCACTCATCTTTTTTAACTTTAAAAAAAATTGAAGCCTAGTTAATTTATAATGTGTTAGTTTCAAGTATACAGCAAGGTGATTCAGATATACATATATACATTCTTTTTCAGATTCTTTTTCATTATAGGTTATTACAAGGTATTGGATATAGTTCCCTGTACTATATAGACAGATAAGGAACTATCTGTGTCTGTCTGTTTTATATACAGTAGTGTCTATATGTTAATCCCAAACTCCTAATTTGTGTCCCCCCCCCCTTGCCGCTTTCCCCTTGGTAATTGGTGTTTGTTTTTTACGCCCATGTTGAAATGCATTCTTAAGTGCCAAATGCATACACCCAAACCCCTGTCAGGGTTAAAGAGCATTACCATCACCCAGGAGGTTCCCTCCTGAACTTTCCAGTCCATCCCCACGCCCATGACCCCACCTCACCTCTGCAGGTCAATTTTGGATGCTCTAGAGCTTGATGTATATGGATAATATGCTACATTCTCTCTTAGTCTGGGTTTTATTCAGCAGTGTTGACATTCATCCGTGTGGTTGCCTGGGGGCAGTAATTCCCCTTCACTAACAACTAAATCCCGCTGTATGAATGAATACACCACAGTTCGTCTAACTGCTCCTCTGCTGATGGACCCTGGCTCTTCCACTGTTCCATTCACTCTCAGGATACCTACCCCCTCTGGTGCATTCCATGCCTTAGCAGATCCATTCCCAGAAGACTGGCTGACAAGAGTGCTCTGGAGTGATGGAAATGCAACACTACTGGTTGAGAATTTGCATGGACTTCTGTTATCTCAGTTTCTACTGGTAATATAGTTACATGGGTAAAAGCTGAGAAATCTGTAAAATCTTGGGAGCGGAACTTGTATGTACTATTTTAACTTATAACGTCCAAATACAATTATAAGAAATTTAAGAATTTGGCATCAAAAAAAAAAAAGAGCACTCTGGTGTATCAAGCCCAGTTGCCCTGCTGGCTTGGGCCAGTGTTTCTCCATGGGCACTTAGCACACTGGTGAGTGGTACATGGGACACAGATGGCAGCCTTGTTGATCCCCTCTGACCTCAGGGACACTGGGCCAGGACAGGGTAGCTAAAGGCTGGAATCTCCAGATAGGCACCTCAAGATCTGAAGTCTCCCCATCTACCGTACAAACACAGCTTTTATGAGTGCCCTGATGTGAAAACCTTGGGGACGCCCTGATTTAGGCTTGTAAAGTAAAAGAGACCTCATCCCCCACAGAAAAGGAAACTGAGATGTCATGGAATCACACCTGAGGTTTCAGCAAAATCTGATTAGACAGTACACACACACCGAACATTCAAAGGAAAACCTCCAGATGAAATAGGAATGATCCTGAAACCGTGCTGTAGTGAGTGATCCAGATGGAAATTCTGCAAGAGCCCTGCCAACTTTCACAGGGAAAAGTGGGACAGATGGAAAGAGCCACCTCTGAGTGCTAAAATGGAAACAGCTAGCAAGAATCAAAGGACTTTTTCAGAAGCAGAGCCTGCCTCCTCACCCACCTTTTCTTTCTTTTTTGGCCACCCCACAGCATATGGAGTATCCAGGCCAGGGCTCAGATCCAAACCACAGTTGCGGCAACGCCAGATCCTTTAACCCACTGTACTGAGCAGGGAACTGAACCTGCGTCCTGCCACTTCAGAGATGCTGCCAATCCCATGCACCACAGAGGAAACTCCAGACCTGCCCTTTCTATCCCCTTTGGCCATTTGGAAATAGCCCCATGCATTCCAGATGGTGTCAAAGGATTGGCTTTGGGGTCTGGAGACGAGGGCTGAGGCTAATCCTAATTCTTCCAATAGCCAATAGATTGACTTTGGCATGTGCATGAAAGAAAGGAGTACAAGTTCTAAAAAATGCCTACCATGGAGTTCCTATTGTGGTTTAGCGGTTAATAAACCCTACTAGTATCCACGAGGACGAGGGTTCGATCCCTGGCATCGCACAAGTGGGTTAAGGATCCAGTGTCACTGTGAGCTGTGGTGTAGGTCGCAGATGTAGTTGTGAGCTGTGGTGTAGGTCACAGATGTAGCTCGGATCCTGAGTTGCTGAGGCTGTGGTGTAGGCCAGTGGCTGCTGCTCGAATTCCGCCCCTAGCCTGGTAACTTATACATTGCACAGGTGTGGCCCTAAAAAACACAACAAAACAAAAAAAATGCACCCTGCCCATTTCCAGAAAAATTTTAGAGATGACTTCAGACAAAATAATCTCTTTTTTTCTTTTTAGGGCCACTCCTGCAGCATATGGAAGTTCCCCAGGCTAGGGGTCTAATTGGAGCTACAGCTGCCAGTCTACACCACAGCCACAGCAACACAGGATCTGAGATGCATCTGCAACCTCCTCCACAGCTCCAGGCAGTGCCAGATCTGTAACCCACTGAACAAGGCTAGGGATTAAACTTGCGTCCTCATGGGTACTAGTCAGATTTGTTTCTGTTGTGCCACATGGGAACTGCTGCATCGATACCATTTTTGTTGTTGTTGTTGTTTTGGCTGTATCCATAGTATTCAAAACTTCCCAGGCCAGTAATTAAACCCACCACAGCAGCAACAACGTTGGATCTTTAACCACTCAGGGAACTCTGCACTGATATCATTTAAAAATATTAAATCATCTTTTATCCTTTTTTATAATATTTATTAAATTTTCAACTATATTTACTGGCATAATTATGCACATGCAGTTCGCTAATAGAAATATTTACTGTCTGGGAATTCCCATAGTGGCGCAGCAGAAATGAATCCGATCAGGAACCATGAGGTTGCGGGTTCGATCCCTGGCCTTGCTCAGTTGGTTAAGGATCCAGCGTTGCCGTGAGCTGTGGCATAGTTCTCAGATGTGGCTGGGATCCTACGTTGCTGTGGCTATGGTTTAGGGTGGCTAAACCATTAGATCATTATTATCATTAGATTCATTTCATGATTGTTACTGAAAATCCATTTGTGCGAAGAGGAGGGTTGGTTGTTATAAGTGATACAAAAGATACAGAATGTTTTCATACAGCTAGAATTGGCCTTGAATAATATCCTGATAACAATGAGCTTTATCATTGTTCCTTGAAGGTTGGTGCACAGAAACTGTGACACCACCAGGCACTTGTTGGCAGGATTAGCACTAGAATGACCACAGACGCCAGGCAGAAGCACAGCCACCAAAAGAGCCAACTGATGGAATAAGCCATTTGCAGCTTTGCTGCACCCCCTTGGGTGCTTGGACCAACTTTTCTTATCCTTATATTGAGCCTCCTTTCTTTCACATACCTTTCCCTGACTGAAGAGAAGCTGGGTGCTTTTTCATGTTTATTGGACATCTGACAACACTATAAATTTCTCATTCGTACTCTCTCTGCTGGTCTGCTGAGAGATCCGGGATCCCTTTGGGAAAATGAAGATGCTTATACCTCCTTTTCTGAGAAAAATACACATATACTAATTGTGCAGACCTCTGCACCCAACTTCAGGGGGTTCAGAGACCCCCTCTGCCTCATTTTACAGACACAGAAACTGAGGCCCAAGATCTCAGGCTACTTTGGAGCAAGTTGCATGCCCTGCAAGGCTCGATTTTCTTATCTGCAGAATAATGTAAGGATTAAAGTGCAGATCAAATGAGTTAGTTTCTAAATATACTAATCTAGAAGAACCAAAATTACTGCAAGAATTGACCTATGGGAGTTCCCGTCATGGCTCAGTGGTTAATAAACCCGACTAGTACCCATGAGGACTTGGGTTGACTCCCTGGCCTCGATCAGTGGGTTAAAGATCTGGTGTTGCTATGAGCTGTGGTCTAGGCTGCAGATGTGGTTTGGATCCCTCATTGCTGTGGTTGTGGCATAGGCCAGCAGCTGCAGCTCCAATTCTACCCCTAGCCTGGGAACCTCCATATGCCATGGGTGTGGCCCTAAAAAGATCAAAATAAATAAATAAATAAAGGGTGATCTATGGATTTTATTCTTCTTTTCTTTCTCCTCCCAGAGGTTTTTTGTTTTGTTTTGAACTAGTTCCAATGCTTAAAAATTGAGGATTTCCCTCATGGCTCAGCAGGTTAAGGATCACACGTTGTCACTACTGTGGGTTACCGCTGTGGCACAGGTTCCATCCCTGACCTGGGAACTTCCACATGCCATGTGAATGACCCCCAACCAGTTGAGAGTTCTAACAATTTTTTTTTAATTCACCTCTTTTAGAAAACTGGGGAGTTCCAACTGTGGTGCAACAGGATCAACGGCATCTCTGGAACACTGGGACACAGGTTTGATCTACAGCTTGGAACGATGGGTTAAGGATCTGAGGCGTAGCTTGGATGTGATGCTTGGCCCAGGAACTCCATATGCCGTGAGGTGAAAGAAAGAGAGAAAGAAAGAAAGAAAGAAAGAAAGAAAGAAAGAAAGAAAGAAAGAAGGAAGGAAGGAAGAAAGAAAGAAAAAGAGGAAGAAGGGAAGAAAACCTGAAGCTCCAGCAATACGGTACCCACTTGTCACATGCTAGGGAGGGGCTGGGCTAGAGAAGCACGGAGTCTGTGTTGCCTGGCAACAGTGTGGGATGCAGTTACCCTCTGGAAACAGGGCAGCCTCACTCACTCATTTCAGCTGCCAGGCCAGGTGGCCTTCGTGCTGGAGATGCCTGCTCTAAGCATTTACCATTCCCCTGCTCATGCCTCTGGTTAGATCAAATTAGTCACACAAAGGTGATAAGTCCTGATAAGGATGGAGGTGATGCTATCTTTCTCTGGGAGATTTGTATTCTAACTGGATTTAGGGGAAGGACTGTCCTAATCCTATCACACCCTGACTGTGAAAATTCCCAGTAATTATGTGAGAAACTTTTTGCACCCTTGGCCTGGGATGGATGGTAGAATTGTGTTGCTTTTGCCTCCAAACTGTTTCACATTCAGTCTGTTTCTCTTCATTGCCACTTTCTGAGGTGGTGAAGGATCAAGGGTTTGGTTCTGGAGATGCCTGTTAGAGCTGAAGGTGCACATTTTAGTCACCATCTAGGAGTTCCCGTTGTGGCTCAGCGGGTTATGAACCTGATGACTATCTTTGAGTCCACAAGTTCAATCCCTGGCCTCACTCAGTGGGTTAAGTATCCGGCATTGCTGTGAGCTGTGGTGTAGGTCACAGACACGGCTCGGATCCCCTCTTGCTGTGGCTGTGGTGTAGGCCAGCAGCTGTAGCTCTGACTTGACCCCTAACCTGGGAACCTCCATATGCCTCAGGTATAGCCCTAAAGA
>PVHT021183699.1:1531849-1556550 GCA_004024745.2 Catagonus wagneri | reverse complement strand
TGAAAGACACCCTCTGGGGTCTTTCAACGGCAACGCCGGATCCTTAACCCACTGAGCGAGGCCAGGGATCAAACCTGCAACCTCATGGTTTCTAGTCGGATACATTAACCACTGCGTCATGACAGGAACTCCGAAAAGGATAGCTTTATTGCTTTGCCAGGCAAAGGGGGCCAAAGCAGGCTATTGCCTTAAAGACTGTGCCCCTCTTGGGAGAGATTAGGAGGTGATTTTATCATTTGGGGAGTGGAAAAATAGGGCTACAGATAAGGATCAGGGTAGAGACAAGTTTGCGTTGTTTCTCAAAGCTGATGTTTACTGGCCCCAGGGCTGGTTCTAGTGGTCCTGAAAGAGAAATTCCTGAATTCCAGGAATGAAGAATGCCTCATCAAGTAGTTCTTCCATTTGTTGGGGGTTTCAGTTCTGCAGAAAGGCTCAAAGATATTGTTGCAGTATATTCCTTAAGGAGGAACCAGGACCCTGCCCCAAGGCTGCACTATTTTCTCTTGACCGCTCCTCCCTGGTCTTTGTAACCCCTCTCTTCCCTGATTAGCAGCTGCCCTTTGGGACTCGGGGAAGGTCAGGGAGGCTGATGCTTATTCCCTAAATACAAGCAATGGAGGACACAGAAAGGCGTGTGTGCCCAGGAGCCCCACAGGGCCCTGCTCGGTTACATTATTACTTGCAGCAAGTAAAGAGAACACCAGGGATCTTTCCCAAAACAGTGTCTCCACAAACAGCCAATTAGGGGAAGTTTGAAGCTAAGGGTACATGCATATTCATGAGGGGGCTTGATCGCAGAATTCAGCATAGAATTGGGACTAAAGGTCAACAGAGTCCGGGCTTTAGTTGATTGAATTTGGGAGGGTCAACTTCATCATTCCAGCCTCCACATGGGTGGGGACATTAGTTTCCACAGAAAAGCTCAAAGATATCATTAACTATATTCCTTGAGGAACCAGAACCCTGCCCAAGGCTGCACTATTTTTTCTTGACTGCTTCTCCCTTGTTTCAGCATCCACTTCCTTCCCTGACCAGCAACTGCTTCAATCTGCCCTTAGACACTCAGGGAAGGCCCAAAAGGCCAAAGGAAGCCTATTTTCTACAAACAAGAAACTGGGACACAGAAGGGATTTGTACCCAGGAGGGGCCCCCAGCATCCAGCTTGGTCTCATTCAGACTACTTGATCTTGAATCCTTGTCTTAGGCTCTGCTCTTGGGAGAAACTGAATGGAAAATATATTACGGAGTTCCTACTCTGGCGCAATGGGTTAATGATCCAGTTTGTCTCTGTGATGTTGCCTGTTCAATCCCCAGCTTGGTGCAGTGGGTTAAGGATCTGGCTTTGCCACAGCATTGGTGTAGTTTACAGAATGCAGCTCAGATTTGATTCCTGGCTTGGGAACTTTCATATGCTAGAAAAAAACAACTTTCATATGTGGCCAGAAAAAAGTATATATTTTAGTTGGGATGCCCAATAAAAGAAGTCACAGCTTTCATTCTTGATAACGTAAAGCAAGCTGTTACATTCAGGTAAACGGTATTAATGAGTACAGTCATCCATTTGTTACCAAATGTTAAGTGGATACGTCTATATACCTGGAGCCCAGAGAGGTCTAGAGGTTGGGGCCTGATTGTAAGAGACCAGGTATATCATCCTAATTAAATGGCATACCTTGTGTTGGGACTCGAACCCATGGGCTGGGACTCTAACCCAGCCAAGACTCAGACTGGACTTAAAACCACTGTCTTTTAATTAAGATCACCTACCTCATCTCAGGACTTCCTGAAATTTGGTTCTTTATATCTCAGTGCAGAAGGAATTCAGTGAGAGGCAATGTGACAGGTAAGAAGTAGATTTATTGAGAGAGAATCACAAGCTGCAGACAGAGCATGGGCCTCTCAGAAGGCAGGAGGACCCAAAATATGGGGTGATGAGTTTTTATGGGCATGGTATTTTCATAAGCCAGTGAATGAGAGGATTATTCGAACTGCTGTGGGGAAGGGGTGGGGACTTCTAGGAACTGGGCCACTGTCCACTTTTTGCCTCTGGACTGTCATGGTGCCTGTGGGTATGTCATTTAGCTGATGCATTGCAATGACTGTAATGAGGCTCAGGCTCCACTGGAAGTCAAATCTTTGCCACCTTGGGTCTAATAGGTTCTAATTAGTTTTTGTCCTATTCTCAAGGGCTATGTCATTCTTTAAGGGCTGTGTCCTGACCCTTCCCTCCTGTTTCACTAATGCATTTGAACTTTCTTGTAAAAAAAAGAGGGAGCTACTGAAGAGCTTTGAGCAAGGAGGTGATATAGTCAGAGATGGACAATGGGACACTTAATCTGGCTCCAGAGCATGAACTGGAGTTTGAGATTGGGCTAAGGAGGCACATTACAAAACTGATGGAATATTTTTAGTGCATGTGCTGAAAAATACTTTTCAAAAAGCTGTATGCATGACTTCACAAAAACACCTAAAGTAGGTCAAAGATTTTATTCCACTCATTAAAGAATCAGTAATATGTTAAAACTTATTCAGGAGTTCCTATTTTGGCTCAATGGGTTAAGGACCCAGCTTTGTCTCCATGAGAATGTGGATTCAATCCCTGGCCTTGGGTTAAGGATCCAGCATTACCACAGGCTGCAGTGTAGTTCTCAGATGCGATTTGGATCTGGTGTTGCTGTGGTTGGGGGCATAGACCATAGCTGCAGCTCTATTTGACCCCTAGCCTGAGAACTTCTATATGATGTGGGCGTGTCCATAAAAACAACCTTAATTAAATGAGAATTTTAAGAACAGAGCTTTACAAAAGTCAGCCCCCTCACCATATATATATGGTGAATTTGTTTAGAGATGTGGAATTGGTTAATGTCCTACAAACAATAAAAAATAACTTTGAATGTTATCATTTTTAAATGATCTTTATTTTTCCATTATAGTTGGTTTACAGTGTTCTGTCAATTTTCTGCTATACAGCAAAGTGACCCAGTCATACATACATATATATACATTTTTTTCTCAAAATTATCCTCCACCATGCTACATCACAAGTGACTAAATACAGTTCCCAGTGCTACACAGCAGGTACTCATTGCTTACCCATTCCAAAGGCAATAGTTTGCATCTATTAACCACAGAATCCCAGTCCATCCCACTCCCTCCCCCTCCCCCTTTGCAACCATAAGTCTGTTTTCAAAGTCCATGAGTTTGTTTTCCATGAAAACGTTAATTTGTGCTGTATATGAGTCCAGATATGTGATATCATATGATATTTGTTTTTCTTTTTTTGACTTACTCCACTTAGTATGAGAGTCTCTAGTTCCATCCATGTTGTTCTTTTTTATGGCTGAGTAGAATTCCATTGTGTACATATACCACAACTTCTTAATCCATTCATCTGTCGATGAACATTTAAGTTGTTTCCATGTCTTGACTATTGTGAATAGTGCTGCAATGAATATATGGCTGTATGTGTCTTTTTCAAGGAAAGTTTTGTTCAGATATATGCCCAAGAGTGGGATTACTGGGTCATATGGTAGTTTTAGATTTAGTTTTCTGAGATACCTCCATACTATTTTCCATAGTGGTTGTACCAATTTACATTTTCACCAACAGTGCAGGGGGGTTCCCTTTTCTCAACACCCTCTCCAGCATTTGTTATTTATGGACTTATTAGTGATGGCCATTCTGACAGTGTGAGGTGGTACCTCATAGCAGTTTTGATTTGCGTTTCTCATTTCTTCATGTGCTTGTTGGCCATCTGTATATCTTCTTTGGAGAAATGTCTGTTCAGGTCTTTTGCCCATTTTTCAATTGGGTGGTTTTTTTTTTTTTTCTGTTGAGTTGTGTATGTTGTTTGTGTATTTTAGAGATTAAGCCTTTGTCAGTTGCATCATTTGAAACTCTTTTCTCCCATTCCATATGTTGTCTTTTTTTTTTTATGGTTTTCTTTGCTGTGCAAAAGTTTGTCATTTTGATTAGGTACCATTGGCTTATTTTTGCCTTTATTTCTGTTGCATTGTGGAATGTTATCACTTTTATGGATGGAAGTCAATTGTCTCACTGCCAGACAAAAATCAGCATTTGTCAGACATCCATTGCATTACTTTCTGACATAAATTATTTGTATTGCTATCACTTTTCTACAAGTTACCATTCACCACTAAGAGCTATAAAATATTCTGATTCCTAGAAATCCAGTCAGAGGCACACTCCCAACATTGCTCTGAAGAAATGCCCAATAATCTCCTTGGCCTATTTTCAAACCTAGGATAAATTTCTTGATAGTCTCTCCCTCCCATTTTTTTCTTTTTTTGCCTTTTTAGGACTGCACCTGAGGTATATGGAGGTTCCCAGGCTAGAGGTTGAATTGGAGGTGAGCTGCTGGCCTATATACCACAGCCACAGCAATGTCGGATCCTTAACCCACTGAGCAAGGCCAGGGATCGAACCTGCATCCTCATGGATCCTAGTCAGATTCATTTCTGCTGTGTCACAACAGGAACTCCAACAGTCTCCCCTTTTGTGATTATAACAACATGTGAAGTTAAGTTTAAGGCATGTGGCAAGAAGTGTTAAGTAACCCTAAAGGCACCCTTTGCTTTGCAAATCTAGAGCCATTTAGTATTGGGCAAATTTATGGACTAAGAGTCTCACGTGGACTTCATAATGTCTCTATTCTTTTCTTTCTTATCTTGAGGCTTAGGAACAAAACCCAAGAAATTCTGTCTACCAGATCTAACCCGGGAAACCTATCAATTTGGTAAATTACTATCTTCTTGAGGTTCTTTCAATTTTCTACTTTGCTGGCTTCTGAGAGAAGGCGACATTCCTTCCCACCTGTGATTCTGCGACCTGTCAGCCAGGCAGCAGTCCCCTTTTCCTAGGAGAGCTTTATGGGTGTTGGCTCACACACAAAGTCAAATCCTTAATAGAAGTTTTGTTGTATGTGGGTGGGTCTAGGAATGGCTTTTAGATATAGAGATTCTTGAAGATTGCTCAGTGCACAGGAAAACATGACAGGCCCCCAAATCTTCCTGAACATCCTGTTTAAGAGACTGGATAATTTCCTAATTTGAAAATAATTATAAAAATGTACATAACTTATTAACAATGAGTAGTAAAGATAAAAGAAATCTAAGAATTATCAGTAATAATAATAATAATAATAATAATAATAATAATAATAATAAATAATAATATATTTCTATCAACCACAATAGATAAGGGAATAAACCAATGGTGGGGTCAGGACACATTACCCCAAAATATTGGATATTGTTGTTGAACCCAAGTTCATGGGCTTGACACACAGTGAGGCCAAACAAACTGAAATTTTGGGGTTTGGAGCAAAGAAAGTTTTATTGCAGGGCAAAGCAAGGAGAATGGGCAGCTTATGCTTAAAAAATCCATACTCTTTTTTTTTTTTGTCTTTTTAGGGCCACACCTGCCACATATGGAGGTTCCCAGGCTAGGGGTCTAATAGGAGCTGTATCAGTAAGCCTATGCCACAGCCACAGGAATATGGGATCCGAGGAGCATGTGAGAACTACACCACAGCTCATGGCAATACTGGATCCTTAATTCACTGAGTGAAGCCAGGGATCATACTTAAGTCCTCATGGATACTAGTCAGATTCGTTTCCCCTGAGCCATAAAGGGAATTCCAAAACCCATACTCCTTGGTGGCTTTAGGAAAGCATTTTTTTTTTTTGTCTTTTTACCTTTATGTAGAGCCGCACCCGTGGCATATGGAGGTTCCCAGGCTAGGGGTCTAACAGGAGCTGTAGCCGCCAGCCTTCGCCACAGCCACAGCAACGCGGGATCCGAGCCGCGTCTGCAACCTTCACCACAGCTCATGGCCACGCCGGATCATTAACCCACTGAGCGAGGCCAGGGATCGAACCCGCCACCCCATGGTTCTTAGTCGGATTTGTTAACCACTGAGCCACGAAGTGAACTCCCTGGGAAAGCATTTTTTTATTTATTTGTTTTTGTGGATTTTTTTCATTTTTTTGCTTTTTGGGGCATCACCCATGGCATATGGAGGTTCCCAGGCTAGGGGTCTAATTGGAGCTGTAGCTGCTGGCCTACACCACAGCCACAGCAATGTGGGATCTGAGCTGCATCTGCGACCTACACCACAGCTCACGGCAACACCAGATCCTTAACCCACTGAGTGAGGCCAGGGATCGAACCTGCGTCCTCATGGTTCCTAGTCGGATTCGTTAACTGCTGTGCCATGACGGGAACTCCTATTTTTTATTTTTTTAATGCTTGCGCATGCAGTATATGGAAATTCCCAGGCTCAGAATTGAATCAGAGCTGCAGCTGCCAGCCAACCCCATAGCCCCAGCAACATTGAGTGAGGCCAGGGATCAAGCCTGCATCCTCATGGATACTAGTTAGATTCCTTACTGCCCCAAACCACAACTGGAACTCTGGAGGAGGGGTTTTTAAAGGCAAGATTTGCGGTGAGGGCTGCAGAGTGTGTAACTTTCTTCTGATTGCTAGGTGATGAGGTAACAAGGTGGCGCTCTAGGAATCCTGTGCTCAGCCTGAAGTTACCATCCTCCACCTGGGTGGGGGCCTTAGTTGTGACAGAAGAGCTCAAAGATATTGTTAAGTATATTCCTTGAGGAGGAACCAGGACCCAGCTTTTCCCTGCACTGTTGTTACTCAACTGCCCCTCCTCTGTTTCTCCATCCCTTCCCTTCCTTGTTAAGCTAATGTTTGGAACTCAGGGAAAGTCAAGGAGGCTGAATGAAGCCTATTTCCTACAAATGAGAGATGGGGGTCCCGGAAAGGATTTGTACCTGGGAGAGCCCCACAGGGTCCAGCTCCATTTCAGCATGAGCTACCCTGTTCTTTCTAATTGTTTAAATAGACCTATTCTATCTGCCTTTGACTGTGAGTAGGTGCTTTTATGTAAAAATCAAACCATAGTATCAATCATGTTTTGAGTAGAAAGGAAATTCCATGCAGAGTAGCAGAGTGGCCCTGAGGCAGAACACTAACTCAAGTAGTCAGTGTAGGAGCATGGGCTTTGATGCAGTCTTCAATACGGCCATTGATTAACATTTGTGGCTTAAGGGCTCCAGGGAGTAACATCCCCACAGGCCTTGTTTACATAGAGAATGTACCTATGTCCAAATGGACATTAATTTCTAACCCCCTGTGACTCAGTCTAAGGGAAGAGAAGGCCAAAGAAACCATGAGACTTGAGGGACATTTCCAGCCCTAAGACCCCTATTGGACAAGGACTGATATAGGTAACTGGGCAAGGCCAATGGGAGAAAACCACATCTTTTTGGATCCCACATTCGTACCCCCTCATCTTTATAAGACAATAGAGAGGGGGGGCTCTTCTCCCGCCTCCCAACTGTCCTAGGAGCTGTTTGCTTTCCTCTAATAAAATCTTTGCTTGCTTGCTGCCTGTGTGTTTGCGAAGTTCACTCTGGCTCCATGAACAAGAACCCAGATTCTGGTAACCTCTTTATGGCATCAGCCCCAGTGTCTGCATATGTGAGACAGCTCACGTATTTGCTACTCAGTCTCAAGGAGCAGCAAGAACCCCAGTGAGTTCTGGGGCTGCTTCCACACACTGCACTGGAGTAGGTTCCGGTGGGAAAGTAAATAGCAGTGACCAAGAAGTGTTGAAAAGAGCGATCTGGGAACTGGTCATTTGAAGAGACAGGGCAAAGTCCTCGGCCATTTTCCAGCAATTTCACGACCTCTACTGAGGAAAGTCACCATAACATTTGCAGCTTGTCCTGCACTGGGAAAATTAAGTGAATAATACACCATCAAAGGGATCGTGGTCTGAATTCCCTCTGAATGTATATTTATTTCTTTTATCCCAGCTGCTTCTGTATCCACCTTGCTGTGAAACAGCATAATTAACCACTGGGTTTCAGAGAGAGGTGATAATTTTCAGCTTATTCTCAGCTCATTTTCAGCCCAAATTTTAGCTTGAAAATGTTTTTCCTTCTCTTTGACAGCAGCTCTCAGAAGTGGGTTTTGCTGGAAGCCTTCTATTTTCATCACTCTGATTGCTTTATTTATGCTGCAAATCACTGATTTGGTATTTGTGAAATTGCCATGTTTGGAGCAGCAAAGCTTTTAGTTAATGGATTGATGAGTTTTAAACTTGTTTATAAAATTTTTTTTTTAAAAAGAAAGACAAGTGTTTCACATCTTAATGCCTTGAATTCAGAATAGCCATAAACAGCAACCTCTTGCTATTTACTTCAACTCTTGGTGTAAAATTAAAACTGAAGACCGTAGTATCTAACTGTTCCTGATAAACGTCTTGCTACTAACCTAAACAACTAGGTTGAAAACACGTTTTCACTCTAAACCAAACTCTACATACCTCATTCCCCAAATATCTGATCTTGGTGAATGGGGTGAAATGACAGAGCCTTTGAAGTTGGCTATGCCTTGACTTGGTTATGTCACCATATCCTCCCCTGTTTTTTTTTGGGGGGGAACCCTATTTGCATATGGAAGTTCTAGAACTAGGGGTCAAATCAGAGTGGCAGCTGCTGTCCACAGTCACAGCAACACAGGATCCAAAGCACATCTAAAACGTACACCACAGCTCATGGCAATGCTGGATCCTTAACCCACTGAGTAAGGCCCGGGGTCAAACCTACATCCTGTTGGATACTAATCAGATTTGTAACCTGCTGAGCCACAACAGAAACTCCTTGTCCTTGCCCCTTTTTTTTGGCTCTGTTTCTCATCATTGTCTTGAGAAGATTGGATTAGATGATTATACAGGTTTTTTTGTTGTTTGTTTTCTGTTGTTTTTCTTAAGGCAACAGAGTCCTTCCAGTGAAATTGTACTTGAAATTCTGATGTATAAAATTGTGTATTGGTTTTCTAATTCTGTAAAACAAATCTCCCCAACAGTTAGTGGTTTAAGGCAAGTAATAATTTCTTATCTCTCAAAGCTTCTGTGGGTGGATAATTGGGGGGCAACTTGGCTGAATGGCTCTAGCTTTGTGTTTCTTAGTAACCCATCAGGTCCCTGTGAGGCCTTCCTAGAGTGGACCCTCCATTCATGTCCTCCACCTGCCTTTTTATCTATTGAAAAACTTTAAAGAACCAATTTAATCAGAGAAGTGAGAAAATACAGAGAAAAAGGAAAACAGTCAAGTAAAACTGAACAATAATAGTCTAGCCAATTCAACAAAGTCAAGGACTTTTAATTCCTCCTCAAGGTCTATAGATAATATTCTGAGCCATGTCCTTGGAGCTGTTTTACAGGTGCTGAAACCCCCCACCTGGTGGACAAATTTAACTGTCTGTTGCCCACAAGCACGTAGACCCCAGGCTGGTTAGAACAAGAAGGCTGATGATGCTGACCCCACGTGACCTCATCACCAGCCAGACAGGAAAATGTCCGTGAGCTGATCACACCCTGCTCCTTAAATACTGTGACTCTTTACTACTCCCTCTGGGGCACAGTCCTTGACTTACTAGCCTGCTGTGTTCTCTTTGCCTGACAACTAAGCTACGTATTGTGTTTCCTCTAACTCTGAGTTTCTACTTGACATCAGTGTACAGAGGCGGCCAAGATTTCGGCAACATTATGTATGAAATCAGTCTACTGTCAGCTGACGGCTTGACTATGGCAGTGAGTTACAAAGATTCCAACTCTAAAGTGGCTTCTACATGCAGCTGGCAAGTGATGCTGGCTATTGGTCAGTGTCTCAGTATTTCTTCATGCGAGCCTCTTCATAGGGTTGCTGGGGTGTTTTCACAGCATGGCAGCTCTCTACCCTAGAATTGTTTCTGTCCTAAGCTGAGTACAGTTTTTTTATCCTTCCTCCTCTTTGTGCCCTGGAGACAGCAAGCTTTGCTTCCCCTTGCCCAGTTATTTAGGCTTTGTCTGTTTGTTTTTGCTTGGGCCACACCTGCAGTTTATGGAAGTCCCCAGGATAGGGGTCAAATCAGAACTGTAGCTGTCAGCCTATGCCACAGCAATGCCAGATCTGAGCAGCATATGTGATCTATGCCACAGCTCACAGCAATGCCAGATCCTTAACTCACTGAGTGAGGCCAGGGGTCGAACCTGCATCCTCATGGCCACTAGTTAGATTCTTTTCGCCTGCACCACAAGAGAAACGCCTGTCGGGCTTTTTCTTGTAGGAGATTCTGGTTCAAGGAACAGAGCAGGGCTCTATGCCTGCCCCCACTCTCAGTTGCTCTCTATGAAGAAACCAGCTCACAGAGATTTGGGCCCCATTCTCTCCTGATATCCCTCCAGGCTCAACAGAGCCAGGGGCAAAAGTGTTCTGGAAACCAGGGAAGACAGGCTCTCTTCCAGGCTGACATCTCTCTGAGCAAAACCTCTGTCATTTTCTGCTCTTAATTCTGGCCAAACCAGGGGTCACAGGTTGGGTTTGGGAGGCTGTGCCTGTTTTTTCCATCTCCCACACATATGCTGTTTTGTTTTAGGAAAGCCTATAGTCTGTGCCTGATTCATAGCAGATACATGCACACATGGTCTTCTTTCATGTCCCATGAAGAGCCCTCATGAGCGCCCATGTTTCCATTCCAAGTTGACTTGATAAGTGAACTATAGGTAGGGCTTTGTTTTTTCTGGAGCAAATGTTAACTGCAGTCTGCTGAGCTCCTCCTCCACTCCCAGCATGTTGTGTTCACAGTTTCCTTACAGCCCTCCTGTGAGCACAGGTCTGAGCAGGGAAGAAAAACTCCCTTCTTTCTTTCTAGATTCTTTGGCTGCTCCGGTAATTAAATTGACATAAGACAGATTAAGATGAGAAAAACAAATTTAATTTCCTCTGCATGGGAGTCCCATAAGAATATGAGATTCAAGGAAGTGATGGAAGAGCCCATGAGAGGTAGAAAGGAAATCTCCCCCTCCTAACAGGTGCACCGATCCCTGGCACCTGGGTGTGTTTCTAATCCAGAAGCTCCCTGTATTTGGGGTTTTTATGGTGCTTCATCACATAGCCATGATCGACTAGGAACTCCATTACCAGCTCCCCTCCCCTCTTTGTACAATGAGGGATGGGGCTGAAAGTTCCAGGATTCTAATAATGGGTTTCTCATGACCAGCCCTCACCCAGGAGGCCACCCAGAGTCACTTCATTTTAACAAAGATGTTCTTGCTCTCCAGAAAATTCCAAGGGGCTTGGGAACTTGGTGTCAGGAACCAGGGTCAAAGACAAAAGATATGAACAAAAGATTCTCCTAACACCCCTATTCACAAGGATGTGTGTTAGAATCTTTTTTTTTTTGTCTTTTTAGGGCCACACCTCTTGCATATGGAGGTTCCCAGGCTAGGGGTCCAGTTGGAGACGTAGCCGCCAGCCTATGCCAGAGCCATAGCAACGTGGGATCCGAGCTGTGTCTGCAACCTACACCACAGTTTAAAGCAATGCCTTAACCCACTGAGCGAGGCCAGGGATCAAATCCACGTCCTCATGGATGCTAGTCGGGTTCGCTAACCACTGAAACATGACAGGAACTCCTGTGTTAGAATCTTGGGGGCAGAGAACAATATATCTTATTTCATACTCTGGACACAGACCCAGATTTAAATCTTGATTCCATGGCTGACTAATTTTGTGACCTTGGGTAAGTTACTCAAATTCTCTAAACCTCAACTTTCTTATCTGTAAAAGGGAGGTATTAATGACACCCATCTTGCAGGTTCCCATGAAGAGTACATGGGAGAATACACATAAATCCTAGTGTTTGCTGCTTAATGAGCCCTCATCATGGAGCTCTTTTGGGTGCATCATTGTGTGGAATTGAATGGACAAGGAGATCTTGTTGCCAAAGGAAGAATTATGATAATTTTTGACCATATGCCCTGTGCCAGGCCCTCTGCATGCACTAGCCCAATCCATCCACACATTAATTGTCTGTTACCAAAGGCAAGTTCATGTGCCCGATGCACAATGAGACCAAACAATACTGAAACATTGGCTTTTGAAACAGGAAAGTTTATTGCAGGGCCATGCAAGGAGAAGACTAGCTTGTGTCCCCCCAAAACCCAAACTCCTCGAAGGGTTTCAGCAATGCATTGCTAAAGGCCAGGTGAGGGAGTGGTGTGGCTGGTCGTTGTAAACTTCTTGGTCTACGAATCCTTGGTTCTTGCAGCTGTCCACACAGGTCATGATGTTTCTGTAAATTTGCAACAGGACAAATGTTATTCTCTGTTCTGAAACTTTTTACCTCTTATAAGAACTGAAAAATGTTATACTCTTAAATGTCAGAGACTTGGAGTTCCCCTTGTGGCTCAGTGGGTTACAAACCCAACTAGGATCAATGAGGATTCGGCTTTGATCCCTGGACTCCCTTGGTGGGTTAAGGATTGGGCCTTGCCACAAGCTGTGGTGTAGGTTGCAGAGGTAGCTCAGATCCCATGTTGCTGTGGCTGTGGTGTAGGCCAGCAGCTGTAGCTCCGGATCAAGCCTTAACCTGGGAATTTCCATATGCTGCACCTGCAG
Source organism: Catagonus wagneri (assembly GCA_004024745.2). NCBI lineage: Eukaryota > Metazoa > Chordata > Mammalia > Artiodactyla > Tayassuidae > Catagonus > Catagonus wagneri. The sequence goes on along the minus strand of PVHT021183699.1, from coordinate 1,544,065 downwards.
CCCTAAAAAGCAAGCAAACAAGCCAAAAAGAGAGAGAGAGAGATCCCAGACCCAACCCTGGGCACAGCATAGCTCACACTTCAAAAAAGGACTTGTTTTACCTGGGGAAGGAGTAAGTCTCAGAGGCTAGAAACATTTTTAGTCATTGAAAGTTTGTGGTTCTTCAGTACCTGTTGGACAACTGTAGAGTTAGGTGAACTTAGGAAAGGAAGGGACCTCTGCAAATGATTTCAGCCCTGGTGCTTCCAGCCCCTTCTAAATAAACAGCCCTCAGTTGTGTCGCTTCCCCTGGGCCTCCCTCTCCCTCCAGCCCCAGGCTCCTCTGTTTGCTGAAATGACACTGAAAGTTTGCACAGGCCATGACATTTCAAGAAGATCACCCCCAAAGGCATTCCCTGGAAAACTTTTCTCTTCCAAAAATGTTTTTCTCTGCCCTCAACCACCGCCCCCAACCCAGAAGTTCTGATTTGAAGCTGAGAGCTTCTGAATTCACTGAAGTGATGAAATTTCTGCCTCTTGTTGGGAGTGACCCTCATTGCCCAAGGACAGGTCAAGGGCAGAAAAGCCAACAAACACCTTGACTGGAATCCCACTGCTGCTTTGCCCACTTTTCTTGGTCTTTCTGCATCTTGTGCTACATGGGTGCTCCTGGCAGGCTGTTCACCAGCTCACTGACAGAGCTGGGGGCTCTTTCTCAGTTCTGCCACCTCCAGTGGAAGACACAGCCAAAGCAGTTGGGAGAAGAGGACTTCCCTGCATGAGGGTCCTTGGGCTGCCGTGACAAACTCCCACAAGCTCAATCTTGGGGGCGTAGACAGAAATGTATTCTCTCCAGTCCTGGGGACCTGGGCTTCCTCTGGAGGCTCCCGGAGAGAATCCGTCCTTGACTCTCCCTAACTCTGGTGGCCGTCAGTGTTCCTTGTTGTATGGCTTCATCTTTCTAACTTCTGCTTCTGAGGTCACTCTTATCCTCTTCTGCCTCCTTCTCGTGAGGTAAGGGTGACCTCATTTAGAGTTCTCCGCCATAATTCAGGACAGTCTCTCCATCTCAAAATCTTGAAAGTTATTACTTCTACAAAGTTCTGCTTTGCTATATAAGGTGACATTTGCAGATCCCAGGAAATTAGGGCATGGGTATCTTTTGGGGGGCCATTTCAGTCTACCACACTCCCCAAGAAAGAAAGGGCCCCTCCTGCCATGGGGTGGGGAGGCATTGACACTAGATACTCTGAAATGGTGGCTTGAGCAGAAATGTTTCTAAAACATTTATTAACACTGAAGATGTGTTTGGGAAAGAGGCAGGTGACTGGGGGGAGGAGGGGCTGGAAAGCAAGCATTTCTTAGGAGAACACTCTAGAACGGCCTGAAATAAGAGAGGGGGAGATGTCCCAAGTTGGGAACAGAGAATAGAACCCAGGATGAGGCAGAGAGCTTGTGGGTTGGGAAGTGGGGTGATTCCATGCCCTTCTAGGGCTGTGGGGTGGCAAAAATTGTGGCATATCCCCAGATGAGGCCAGTATGAAATTTGCTACCCCTGCATGCCAAGGGTACCCTGAAGCCAGTTGGTGGTGCTCTTTTTATTTATTTATTTATTTATTTATTTATTTATTTATTTATTTTATTTTTTGCTTTTAAGGGCTTCACCCATGGCACATGGAGGTTCCCAGGCTAGAGGCCAAATTGAACCTACAGCTGCTGGCCTCTGCCACAGCCACAGCAATGCCAGATCAGAGCCACATCTGCAACCTATACCACAGCTCATGGCAATGCCAGATCCTTAACCCACTGAGTAAGGTCAGAGATTCAACCTGCATCCTCATGGATCCTAGTTAGGTTTGTTAACTGCCGAGCCACGACAGGAACTCTGGTGGTACTCTTTTTAAATGAACCCCTTTCTAACATATCATAAAAGGGCTTCTGATTGGGGTGGTTTAGATCTTGGGGGATGAAGAGTAAGAAGTCATGCTCCAAAAAGGAATTTGTTTCTTTTTATCCCAGAGACATGTGAAATGTTCCTTTCTTCCAGGGGAAGCCAGTGCTTCTGAAGATGACTGTTCACTTCTGATCCCCTTTCTTCCTTGTTTTCTCCCCCAGGACCTTTCGGTTCTATCTGAAACAACTCTTCTCTTCCCTAGATAATAACACTGCTTAGCATCACCTCCAAGAAACTCACCAGGCACACCTAGGAAGGTCTGGGCAGCTAGGTAAGGGTGGCCAGGTCAGCTAGGTCAGGCTGCCCAGGTCAGCTAATCCTCACCCATGAGGGGCTCAGAGTTGCAGAAAATGGGCTTTGCTGTGCTGGCCCAGTCCAAGGAACAGGAGTGGGGTTCTGAGGATCAGGATGGATGTGGGACTGCAGCTCTGGCTTGTTTTCTTTTTTCTTTCTTTCTTTTCTTTTCTTTTTTTTTCTTCTTCTTCTTCTTCTTCTTTTTTTTTTTTTGGCCATGCCCATGGCATGTGGAAGTTCCCAGGCCAAGGATCAAAACACCACCACAGCAGTAACCTAACCTGCTGCAGTAACAGTGCTGGATTGGGGGTTCCCGTTCTGGCTCAGCAGTTAAGAACCTGACTAGTATTCGTGAAGATGAGTTTTCAATCCCTGGCCTCGCTCAGTGGGTTATGAGCTGTGGTGTAGGTCACAGAAGTGGCTCTGATCTGGTGTTGCTGTGGCTGTGGTGCAGGCTAGCAGCTGCAGCTCCTATTTGACCCTTAGCCTGGGAACTTCCATATGTCACAGATGCAGCCCTAAAAAGAAAAAACAAACAAACAAATAAACAACAACAACAACAAACCATAATGTCGGATCCATAACCTGCTATGCCAGCAGAGAAATCTTGATTTCTTTTCTAATCATTTTATTTATTTATTCATTTATTTATTTATTTATTTTAAACAAGTGGCCGCACCTGCAGCATATGGAGGTTTCCGAGCTAGGGGTCGAGCCACAGCCACTGTAGAAGCAACGCCGAGTAGTTATGTTGTGAGCCACACGGGAAGTCCTCTTTTCTAATCATTTTAACTGGCCCATGAGTGGAAGGCAGTTTCCAGAAGACCTTCTCCTCCTGAGAGAATCAGAGGAGTCAGGGAGAGGTGGGATGGTGGGTAGAGACGGAGGCCTGGTGGTTCAGGTACAGTAGAAGCTCTTGAAGAGTCAGTGGATGGAAGCAATGCAGAGTGTAGCCCAGGGTCACAGACATGCTTAGGAGCTGTTGCTTCTTAGTTCAGGTCCTTCTCTGAGGTGCTCAGGATCAGCTCTGACAGACAGGTGGGGTTGGGGTGCTCTGTAAAAGGGCTACAATGCATGGTTCCTGTGTGCTGAGCCCTGCCAACCTGCCTTCCAGGGAGTCCCAACTCTAGGAAGGGCCTGCCTACATAAGCCCCATATTCTGGAACCTGTGTGCCTAGGTGATTCATACACCCTGGGAAGCGCATGCCCAAGTGAACTCCATATCCTGGGAGTGGGCTGCACAAAAGAGCCCTGTGTGCTGGAAGGGGCATATAAATGAGCATCCTCTATTTGTACCTGACACAGGGTTGCAGTCAGCCGGATGCTATGAGCTTCTCCAGCCATATCTGGTTGCTGAGACCAGGCCTGGGAAAGGTGAAAACCTAGGCTTTGCTTCAGTGAGATCCATGCACCCGAGATAAAGCATATGAGCTAGAAAAATAGGAAATGGTGGTCAGAGAGGAGGGTATACAAAATCAAGAATTAGAAGATCTAGGAGTTCCCATCATGGCTCAGTAGAAATGAATCTGACTAGTATCCATGAGGGTGCAGGGTTGATCCTGAGCCTTGCTCAGTGGGTTAAGAATCCAGCATTGCCATGAGCTGTGGTGCAGGTGCAGACATGGCTCAGATCTGGCATGGCTGTGGCTGTGGCATAGGCCAGTGGCTACAGCTCCAATTCGACCCCTGGCCTGGGAATCTCCATATTGCCATGGGCGTGGCCCCAAAAAGACCAAAAACAACGACAACAACAAAAAAGGAATTAGGAGATCTAGGGAGAAAAGGAGATCTAGGGAGACAAGATGGCAGAGTAGAAGGCCCTGTACTCATGAGCCCACCTCCTCTCGTGAAGACCAAATTTAAAACTAACTGCTGAACAACCATGAACAAACAGACTAGAAGGTACCAAAAAGGTATCCTACACTCAAAGGCACTCAAAGGCAAAGAGGAGGCCACATCAAGATGGTAAGTGGGACACTCATACCTGCCAGTTGGGTGACCTATAGACTTGAAAATAACTATATCACAGAGGCTCCCACAGGACTGAGAGATCTGGTTCCTTAGCCTGGGGGTCTGGCATTGGGACAAGGAGCCCCCAGAGCATTTGACATGGAATCCTAGTGGGGCATGTGCACAGGAGCTCCAAAGGACTGGGGGATAAAGAGATTCCACTCTTGGAGGGTGCACACAGGGATTCATGTGCACTGGGTCCCAGGGCAAAGCAGGGACTCCATAAGAATCTGGATCAGACCTACTTGTAGGTCTTGGAGGGTCTTCTGGGAAAACAGGGGATGACTGTGGCTCATTGAGGGTGAAGGACATTGGAGGCAGAGGTTGCAGGGAATACCCATCTGTATGAACTCCCCTGGAAGCTGCCAATTTGAAAAATATCTTGCCCCACCCATCAGGGCTGAGAAGCCCCGGGACAAATAAAAAATAGTTTGGGAAAATAGCCCCCATCCATCAGCAAACATGTCTATAAAGTCCTCCCAGGCACATAGTCTCCTCTAATCATACCTAGAGACAAAGCCCCACCTATCACAGGACAAGACAGCTCCACCTACCAGTGGGCAGGCCCCAGTCCCTCCCATCAGGAAGCCTGCAACAAGCTCTTTTATCAACTTCACCCACAAGGGGGAAGACACCTAAAGCAAGAGAGGCTACAATCCTGTAGCCTGCAATAAAAGGAGACCACACAGAAAGCTAGATGAAATGAAAAGGCATAAAAATATGAGTCATAAGAAAGGAACAAGACAAAACCCCAAAATAGCTAAGTGAAGTGGAGATAAGCAATCTACATGAAAAAAATCTTTAGAGTAATGACAGGAAGGATGATCCAAGATCTCAGAAAAAAAAAAGGGAGGCAAATATTGAAAAATTTACAAGAAAAATGTAAAAAAGAAATAGAAGATTTAAGGAATAAACAAGCAGAGATGAAAAACACAATGAAAAAATCAAAATGAAAAATTCACTAGAAGGAACAAATAGCAGAATATGGGGAGCAGAAGAATGAACAAGCACCATGGAAGACAGACTGGTGAAATTCATTGATGAGGAATAAAGAAAAAAGGATGAAAAGAAAAGAAATGAGCAAAGTCTAATAGAATTCTGGGATAACTTTAAATGCACCAACATTTGCATTATAAGGGTGTCAGATGGAGAAGAGAGAAAAAAAGACAGAGAAAATATCTGAAGAGATATTTGAAGCCGAAAACTTCCCTAACGTGGGAAAGGAAGCACTCACTCAAATCCAGGAAGGACAATGGCTACATATGGAATAAACCCACAGAGGAACACCATGAAACACTTATTAATCAAACTGACCAAAATGAAAGACAAAGAAAAAATATTTGAAAGCGGCTAGAGAAAAACAACAAATAACATATGAGAGAATCCCCATAAGGTATCAGCTGATTTTTCAGCAGAAACTCTGAAGGCCAGAAGAGACTGAGATGGTTTTTATTTTATTTTTTTATTTTTATTTTTTTTTGCCTTTTGTCATTTTAGGGCCGCACCTGCGGCATATGGAGGTTCCCAGGCTAGGGGTCTTTTCGGAGCTGTAGCCACTGGCCTACGCCACGGCCACAGCAACGCAGGATCCGAGCCGCGTCTGCGACCTACACCACAGCTCACGGCAACGCCGGATCATTAACCCACTGAGCAAGGCCAGGGACCTAACCCGCAACCTCATGGTTCCTAGTCGGATTCGTTAACCACTGCGCCACGACGGGAACTCCTGAGATGGTTTTTAAGTGATGAAAGGAAAAAAAACCCAGCCAAAAAAATTCTACCCAGCAAGGCAATAATTCAGATTTGAAAGTGAAATCAAAACCTTTACAAACAGGCAAAAGCCAAAAGAATTTAGCAACACTAAACCAGCTTTACAACAAACACTAAAGAAACACCTCTAAGCAGAAAAGAAAAGGTCACAACTAGATACAGGAAAATTACAAGTGAGAAGGTTCATTGGTAAAGGCAAACATATAGTAAAGGTAGGAAAGCATCTACACACGAACATGATACCAAAACCAGTAATCATGCGGTACAAATGCAGGACATTGGAATTACATTTGCAATTGAGAGATGGGAAACTAGAAACAATCTTTTATATCTATCTATCTTATCTAATCTAATCTATCTACATTTATCCATCTATCATCTACTTATCTACACAGAGAGAAAGGGGGGGGGAGAGGGAGACTCCTATGTCAAAACTTCATGGTAACTGTAAACCAAAAATCTACATACAAGTAAGAAAAAGCAATCCAAACATAATATTAAAAAGAGTCATCAAAACACAAGAGAAGATAACTAAAGTAGGAGAGAAAAAAAGACCAACAAAACCAAATCCAAAACAACAAAATGGCAATAAGTAACATACAGTTTCTGCTGCAGTGTAGAGTGTTAGGAATCTGATTGCAGGGCTCTGGTTGCTGCAGAGATGCAGGTTCGTTCCCTGGCCCAAAACAGTGTGTTAAAGAATCCAGTATTGTCATAGCTGCAGTGCAGTGTGGGTTCACCCATTTAAAAAAAAAAAAAGGAATAAGTAGATCATTGAGGGGGATGGGATTAAGATGGTGGAATAGAAGCGCTGGAGCCTACCTTCTCTCATAAAAACAACAAAATTACAGCCAAATGTTGAACAATCTTCAACCAAATGGACTGGAAACTTGAAAGAAGGTATCCTACTCCAAAGACAAAGAGGAGGCCACATCAAGACTCACTCTATACAATAGCCAAGACATGGGAAACAACCCAAATGTCCATCGACAGAGAAGTGGATAAAGAAGATGTGGTACACATACACAACAAAATATTACTCAGACATTAAAAGGAAAGAAATAACAGCATTTGCAGCAACGTGGATAGACCTAGAAATTATCATGCTAAGTGAAGTTAGTCAGACAGTGAGACACTAACATCATATGCTATCACTTACATGTGGAATCTAAAAAAAGAACACAATGAACTTCTTTGCAGAACAGATACTGACTCAAAGATTTTAAAAAACTTATGTTTCCAAAAGAGAGTTTGGGGGTGGGGGTTGGGAGATGGGCTGGGGTTTGGGATGGAAATGCTATAAAACTGGGTCATGATGGTCATTGTGTAACTATAAATGTAATAAAATTCATTGAGTAACTAAAAAGCATAAAAAAATAAGAGTACACATATCAGTAATCACCTTAAATATAAATGGACTAAAAGCCCCAATCAAAAGACATAGATAGATTGGCTGAATGCATACAAAAACAAGGCCTATATCCATGCTGTCTACAAGAGACCCATTTCAGTCCTAGGGATACTTAAAACTGAAGGTGAGAGGATGGAAGAAGATCCATGCAAACAGAAATCAAAAGAAAGCTGGAGTAGAAATACTCATATCAGACAAAATAGACTTTAAAATAAAGACTAGGAAGGACATCATATAATGATCACACTATCAATCCAAGAAGATATAGCAATTGTAAATATATATGCACCCAACATAGGAGCTCCTTGATATATAACACAACTGCTAAGAGCCATAAAAGGAGAAATCCACAACCCAATAAGAGTAGGGGATTTTAAAACCCCACTTACAGCAATGGAAAGATCAGCCAGACAGAAAATCAACAACAAAACACAGGCCTTAAAAGACCAGAAATCAACTACAAAAAAAACCAAAACCAAAACCAAAACAAAACAAAAAACACAGAAACCACAGACATGTGGAGACTAAACAATATGTTATTAAACAACCAGTGGATGACTGAAGAAATCAAACAATACCTAGAGACAAAAAAAAAAAACAAAAAACACAACAATCCAAGATCTATGGATTGCAGCAAAAGCAGTTCTAAAAAGGAAGTTTATAGCAATACAAACCTACCTCAGGAAACAAGAAAATCTCAAATAAAAAACTTTGGAGTTCCCTTCATAGCTCAGTGGTTAATGAATCCGACTAAGAACCATGAGGTTGCGGGTTCGATCCCTGGCCTTGCTCAGTGGGTTAAGGATCTGGTGTTGCTGTGATCTGTGGTGTAGGTTGCATATGTGGCTCAGATCCCGCGCTGCTGTGGCTGTGGCGAAGGCTGGCGGCTACAGCTCCTGTTAGACCCCTAGCCTGGGAACCTCCATATGCCACGGGTGCGGTTCTACATAAAAGGCAAAAAGACAAAAAAATAAAAATTTAACCTTACACCTAAAGCAACTGGAAAAAAAAACAAAACAAAAAAAATCCAAAGTGAATAGAGGGAAAGAAATAATGAAAATCAAAGCAGAAATGAAACAGAAACAAAGAGAACAATAGAAAAGATCAGTGAAACTAAAAGCTGGTTCTTTGAAAAGATCAACAAAATTTATAAACTCTTAGCCAGACTCATCAATAGGGAGAAGACTCAAGTCAATAAAATTTGAAATGAAAAAGGAGAAGTTACAATGGACACCTCAGAAATACAAAGGATCCTAAGAGGCTATAAGCACATATATGCCAATAAAATGGGCAACCTAGAAGAAATGGACAAATTCTTAGAAAGGCTCAATCTTCCAAGACTGAATCAGGAAGAAATAATAAATATGAATGGACCAATCACAACTACCAAAATCGAAACTGTGATTTAAAAATTCCAGCAAACAGAAGTCTAGGATCTGATGGCTTCACAGGCAAATTCTATCAGACATTCAGAGAAAAGAGTTAACACTTCCAAAAAGTTGCAAAGGAACACTCCCAAACTCATTCTATGAGGTCACCATTACCCTAATACCATAACCAAAGATACCACCAAAAAAGAAAATTACAGGCCACTATCAGTGGTGAATATAGACACAAAAATCCTCAACATGCCAACAAACCAAATCCAACAATACAACAAAACACCATGATCAAGTGAGATTTATTGATTTTTCAATATCAACAAATCAATTAGTGTGATAAACCACATGAACAAACTGAAGAATGAAAACCACAGATCCTCTCAATAGATGCAGAAAAAGCTTTTGAAAAAATCCAACACCTGGAGTTCCCATCATGGCTCAGCGGAAACGAGTCTGACTAGGAACCATGAGGTTGCAGGTTTGATATCCCTGGCCTCGCTCAGTGGGTTAAGGATCCAGTGTTGCTGTGAGCTTTTTTTTTTTTTTTTTGTCTTTTTGCCTTTTATCTAGATCCGCACCTGTGGCATATGGAGGTTCCCAGGCTAGGGGTGTAACAGGAGCTGTGGCCGCCGGCCTACACCACAGCCATAGCAACGTGGGATCCGAGCCGTGTCTGCAACCTACACCACAGCTTATGGCAACGCCGGATCCTTAACCCACTGAGCAAGGCTAGGGATCGAACTCGCAACCTCATGGTTCTTAGTTGGATTCGTTAACCACTGAGCCACGAAGGGAACTCCTGCCGTGAGCTTTGGTGTAGGTTGCAGATGTGGCTCAGACAGAGGTCTAATCAGAGCTGTAGCCACTGGCCTACACCACAGCCACAGCAACCCCAGATCTGAGCTGCGTCTGTGACTTATACCACAGTTCACGGCAACACCAGTTCCTTAACCCACTGAATGAGGCCAGATAGCAAACCTGCTTCCTCATGGATACTAGTCAGATTCATTTTCAATGAGCCACAATGGGAACTCCACCCTTGTCACTTTTACTCAATATAGTTTTGTAAGTCTTAGACAGGGCAATCAGAGAATAAAAAGAAATGAAAGGAATCCAAATTGGAAAAGTAGTAAAACTATCATTGTTTGAAGATGAGGTGTTATTATATGTAGAAAATCCTAAAGACGCTATCAGAAAACTGTTAGAGTTAATCAATGAATTTGGTAACATTGCAGGATACAAAATTAGTACATAGAAATGTATTTCTATATACTAACAATAACAATGAAAGAAAGAGAAATTAGGGAAACAATCTCATTTACCATCATATCAAAAAAACCTACTTAAAGAGACAAAAGATCTCTTCTCAGAAAACTATAAGACACTGATGAAAGAAATCAAAGGTGATATAAACAGATGGGAAGATATACCATGTTCTCGAATTGGAAAAAATCAATATTTACAAAATGACTATACTACCCAAGTCAATCTACAGATTCAATGCAATCCCCATCAAATTACCAATGATGCTCTTCACAGAACTAGAAAAAAACATTTTTAAATTTGTATGGAAAAACAAATGCCCCTCCCCACCCCCATAGCCAAAGCAATACTGAGAAAGAAAATTGGAGCTGAAGAAATCAGGCTCCCTGACACTGGACTATACTACAAAGCTACAGTCATCAAAACAGGATGGTACTGGCACAAAAAATACAAATAGAGATCAGTGGGTCAGGATAGAAAGCCCAGATATAATCTCAAGCACTAATGTCAACTAATCTATAACAAGGAGGTAAAAATATTCAGTGGAAAAAAGAGTCTCTTCAATAAGTTGTGATGGGAAAGCTGGACAGGTACATATGAAAGAATGAAATTCAAAAGCTCTCTAAAACCTTACAGAAAAATGAACTCAAAATGGAATACAGACCTAAATATAAGACTGGATAGTATAAGACTTTTAGAAGAAAACATAGGCCCAACACTCTCTGACATGAACCACAGCAGTATCTTCTCAGATCCACCACCCACAGTAATGAATATAAAAACAAAAATAAACAAATGGGACCTAATAAAAAGTATTTGCACAGCCAAAGGAAAACATAAACAAAACGAAAAGACCCACAGAATGGGAGAAGATATTTTCAAATGAAGGGGATAGCAGGGGATTAATTTTCCAAATATGCAAACAGCACATGCAGCTCAATATAAAAAAATAAATGGGCAGATCTATTAGGCATTTCTCCAAATAAGAAACACAGATGGCCAAAACACATATGAAAACATGGTAAACATTGCTAATTATTAGAAAAATGTAAATCAAAGCTATTATGAGATACCTACCACCTTACATCAGTCAGAATGGCCATCATCAGAAAACAGTCATATGGTGCAGGAGGTTGAGAATACGACTGCAGGGGTTCAGATCACTGCAGAGTTATTCATTCAATCCGGGTCTGGTGCAGTGGGTTAAAAGATCTGGCACTGGCCCAGTTGTGGCGTAGGTCGAAACTAGCTCAGATTCAATCACCGGTCCAGGGACTTCCACATGCCTCGGGTGCAGCCATCAAATTAAAAACGTAATTCTACAAACGATAAATGCTAGAGAGCGTGTGGAGAAAAGCGAAATCTCTTACACTGTAAAAGTGCAATCGCTATGGAGAACAGGATGGCGGATCATCAAAAAAGCTAGAAATAGAACTACCATACAATCCAAGAATCCCACTCCTGGGCATCTATCCAGAGAAAACCATAATTTGGAAAGATACATGCACCCCTATGTTCACTGCAGCACTATTTAGAATAGCCAAGACATGGAAGCAACCTAAATGTCCATCAAAAGAGGACTGGATGAAGAAGATGTGGTACCTATATACAATAGAATAATACTCAGCCATAAAAAAGAATGAAATAATACCACTTCCAGCAACATGGATGGACCTAGAGATTATCATAACGAGTGAAGTCAGACAAATATCATATGATATCACTTACAGGTCAAATCTAGAAAAAGATAGGGAGTTCCCTTCATGGCTCAGCTGTTAATGAATGTGGACTAGGATCCATGAGGATGCAGGTTCGATCCCTGACCTCTCTCCGTGGGTAAGGATCCTGCATTACCATGAGCTGTGGTGTAGGTTGCCGATGCAGCTCAGATCGTGAATTCAATTCTATGGTTGGGTACCTGAATAAATCCCATCTAGGAAGAGAGAGGAGCAGACCAAGACTGACACTGAAAATGGCAAAGTAGTCACTCAGCCTGGAGAGGGAATGTGTGGTCAATTTTTGGTGTGGGCAGTGATCGTGCTTTGTCTGTGTTCAGATATGCCTTGTTCCCGTCTCCATCCATCAGTGTCATAGAAGGGCCTCATCTGATGATGCTGGTCTGTGCAAATATTAAGCTCCACACGAAGACCACA
>PVHT021183699.1:1508497-1530849 GCA_004024745.2 Catagonus wagneri | reverse complement strand
CCAAGACTGACACTGAAAATGGCAAAGTAGTCACTCAGCCTGGAGAGGGAATGTGTGGTCAATTTTTGGTGTGGGCAGTGATCGTGCTTTGTCTGTGTTCAGATATGCCTTGTTCCCGTCTCCATCCATCAGTGTCATAGAAGGGCCTCATCTGATGATGCTGGTCTGTGCAAATATTAAGCTCCACACGAAGACCACAGCCCAGCAGAGAGCACCAAGCCAGTTCCCAGGTGTCAAGGATGGCTTTCCTCTTTTGCAACTGTCCAAACATTAAGAGCAAGAGAACTCCAGCTTTCAGATGAGATCAGGCGCATAGACAGAAAACTCCAACTTTCAATAAATTGCATCTGTTGGCCTGACATTCAGGAAAAACAAAACAGTCAGGGTTAAGAAATTCCCCAGTCTCCCAAGAGTAGCTGTACAATGCCTCTTGAAGACTAATTAAAATTTCATGTCAAAACCATTTAAATGGAAGAGCAATGAAAACATTTGAGTTTCAATGATTATAGGTATAGTCTAGAGACACATAGTCCCAGAGTTTGACCTACTTTCAAAGTGTGATTGTCTTTCTGGGGGATTCTTTCATGGATGCTAAATAAATTTGAAATTCCATTACGGTTGCTGTGACTATTTTTTTAAAATGACAACACAGTTTCTGTTTTGATGACCTTGACTATATTGTGGGTTCACCCCTCCCTCATTACAGTTGTTTTAGTAAACAAATGTATCTGGAATATATCTTTGGTTTCCAAATGCAATACTATTCAGGAAAAAAATCAAATAATAAAATGCTGATGCTAGAGGGAAGCTACCAGGGCACCAGTCATCACAAGATCACCAGCTGGAGCAGAAGCACAGAGCGCTGATCCGGGTCTCTAGACTCCAGCTTTAACCAGACAATGAGATACTCCCCGTCAGCCCCTACAAAGTCAGGTGGGCAAAGACAGTTTCTATCTGGTTTCCTGCACAATTCCCCAAGGTCCAGCAAGGTTCTTGATGAACCATAGATGCTCAATAAATAAATAATAACATGTATTGGATAAATGGAAACACAAAACACTTCTGGAAAGTCAGTGCTTTGGATATGTGAAGGACATTGGACTCTGGTTCTCAAAATACGGTCTGTAGACCAGCAGCTTCGGCATCACCTGGAATCTTGCAGAAACTCAGGTTCCACTCTGAACTACCAATAAGAATCTGCATTTTAACAAGATCCCTAGGTGATTGACAGACATGTTAAAGTTTGAGATGTGCTATCACTGGGTGGAGGGGGGAGATTTTAATACAGATGGATAATTTGGGTCCCATCTCCACGGACCTGGATACGTGTTCAGGACTGAAGAAAAATCACTGATGGTAGACCACGTGACCTTAAATGAGTTACTTAGCTTTTCTGAGTCTCAATAGTCTTATTTGTTAAATGGGCTTTGTCAGTGTCCCCCAGCCAAAGGCCATCAGGAAAACAGATGTGGTTGAATGAAGTGGATTCAGTGACCAGGGGCAATGTGGAAAATAGCCCTCCAAAAGGATCCTCAAGGCTTTTCAGAAAGAGAAGGTGAGGAGGGTGTTGTTTGCAGGATTTGACCTTAGGTGATTTGGGAGAGAATTCATTTTTTATTTATTTTTTTTGTCTTTTGTCATTTTAGGGCTGCACCCACGGCATGTGGAGGTGCCCAGGCTAGGGGTCGAATTGGAGCTACAGCTGGTGGCCTACGCAGCCACAGAAACGCCAGATCCGTGCTGTGTCTGCGACCTATACCACAGGTCACGGCAACACCAGATCGTTAACCCACTGAGCAAGGGCAGGGATTGAACCCACAACCTCATGGTTCCTAATCGGATTTGTTAACCACTGTGCCACGACAGGAACTCTGAGTTGGGAGAGAATTCAAAGGCAGGTGGTTGTGCTCTGAGTGGGTACTCTCTGGAAGCAGGAACAATTCTGCTATAACTTAATAATTTTATATTTTACTTTTTTGGGTTCATTTTATTTATTTATTTTATACCTTAATAAGTCTTATCCCTCAGTGGTAAGAACAAAGCAGGATAAAGCTGTAGTTGGTAAAGAAGTCACTCATATTAGCTAGGAGTGGGGGGGCTTTTGGTCATTTTTATGGTTTGGACTGTGCTCATGCTTTATGCTCAGAAAGAATCTCATAATGATCTTGTTTTTGTCCTGCTCCATCGCAGTCACAGAGTAGCCTTGTCAGCTGTTGGTGTGTATGAAATTGTCTGTGTCCAACATGTGATAAATATACAAATTATCGTTATCATTATTACTATTATTTAGTCTTTTATCTTTTTAGGGCAACACTCGGGTATATTCCCAGGCTAGGGGTCGAATCGGAGCTGTAGTTGCCGGCCTACAACACAGCCAGAGCAACATGAGATCAAGCCGCGTCTGTGACCTACACCACAGCTCACGGCAACGCTGGATTCTTAACCCACTAAGCAAGGCCAGGGATCGAACCCACATCCTCATGGATGCTAGTCGAGTCAGAGTTCCAAATATAAAAATTATGAATAAAACGTGTTATTCTTTGTACTGTGTGTTAAAAGTCCAGTGTGTATTTTACATGTATTTCATATCTCAGTTCAGACCAGACACATTTCAAATGTTCAAGAATCACATGTGGCCAGGAGTTTGTAAAGTACAGCCTTAGAGAGTTGTTTTAAAGATTAAATTAGGTAACAGTTAAAGTAGTTAGCCCTTGGCCTGGCTCAATAAATCTTAGCTATTATTGTTGTCACTGATGCTGCAAAGGCCAAGTGACGGTCACCTTATCTAGGATAAGGCTAGAATGAATGTTCCAGAAAGTAAAATATTATTTAATGCTTAGAAGACTCCAGAGAGAGCTTTGTGCTGCCAGGGTGTAACTGCTCCATGAATACTTACTAGATTAAATTCATTAATTGTGTTGATCAAATCTTCTGTATCTTTACTGATTTTTGTTTGCTTCTCCTATCAGCTTATTTTAACAGACCTGATAGAGATATGTTAACATTTTCTAATCATTGAATTGTGATTTTTTTCCCCTTGTAATTCTATTTTTATAAGCTTTGTATATTTTGAGATTAAATTGTTAGGAGCATGTCATTTCGTAATATAGCAATCCATTCTTGTTTCCTTTCTGACTGTTTTTACTTTGTCACTTCCAGCCATGTTGACTGAAATTTATAATTTCAGTCATTTCTCTGAGCATCCTAAGCACATTAGTTTTAAGATATTTGCTGAACTGTTTATAACTTTCATGTGGAAAGAATTCATTTTGATTGTTGCTTGTGTTGGCTGTTTCTTAGCATTTGATTTCTCTTTATGTTAAAAAATAACAAAAATGTTTATTAAAAAGTTTAAAAAAGAAAAAAACAAAAATTTTAAAAAATTTTGGTTTTGGATGAGAGATGCTTTATTTACCCTTAAAATGTATTTTCTCTTTCTCTTTTTGCCTCATTGCCTATTTGTCTTCATCTGATATATATATATATATATATATATATATATATATATTTTTTTTTTAATGTTATGGCTGCACACCCCACCAGGATTGAATCTGATCTGCAGCCGTGACCTGAGCTGCTGCCAGTAGAATTCTTAACCCACTGTACTATAAGGCGGTAACTTCCACCTGATAGTGTTGTAGTTGCTTCTGCCTGGCTCCTGGACTCTTAGTCCTGAAGGATTTCAAAAATCCCAATCTCTGGTAATAATGGACAATTTGTAAATCTAGTTACCGAGTCAGCAGGAATTTGGCTTATCTCTTGGTCATAGCATTCATTCATCCATTCATTTATTTGCTCAGTTAGGGTTTTTTATCTTTTTATTTTTTTTGGCTGCCCCACAGCATATGGAGTTCCCAGGCCAGGGATTAGATCCCAGTCTCCGTTGTGACCTATGCCACTGGATCCTTTAACCCACTATGATGGGCCAGGGCCGAAACCTCCATTCTGGCACTGCAGAGATGCCGCTGGTCCCATTTCCCCACAGCAGGAACTCCTGATTTGAGTTGAATCTTATTTTATTTTTATTTTATTATTTTATTTTATTACTGTTTTTTTTTCTTTTTAGGGCCACATGGTCAGCATACAGAAGTTCCCAGGCTAAGGGCTGAATTGGAGCTGCAGTTGCCAGCCTACACCCTAGCCACAGCAACTTGGGATCCGAGCTGCATCTGCAACCTACACCGCAGCTCATGAGCTCAGAGCCACGCAGGATCCTTACCCACTGAGTGAGGCCAGGGATCAAAACCACATCCTCGTGGATACTACTTAAGTTCTTAACCTGCTGAGTCCCAACGGAAACTTCTGTTTGGATTTTTTCTTTTATTACTCAATGAATTTTATTACATTTATAGTTGTACCACAATCATCACAACCAAATTTTATAGCATTTCCATCCCAAACCCTCAGTGCATTATTCCCCCACCCCTCAACCTATCTGGAAACCATAAGTTTTTCAAAGTCTGTGAGTCAGTATCTGTTCTGCAAAGAAGTTAATTTTGTCCTTTTTATTTTTGATTCCACATGTAAGTGATAGCATTTGATGTTGGTATCTCATTGTCTGACTGACTTCACTTAGCATGATAATTTCTAGGTCCATCCATGTTGCTGCAAATGCTATTATTTCTTTCCTTTTAATGTCTGAATAATATTCCATTGTGTATATGTACCACAGCCTCTTTATCCACTCCTCTGTCCATGGACATTTAGGTTGTTTCCATGTCTTGGCTACCGTATAGAGTGCTGCAATGAACACTGGAGCACACGTGTCTTTTCGAGTCATGGTTTTCTCTGGATAGATGCCCTGGAGTGGGATTGCTGGATCATTTTTGCCATTTTTTTTATTCTTTATTATTTTTTTTTCTTAATGGATTTTATTTCAGTTATAGGTGTACATAATTCATCACAAGTCAATTTTACAGATTTTGTATCCCAAACCCACACTGCATCCCCCCACCCTCCAGATTGTCTTATTTGGAAAACCAAGGTTTTCCAAAGTCTGTGAGTCATTGTCTGACTCACAAGTCATGGTTTCCTCTGGATGGATGCCCAGGAGTGGGATTGCTGGATCAAATGACAATTCTATTTTCAGTTTTCTGAGGAATCTACATACTGATTTATTTCCACAGCAGTTGCACCAATCTACATTCCCACCAACAGTGTAATAGGGTTCCTTTTTCTCCACACCCTCTCCAGCACTTATTGTTTGCAGACTTTTTGATGATTGCCATTCTGACTGGTGTAAAGTGGTACCTCATAATGGTTTTGATTTGTATTTCTCTAATGAGGAGTGATGTTGAACATCTTTTCATGTTGTTTTTGGCCATCTGTATGTCTTCTTTGGAGAATTGTCTGTTTAGATCTGCTGCCCATTATTTGATGGGGTTGTTTGTTTTGTTTTTGTATTGAGCTGCAGAAGGTGTTTATAAATTTTGGAGATTAATCCCATGTCAGTCGCTTCATTTGCAAATATTTTCTCCCATTCTCTGGGCTATCTTTTCATTTTATTTAGGGTTTCCTTTGCTGTGCAGAAACTTTTAAATTTAATTAAGTCCCATTTGTTTATTTTTGTTTTTATTGTCATTACTCTAACAGGTGGATCTGAGAAGATGTTGCTGTTGTTTATGTTGGAGAGTGTTCAGCCTATGTATTCCTCTCAGAGTAGTATAGCATCTGGTCTTATATTTAGGTCTGTAACCCATTTTGAGTTTATTTTTGTGTGTGGTGTTAGGAAGTGTTCTGATTTCATTCTTTTATATGTAGCTGTCCAGTTTTCCCAGCACCATTTATTGAACAGGCTGTCTTTTCTCCATTGTATATTCTTGCCTCCTTTGACATAGATTTGTTGACTGGAGATGTGTGGGTTTAATTCTGGGCTTTCTATCCTGTTCAACTGATCTATATTTCTGTCTTTGTGCCAGTACCATACGGTTTTGATGACTGTATCTTTGCAGTCATCTGAACTCAGGGTGCCTGATTCCTCCTGTTTGGATTTTAATCTAAACACAATGGAAACCTTTATAAACAGGAAAGGATACATACAGATACACACACACACACACACACACACACACACACACATTTATATATAGTTGAAATATAGTTGATATATAACATTAATTTCAGGTGTACAGCCTTGTGAGTCAGTATTTTTCTTTTATTTATTTATATTATTATTACTTTTTTGCTTTTTATGGCCACACCTACAGCATATGGAATTTCCCAGGCTAGGTGTTGAATTGAAGCTACAGCTGCTGGCCTACATTACAGCCACAGCAACGCAGGATCTGAGCCACATCTGTGACCTACACCACAGCTCATAGCAACACCAGATGCTTAACCCACTGAGTGAGGCCAGGGATTGAACCCACATCCTCATGGATACTAGTCAGGTTCATTTCCCCTGAGCCACAATGGGAATTCCCCGGTATTCTTAATGATTATACATTAAAATTATTACAAGGTAATGGCTATATCTATTTATAAAGAAAAGAGTTTATACTTAGCAGTTTTTTTCTTTTAATCCCATCCCTTTAAGTTGCTTCACCCTACTGGTAACCACTAGTTTGTTTTCTATATCTGTGAGTCTGTTTCTGTTTTGCATATGCATTCATTTGTATTATTTTTTAGATTCCATACATAAGTAATATTTTAAAGTATTTGTCTTTGATGCATTTCACTAAGCATAATATTCTCTGGGTCCAACCACATTGCTGCAAATGGCAATGGTCCCCCACATCCACGGCCAGTAAATGTTATGAGCAACAATAGTTTTGTTTTCCTCTTGTCTTCATCTGCTGAGGATATTGGGATAGTGGAGCCTTCCCTTTGGTTCCACGTAAAGTTTGGCTTTAGTTTCCTCTCTTGGGTCAAGCATTTTGGCCCTTTCCATCCACTGCCATGAGTTTTTTTCTTATTCATGTCTTGAAAGACTTATGCTTCAGTTTGTTCTCAGTTTTACTTATTTTTCCTTTTCTGGCTTATTTGTCCTGAAACCTGGCTATGTCTACTTACATATCTTGTCTATCACTGCTTTGTTCTATAGCAGAGGGGGTGCAAGAAGGTGTGATCTCATTTCTCTTTGCATGTTAGAAGTCCTAAATTGCTGTTTTTAATAAGATTCTTTGCAAGTTCCTGTTGTGGAGCAGCAGAAATGATTCTAACTAGGAATCGTGAGGTTGCGGGTTTGATCCCTGGCCTTGCTCAGTGGGTTAAGGATCCGGCGTTGCCATGAGCTGCGGTGTAGGTCACAGACGCAGCTTGGATCTGGTGTTGCTGTGGCTGTGGTGTAGGCTGGTGGCTATAGCTCTGATTGGACCCCTAGCCTGGGACCTCCATATGCCGCAAGTGTGGCCCTAAAAAGCAATAAATAAATAAATAAATAGACCCTTTGTTATGTGTTCTTATGGGTATGTAAGCTCTTTGGGGCTTTGATTTCCCAAGAATCAGCATAGCATCCAGGACATGGGAGAGGCTCCTAAGAGCTAGCCTTCTCTTGCAGCCCTTTCTTAAGAATCTATCACCACAGTCTTTTTAAAAACTTCTCCTCAGGGAGATAATTTATGCTCGTATATTTCTTTAGCTCACAGATATGACTTTCTTTAGCTCTAAATTTGTGTGTTAAAAATAGAGACCAGGAGTTCCTGTTGTGGTGCAGTGGTTAAGGAATCTGACTAGGAACCATGAGGTTTTGGGTTCGATCCCTGGCCTTGCTCAGTGGGTTGATGATCTGGCATTGCCGTGGTGCAGGTTGCGGACGCGGCTCGGATCCCGCGTTGCTGTGGCTGTGGTGTAGACCAGTGGCTACAGCTCCTGTTAGACCTCTAGCCTGGGAACCTCCATAGGCCGTGGGTGCGGCCCTAGAAAGACAAAAGCCAAAAAAAAAAGAAAAAAAAAAGAGAGAGAGAGACCAAACCAGTTTCAAATGAAAGCCTAAAATGTCACATGAATGGTGGAAGAAGGGAAATTAGGGAGAAGTATGTGTGATCCTCTTCCTTTACAGCTTCTTATTTCAAGCATCAGCTCAGTTCTCCTGAGATCTTTCCTATCCAGCCTCTCTTAGAATTTTTTCGCCAGTAATGAGTATGTTGTATCATTCTATTTGTGTAGTTCTATGGTAACTTAGAGTAGTTTGTTTCATTTGTGATAGTTCTGAAGCCAATTTTGAAGTACTTTTTCTTGGTCCCATTTCATTAGCCCCTTCATTGCATTCCGTTCCTGCCCTTTCATCCACAAGACTTGTTCCCAGACACAATTAATGAAAAAATTTAAATTTATAATTGGGGCATAATATATATGTAAGTACACAAATTTTAAGTGAACAGCTCAATAGCTGTTTGCATATAAACCCATACACTCAAGGAGCCATGACTGAGATCTAGGTTTTTTTATTTTTGGTATTTTGTCTTTTTTCAGGGCCACACCCATGGCATACGGAGGTTCCCAGCCTAGGGATCGAATCAGAGCCGCAGCTGCCGGCCTACACCACAGCCATAGCAACTCAGGATCCAAGCCTCATCTGTGACCTACACCCCAGCTCACAGCAACGCCAGATCCTTAAGCCACTGAGTGAGGTCAGGGATCGAACTTAACGTCCTCATGCATACTAGTCAGGTTTGTTAACCCCTGAGCCATGACAGGAGCTCCAAGATCCAGGTATAAAATGTCTCCAACACCATACCTGGCTCCTGTGGGCTCTGCCCACTCAATGCTCTCCCCCTCTCTCTTCTGCAGAGAAGACTTGCAGAAATATCTTCCAGTCTCTGGAAGGATGTGGTAGTTTTGCCTATTCTTGAACTTTATACAAATGGAACTATAACTGTGTGTATTCTTAGGAAAAAAATCTTTTCGTTTGGAAATAATTTTAAAATCACAGAGAAGTTGCGATAATCGTACAAAGAACATCCCTATAACTTTTGCCTAGGTACACTTATCGCTAACATTTTGCCCCCATTTGCTTTACTATCCATCTACCTATGTTATATAAATATTTTCTCCTGAGTCTCTCTCTCTCTCTATTTTTTATTTATTTATTTTTTTTGGCTGCACCCCTAGCATGCAGAAGTTCCCAGGCCAGGGACTAAATCTGTGCCAGAGCCGTACCCAGAGCCACAGCAGTGGCAACGTTGGATCCTTAATCCACTGAGCCATAAGGACTCCTCCTGAGTCTTTTCCTGAACTTTTAAGAGTAAGTTGCATCCCCTGCACCTTTTTTTGTTTGTTTGTTTGTTTGTTTGTTTTTGGCTTTTTTAGGGCCGCACTTGCAGCATATGGAAGTTCCATATGCTAGGGGTCGAATCAGAGCTACACCTGCCGGCCTTCGCCACAGCCACAGCAACGAGGGATCCGAGCCACTTCTGCAACCTACACCACAGCTCACAGCAATGCCAGATCCATAACCCACTGAGAAAGGATCAAACCTGCATCCTCACGGATACTAGTTGGATTCGTTTCCAGTGCCATGAAGGGAACTCCCCCCTGCAACTCTTTTTTTCGTCTTTTAAAAATTTAATTTATTTTAATTCAAGTTGATTTATAGTGTCACGCTAATTTCTGTTGTACAGCAAAGTGTTTAGTTATATACACATATACTTTTTAAAAATATTCCTTTCCATCATGGTTTATCCCAGGAGACTGGATATAGTTCCCTGTGCTATACAGTAGGACCTTGGTGTCTGTTCATTCTAAATGTAATAGTTTGCATCTGCTATCTCTGAACTCCCATCCATCCCTCTCCCCTGCCCTCCTCACTGCCTTCCCTCAACTCTGGCGGGATTATGATGGGAGGGCCCTGGACCTACAGTTTAGATATGACAGACAATTTTATGAAATGTAGTCTTTTCATCAGGAACAAATCCGTTCTCCACTTATTCGAATTTTAATCTAACCATTAACACCTAGAAGTGTAAGGTGCGTTAATGTGCCGTTTGCTCTGTGGGTTCTGTAAACGGCTCCAGACTTTTATAAGAATGTCACTGTGATGCTTGGAGTCAGCCAAGAGAAAGGCAGATAGAAGAATGAAGGAAATTGAAAAAAAAAAAAAGATTCTCTGTTCAGTATATTCATTTCATTTACTTATCAAATAAGACCCCTGGAGATTGTACCTGTCACCTGCCTGGCACTGTGCTAGACATGGGGATGCAGACAGAAAGCTGGACCAGAGGAAAGAATAAAAGAACAGGAGAAGAAAAAAATTATATTTTCAGTATGCTCATTCTATTCCCTTCTTGTGTGTATGCCTTTTAGGGGCCTTCCAATGCCATCTGTGTAATCTGTCCCTAAGGGTTCACAGAAAACTAAGGTTGATATATAATGAAGGGGTCTGGAATGATTCAGAATCAGCCTGTCAGATGTCAAAAAACTCGGTCACAGCGCAATCCCTTAGAGATGGAAGAAAACGGTTTTTAGGACAGATGACAGGTTGTTCCACTTAACACAACAGGCAGTAAAGTGCTGGCTGGACAATTACTAATAGTTCAGTGATGAGCTCTGATCAAATGTAGCATGGTTCATAATGTGTTAACCTACAGCCTAGGTCACTGCATGCACATTGGGCAGGAAGAAGAAAGGAGAGTTCATCTGTATATCAGAATTTTTTTTTTTTTAACTTTTTAGGGCCATACCCATGGCCTATGGAAGTTCTCAGGCTAGGGATTGAATCAGAGCTGTAGCTGCCAGCCTATACCACAGGCAGAACAACTTGGAATCCAAGGTGCATCTGTGACCTACCCTATAGCTCACAGCAACACCAGATCCATAACCCACTGAGCGGGGCCAGGGATCGAACCCATGTCCTCATGGATACTAGTCAGATTCATTTCAGCTGCGCCATGACAGGAACTCCCTAGACTTAAATACTCATTGGCAGACAACGTGGAAAGATGAGCTGAGGAGAGGTGCTTTAGCCTAGAAATGGGGCGGAGAATAGTTGGTTCACTTTTACTCTGCTTTCAAGGAATCAGGCAAAGACATACAAAGGATTAAATCATTTTCTTTACCCGAGTCAAGGAATAGTACTCTTTTTGACAGGAAAGACATAGTTCTTCCTAACATTAATCCTTGAAAGGCCCCTGTGTAAGGAAGGTGGACGGTGTCCTCAGCAGCAGGGTTGTGACAACCCCCACCTCTTTTGGCCTCACAGAGATGGTTCACTGCAGACAGACACAGCTATGGTGCCAATGTTAATCTCATTCCCATCCGGCCTGCCTAAACCCTACCACCACCATCTCCCACCAAGGGGGCCATGTGAAGCCAGCCTCCTTTCCCCCCTTGCCAGGTAACAACCCGCTCTTGCTAGGACTCTGGACTTGTCCTGATGAAGATGCTTGGGCCCACCCAGTATCCACAAGCTACAGTGACATGTGCTTGCTTTTTTGTTGTTGTTGTTGTTATTTTAGGGCCTCACCCATGGCATATGGAGGTTTCCAGGCTAGGGGTTAAATCAGAGCTTCAGCTGCTGGCTTACACCACAGCCACAGCAACATAGGATCCAAGCCGCATCTGTGACCTACACCACGGCTCACCGCAACGCCAGATCTTTAACCCACTGGGCGAGGCTAGGGATCAAACCCGCAACCTCATGGTTCCTAGTTGGATTTGTTTCCTCTGCGCCTTGAAGGGAACTCCAGTGACATGGGCTTTTGCATTCCTTCCTGGTGTCCAGGCAATGCCCTGATGCCACTGAGGGCATAGACTCTTCCCTGAGATCTGGGGAATACCAAGAGTCCTTGCTTGGCTCACTGGTGTGATCAATGCAGGGCTCAGGAGTGGAAGGTGAGAAGTGAAATGAAGGTGGCCCTTCCGGCACTTGGGAAAGGAAAGAAGAAGCAAGATGTCCCCGGGAGGGTTCTTGGCTCAGTGGAAACGAGTCTGACTAGTATCCATGAGGACACAGTTTCCATCTCTGGCCTCACTCAGTGGGTCCGGTGTTGCTGTGAGCTGTGGTGTAGGTCCCAGAAGCCGCTCGGATATGTGGCTGTACTTCCGATTCCACTTCTAGCCTGGGAACCTCCAAATGCCATTACTGTGGCCCTAAAATGACCAGAAAAAAAAAAGGAAAGAAAGATGTCCCAGTTGGAAGTAGGGAGGAAGCCCATGCCTGCTTCACTTCAGGGAGGGGACTAGCTATCTTTGCCTTAAATAGAGGAGCTTTGGAACCCATGCAACACGGTGCGGTCTTTCTGAGAGCCAATTTGGCATTACATAGCCAATCATTTCACTTCTGGTAGTTTAAGCATAATTAATGATGTCCACAAAGGTTTAGCTATAAAGATGCCCAACATGGGACTGTTTCCAGAAAACAAAAACCCCTAAACCGAAAATCCCCCAAACTTTGACAGCAAAAAGTATATTATCAGACAGAAAAAAAAGTCTATGAAATAGAGTCACAGTATAATCCTAGTTATCATACAAAGGTTTATCATGCAAATGTACACAGATGTTCTCAAAGATGTTAACAGGCTTTGTGGCTCTACAAGGTGGGATCATAAAGTGTTTTTCTCCTTTTTCTAAATTTTTATAACAAACACATATCACTTTTGTTACAGTGGAAAATCAAAGAAGAGGCAGGAGGCCGGAGAGGGTTATTTCTAGTGATTTTTATTGACCAACGGACTGGCCAGGAGCCCTAAGAGAGATCTCAGGCTCCACACTGCTTAGGGAGGGGTTAGTTATAAAGGAAAAGAGGTAGTTTCTATTTTTAGCACAGGTTTGTTCTTGGGCTAAATCGGTATTCAAGGCTTAGTGGGAGGAAATCTTAGGAAGGCGGGTAATGGCTTTGAGTGGTGAGTAGAGGGAAGTTATAAAGAAACATCCCAGGAGGAGTTCCCTTCGTGGCTCAGTGGTTAATGAATCTGACTAAGAACTATGAGATTGCGGGTTTGACCCCTGGCCTTGCTCAGTGGGTTAAGGATCTGCCGTTGCCGTGAGCTGTGGTGTAGGTCACAGACGTGGCTCGGATCCCGCGTTGCTGTGGCTGTGGCGAAGGCCGGCGGCTACAGCTCCTGTTAGACCCCTAGCCTGGGAACCTCCATATGCCGTGGGTGCGGCCCTAGATAAGGTAAAAAGACAAAAAAAAAAAAAAAAAAAGAAACATCCCATGAAATGACTGCTTAAGTTAACTGGTCTCCAAGGCAGCTCATTGTGGCGGAGGATCAGCCTTGCAAATTGTAGTCTGATTAGAGTTTTGGTGGCACCTAGCAAGTCATGTCCGATTCCGTACCTAGGAAATTTTATAATAGGTTATTTTTAAGTTTTAAAAGTCAGTAACTCCTTTTTAGTGTCCTCTTAAAATCAAAGTGGATGACTGACCCACAATAGCTTTTGCCTATCAGTGGGTTCTTGGAATGTTGCTGTTGTTTCTGGGAGACTAGGAAACATCCCTGGCTCCATGTGGGATCAACAAACCGAGAGCTCAGGAGGTAACAAAGAGGAATGGCCCCCCTCACTGTGGCCAAAAAATTCCACACAGAGGTGAACAAATAAGAAATGATGGGGGAGTTCCCACTGCGGCTTAGCAGAAATGAATCTGACTAGTTTCCATGAAGACGCAGGTTCAATCCCTGGCCTTGCTCCCTGGGTTAAGGATCCGGCATTGCCATGAGCTGTGGTGTAGGTCGAAGATGTGGCTCAGATATGACGTTGCTGTGGCTGTGGCACAGGCCGGTGGCTACAGCTTCAATTTGACCCCTAGCCTGGGAAACTATGCTGTGGGTGTGGCCCTGAAAAGAAAAAAAGGAAAAAAAAAGGAAAGAATGTGCTCTTCTTGCCTGGGAGCACCAAGGCCCTAAAAGCTCAGGCACTATTTTGAGGGATGTTAAAATAGAAGAGTCACCAGGAGATTTCTCTAAGGTGGTCTGATGGTCGATCTGTGTAGGATAATTAGGCCAGCCTAATTTACCAAATAAATGGGAGAAATGACTAATCCACAGACATTCTCCGTAGGCCTCCCATCCGTGAAGTGACATGAAGGCCAAAAGCACTGTTATGCCCTGTGCTCCTTCCCACCTAGTTAGATGGAGAGAAAACTGGGACAATGTCCTTAAAAAGCGGCATCGGTTCTCTCTTCAGTTAACTCAATGCTTATTTTTAAAGAAGTTTGTTCAGCAGTTTTGGCTGGTGTGATCTTTTTGATATTTTGGAACCACAGGATTTTTTAAAAGTCTCATAGTGTTTTACTGCCTGAAGCTATTTGCCGATCTAATCAACAGCTATTAGTCAGGGTTAAGACTTCTTTTTAAAAACTGAAGTATAATTGATTTACAATATCGTGTTAGTTTCAGGTGTATGGCAAAGTGATTCAGTTATACGTACACATACATATTCTTTTTCAGATTCTTTTCATTTATAGGTTATTACAAAATACCGAATTCCCTGTGCTATGTAGCAGGTCCTTATGGGTTATCTATTTTCTATATGTATGTTAATTTCAACCTCTTAATTTATCCTTTCTCCCACCTCCCTTCACCCTTTGGTAACCCTAAGTTTGATTTCTATATCTTTAGTCTCTTTCTCTTTTGGACATAAGTTCATTTGTATCATCTTTTTTTTTTAGATTCCACATATAAGTGGTATCATATGATACCGTCTTCCTCAGACTTCACTTAGTATGATAAACTCTAGGTCCATCCATGTTGCTGCAAATGGCACAATTTCACTCTTTTTTATTTATCTGTAGTATATATGTACCATATCTTCTTTATCCATTCCTCTGTCCAGACTTCTGTGTATTAAATTTGTGAGCTGCAACTTTAACAAATTCATTGATAAGCTCTAGTAGTTTTCTGGTCAGTGCTTATTTTTAAAGAAGTTGGTTCAGTGTTTTTTTATTTTTGTCTTTTTAGGGCCACACCATCAGCGTATGGAAATTCCCAGGCTAGGGGTCAAATGAAAACTGCAGCTGCTGGCCCACACCACAGCCAGAGCAACATGGGATCCGAGCCGCGTCTGCAGCTTACACCATACTCACGGCAATGCTGGATCCTTAACCCACTGAGCGAGGCCAGGGATCGAACCCACATCCTCACGGACTGGTTGGGTTCGTTTCCGCTGAGCTAGGATGGGAACTCTGGTTCAGTATTTTTAGATGGCATAACCTCTTTGATATTCCGGAACTTCAGGATTTTTTTTTCAGTCTCATACTGTAGCCCGAAGTTATCTATGGATTTAATATCTATTAGGCATACTTAAGACCCTTGTTCAGGTCAAAATAATAATCTTGGAGTCGACTGCAAGGATAATATGGCTGTCTTGACTTGCAACATGAAATGCAAGGAAAGATACTTTCATCTCTATTTTCTCTTCACCACCATCAGCAAGACGCCTCAGTCTCACACTGCCCCCTCTTGCTCTCTGAGGGTGGCAAGATAAGTTGACTCTGCCAATAGAGCAGTTTCACTAGGTTGTAAATAGGAATGACCTCAACCCAAGCTCCCCAGTCTGGTGGCAGGTGACCCCACACCCAAGGCCAGTCCTCACATTCCCTCCCGCCCCATTCTCATAGGCCAGGCTCTGCCAAACCAGTCTTCTTTCAACTCCCTTCCCAACTTAGGTGATGGAAGAAGAGATGAGAGTGCTTGCTCTTTAGAATCGTGCAGGGAGTTTTAAACCGCAGTCCAGTGTTCTCAGACTCTCTAGGGCTGGGCCCCAGACATTGGTGTTTCCTTTTTTTTGGTCTTTTTTTAGGGCCACACCTATGGCATATGGAGGTTCCCAGTCTAGGGGTCTAGTCGGAGCTGTAGCTGCTGGCCTACGCCAGATCCACAGCAACACCAGATCTGAGCCGCAACTGCAACATACACCACAGCTCGTGGCAACGCTGAATCCTTAACCCACTGAGCAAGGCCAGGGATTGAACCCGCAACCTCTTGATTCTTCTTCTTTTGAGTGTGTGTGTGTGTGTGTGTGTGTGTGTGTGTGTGTGTGTGTGCGTGTTTAGGCTACAGCCACAGCAAATGGAAGTTCCCAGGATAAAGGTCGAATCTGAGCTGCAGCCGCCAGCCTACACCACAGCCACAGCAATGCCAGATCCGAGCCGCATCTTTGCCTACACCACAGCTCACGGCAACGCCCGATCCTTAACCCACTGATCGAGGTCAGGGATCGATTTTGGATCCTCATTGATGATAGTCAGTTTTGTTTCTGCTGAGCCACAACAGGAACTCCCTTGATTCTTCTAAAGCAGACTTTACACAAGGGTTGAATATCTCTCAGGGCATTTAGAAAGTTTGTTGTCTTTTTTATTTTTTTTTACATTTTTATTTTATTTTTATTTATGTTTTTGTCTTTTTGGGGCTGCACCGCAGCATATGGATGTTCCCAGGCTAGGAGACAAATCCGAGCTATGACTGCCGGCCTACACCACAACCACAGCAACACAGGATCTGAGCCACATCTTCGACCTACATACAGCACAGCTCACAGCAACACGGGATCCTCAACCCACTGAGCAAGGCCAAGGATCGAACCTGCATCCTTGTGGATACTGGTTAGGTTCATTACCACTGAGCTACTATGGGATCTCCAAGTCTGTTGTCTTTGAAGAAAAAGGATAAGATATCCATTAAGGTCTGACACTGAATCAAATTTGCTTTTATTTGAGAAGGAACTAACTAAACACTCCATCACAGAAGTCCTGGCAGGGAACACGGATGACTGTATTGATGGGACTCTGTCAGAATGAACGATAATAAATGGCTTTCTTTGGCATCCAACAGAAATTTCCTTATCTAAAATGGTGCGTTGAAATGATGAAACAAAAATGATGTCAGAACTGTTGGCTGACTGTCCATTCTGTCATTTGCTTTTTTGCTTTTAAACGTTATTTACAACAAGAAGCTGGCAGCCTGGCACACTCAGGACTCTGGCTGTTTTCTGGAGGGGACAATGATGCTTTAATTGGGTCCTCTCACTTTAGGGTCTCCTGGGCAATCACTACAGACAGGATACGGATGTCAAGTGTAGGTAAGACTTGCCTTTGGAAACCATGGTGAGAATTTGCTGTGTTTTACATGGTTTGGCTGGGTTTCATCATAAACACATATCTCAGTGGTTCCTGGGCCACAGAACTTTGAGCCTCTCTTTATGGCAAATGGTATCTAATAAAGGGCTTTGGGTCATTAAATCACAACTTTCTTCCTGTGGCAGAGGCATCTTCATGGTTACTGGCTAGCAGGGCAAAGATGCTGCCTGTTCTAAATTTATAGGTAGAAAAAGTCTAGAGTTTTTACAGACTTGATCTTTTCCTTATTTATTTCCTTTTTATCAGTTTTTTGTATTTGCCTACTTCCTCTGCTTTGATTTGTTTTCCTTAAAATCACCAGTACTCCTCCTTGAGGTGAAGCATCACATCAGTGTTTCTGCCCTTGGCTGTTAGGAAGCGATCTTGCACCACATGATTTGATCTAGGCACAGGTCCCACTAGTCCTCAGCTATTCTGCCTGCAAGCTGGGAGACGTAGCTTTATAGCCAAATAGCAGTCAAACTGGAAACTGAAGAAGAAATATGTTATTACAGTGAAGTCAACTTTATAGAAAATTCCTAAAAGCAGTGGAAACTTTATCCATCATTTGTCAAGTAAACTCTTCCGTGAAGAACAACTTCCTGGACAGATGACAGGCAGCCACTAAGCGACACATGATAAAACTAGTGAAGATGTTTGCCCAAGGTGCCTCACAGCACAGAGACCTACATGCTCAGGGGACAGTACTTCAACAAAACTGGGATCAGCAACATGCCCCACCTCATCCCTGGAGCTCTCCACTGTGAAGCCATTTATAGAAACAAGATGAGCAAGATCAGCCCATTCTCCTGCCATACTTCCTGCAAGAATAGGGGAACTTCCAAAGGCAAAATAGGCACCAGTAGGCATTTTGAAAATTATTTTATTGATGTATAGTTTATTTACAATGTGGTAATTTCTGCTGTACAGCAAAGTGATTCATATATATATGTATATATGTATATGTGTGTGTGTGTGTATATATATATATGCGTATTCTTTTCCATTATGATTAATCACAGGATATTGAATATAGTTCCTTGTGCTATACATTAGGACCTTGTTGTTTATCCAACCTATACCTGCTAACCTGAGCTCCCACTCTATCCCTCTCCCATTCTCTCCCCTTTGACAACCACAGGTCTGTTGTCTATGTTTGTGAGTCTGTTTCTGTTTTGTAAATAAGTTCATTTGTATAATTTTTTTTTTATGGCTCACATGTAAGTGATATTTTTCTCTGTCTGACTTGGTATGATTATTTCTAGGTCCATCCACGTTGCTGCAAATGGCATTATTTCATTTCTTTTTATGGTAGAGTAGTATTCCATTGTGTATATGTACCACATCTTTATCCATTCATCTGTTGATGGACACTTGGGTTGTTTCCATGTCTTGGCTATTGTGATAGCGCTGCAATGAACATAGGGGTGAATGTATCTTTTCAAATGAAAGTTTTATTCAGATATATGCCCAGTTGTGGGATTGCTAGAGCATATGGTGGTTCTATTTTTAGGTTTTTGAGGAACTTCCATACTGTTCTCCATAGTGGTTGCACCAATTTACATTCCCACCAACAGTGTAGGAGGGCTCTCTTTTGTCCACATCCTCTCCAGCATTTATTATTTGTAATAATAAATTTTTGAGGATGGCCATTCTGACTTGTTTTGTGGTTTTGATTTGCATATCTCTAATAATTAGCAATGTTGCATATCTTTTCATGTGCCCACTGGCAATCAGTGTGTTGCCTTTGGAGAAATGTCTATTTAGGCTTTCTGACTAGTGAGCATTTTCGAAGTAATACTGAAAGAGTGAAATCAGTCTCAAGAGCAAACAATAAAGTAGCTGGTAGCATATCATACCAGCTTATAGGCTAGGCCATCTGCAAGGCTCAGTGCCATAGGAAGCCATGGAATTTTATTTCTGCTTTGTTAAGAACAAGGAGAGGTGTTCCCATCGTTGCTCAGCAGAAACAAATATGACTAGGAACCATGAGGGTATGAGTTTGATCCCTGGCCTCGCTCAGTGGGTTAAGGATCCAACATTGCCATGAGTTGTGATGTAGGTCACAGATGTGGCTTGGATCTGGCATTGCTGTGGCTATGGCCTAGGCCAGCAGCTATAGCTCTGATTCGACCCATAGCCTGGGAACTTCCATATGCCATGAGTGTGACCCTAAAAAGCCAAAAAAAAAAAAAAAAAACAAGGAGAAACACAGTCATTTCAAGGTATGCACACGAAACCCTTCAGCCCAGAGGTGCCAAAGCTGACACAGCCAACAGTGTCTCCATGAGCTATGACCTAGGACCCAGGTCCTCTCCAAATAGGAGAGGGTCTTGTTTTGACACAATTTTTCTCAATTGGGGGGGAAGTTCTTTTGATTACTAAAACAAATAGGATAAGTTGCTGAAAAACAACTTGTTTTTTAAAGCAAGTTCTCCCACAGACTGAGGGAACTGAATGTGCAATGTCAGAAATACTATGAGTGTTCTTGTGTATATGTGTGTTAGAGTAGCCTTTATAGTAAACAAATAAAAACAAAAATAAAATTAAAAAACCCCATACTTCTTACATATTTCATCCCATATCTTGAGACACAGTCATGTCCCACCCACAAATTTATCTTTGGAAATAAGCTGTAAAAATCACAGTTAGATTCCACCCCTGATGAAAAGTTGAAAAGCAGGCCAGTACCTTAGCATTAAAGGTTACAGAAAGCCCTACTTATTGGCTCTGAAATAATAATCTCCTTGCAGATTATATCCTGACATCTGCTGTGTGTCAGAACTGCTTCCACTGACATTTTAGTGCTTGTTATAGCTTCTATGATCCAAATTTCACCCCATGTCAGGGCCCTTTGTCAACAAAGGACTAATTGATGCACACATTTCAGCTTCAGCTCCCCTAGTCAATAAGGTAGGGGTCCTAGAAAAGAAGGACAACCAGGACTTGGTGTAGCTCTTAAAGCAGGTATGTCTCGACCAGTTGGCCTTCCTGAGGCCTATGGAATTTATACAAAGTCCGCTATTTACCTATTTTATTACTAATAGCTAGTACCGAAGGCTCGAGGAAATGTCCAATCTGAATGAAGTTTGGTTACAAAAATGTATCTCATTTCAAGAAAAAAAAAAGTGAAACTGTGGATCAGATTCAAACCCACTGCCCAGTGGCAAACACCATTATTTCTGCATGGGCTCCAATCAGAGAGGCGAGAGGCCAGTGTCAAGCCATGTAGGCAGGGTTCTCTTTTCCTCAAGTTGAATATTTGATGGCAGGTGCTGGAGCCAGAAATAGTGATTCAAATTTCTTAGCAAATCATGTGTGTTTTGTCTAGGCAGACTTTGACTTTTGCATCCCATAAACATAGAGAAGGCATCCTCCGTTCCCACCCGGCCCAGTATAATTCGTCTCATCTTCTTGGCCACCAGAAAATTTACAGGAGTGCAGCCCTGATTCTCCTCAAAGATAGGTAGTTCCAAAGGTGCTGGCAGTAGGGAGTGGGGTGGAGTGGATGCTCAGCTCGTTTCCTGGCTCATAATGATCCTAAAATGTGATCAGAATATTTCTCGTTAAAACTCAGTTACACACAGTTCATCAGCAGATGTAATAAGGAAAAACCTTTGTATTCCTTTTTTAACTCAATGAATTTTATTACACTTATCATGGACAATGATCATCACAATCCAATTTTATAGCATTTCCATCCCGAATCCCTAGTGCATCCCCCAAGACACCAACCCTGTCTCCTTCGGTAACCATAAGTTTTCAAAAGTCTGTGACTCAGCTTTTGTTCTTCAGAGAAGTTCATTGTTTCCTTTTTTTTTTGATTCCACATATAAGCGATAGCATGTCATGCTGGTCTCACTAACTTTACTTAGCATGATAATTTCTAGGTCCATCCATATTGCTGCAAATGACGTTATTTCTTTCCTTTTAATGGCTGGTAGTACCCATTGTGTGTATGTACCATATCTTCTTTATCCACTCTTCTGTCAGTGGACATTTAGGTTGTTTCTATGTCTTGGCAACTGTACATAGTGCATCAATGAACACTGGAGTACACGTATCTTTTCTTTTCTTTTCTTTTCTTTTCTTTTTGTCTTTTTGCCTTTTCTAGGGCTGCACTCGTGGCATATGTAGTTTTGGAAGTCCTAGCTAAAGCAATCAGAGAAGAAAAAGAAATAAAAGGAATCCAAATTGGGAAAGAAGAAGTAAAACTATCACTTTTTGCAGACGACATGATACTATACCTAGAGAATCCTAAAGACTCTCCCAGAAAACTATTAGAGCTCATCAATGAATTTGGCAAAGTTGCAGGATACAAAATTAACACACAGAAATCAACTGCATTTCTATATAACAACAATGAAAGATCAGAAAGAGAAATTAGCGAAGCATTCCTGTTTACCATCGCATCAAAAAGAATCAAATACTTAGGAATAAACCTGCCTAAAGAGACAAAAGACCTGTACTCTGAAAATTATAAGGCACTGATGAAAGAAATCAAGGATGACTTGAACAGCTGGAAAGACATACCATGCTCTTGGATTGGAAGAGTCAATATTATCAAAATGACTATACTACCCAAGACAATCTACACATTCAATGCAATCCCTGTCAAATTACCAAGGACCTTTTTCACAGAACTAGAACGAAATAGTTTAAAGTTTGTCTGGAAACACAAAGAACCCAGAATAGCCAAAGACATCCTGAAAAGGAAAAATGGAGCTGGAGGAATCAGGCTCCCTGACTTCAGACTCTACTACAAAGCTACAGTCATCAAAACCATATGGTACTGACACAAAGACAGAAATAGAGATCAGTGGAACAGGATAGAAAGCCCAGAATTAAATCCATGCATCTACAGTCAACTAATCTATGACAAAGGAGCCAAGAACATACATTGGACAAAAGACAGCCTCTTCAATAAGTGGTGATGGGAAAACGGGATGGCTACATGTAAAAAAATGAAACTAGAACACTTCCTAACACCATGCACAAAAATAAACTCAAAATAGATTAAAGATCTAGATATAAGACCAGATACTATCAAACTCTTAGAGGAAAACATAGGCCAAACACTCTCTGACATAAATGATAGCAACATCTTCTCAGACCCATGTGTCAGAGTAAGGACAATCAAAAGAGAAATAAACACATGGAACTTAATTAAACTTCAAAGTTTCTGCACAGCTAAGGAAACCCTAAACAAAACGAAAAGACAACCCACAGAATGGGAGAAAATATTTGCAAATGATTCAACTGACAAGGGATTAATCTCCAAAATTTACAAACAGCTCCTACAGCTCAACACCAAAGAAACAAACAACCCCATCCAAAAATGGGCAGAGGATCTAGGCAG
>PVHT021183699.1:1445768-1508397 GCA_004024745.2 Catagonus wagneri | reverse complement strand
TTCCAAAGAAGACATGCAGATGGCAAATAAACACATGAAAAGATGTTCAACATCACTCCTCATTAGAGAAAAACAAATCAAAACCACTATGAGGTACCACCTTACACCAGCCAGAATGGCCATCATCAAAAAGTCTACAAACAATAAGTGCTGGAGAGGGTGTGGAGAAAAAGGAACCCTATTATGCTGTTGTTGGGAATGCAAATTGGTGCAGCCACTGTGGAAAACAGTATGGAGATTCCTCAGAAAACTCAGAATAGAATTACCATTTGATCCAGCAATCCCACACCTGGGCATCTATCCAGCAGAAAGGCCCTGCTGGCCTTCAATGCCAGATGCTCCAGGGGCTCTTTCTCCCTGTGCCCCATCCCCAGGCATGGGGATTTGACGTGAGGCTCAGAACTCTCAGTCCTGTAGCTGAGTCTCTGTGATGCAGTTACTTTCCAGTCTGTGGGGCTTCCCACCCAGGAGGTATGGTTTTCTTCTATCGCGTAATTGCCCCTCCTACCTCTTGATGTGGTCTGCACTGTGTCTTCTGGAGCAGAGTATTTTTTGGAAGTTTACAGTCCATTTGGTTGAAGGTTGCTTGGCATTTGGTTTTATTTTTGCTGTTATTTGGGAGAGAAGTTGATCTCCAGTCCTTCTATTCTGCCATCTTAATCTAGCTATGTTCAACCTCATGATTCTTAGTTGGCTTCATTAACCACTGAACCATGAAGGGAACTCCGATATAGGATTCTTTATATATACAATATTGTTTTAAGTTGTTGGTCTCTTAATTGCAGTACATCTCCTGCATTGTACCCTCCTCTTCTCATGCTTTCTGATTTTGGTAGCATATTTTCATGTGGATGATTTCCTACCTTTACTATATGTATGCCTTTACTGATGAGCCTTCTCATTTATAATATTTTTGTTTCTAGTTGTGGCCTTTTCTTTCCCACCTAGAGAAGTTTCTGTACTATTTGTTGTGATGATGGTTTAGTCTCGTTGAAATCTCTTAGCTTTTGCTTGTCTGTAAAGCTTTTCATCTTTCCTTCAAATCTGAATGAGAGCCTTGCTAGGTAGAGTAATCTTGGTTAGAGGTTTTTTCCTTTCATCACATTAAGTATATCATGTCATTCCCTTCTGACCTGCAGAGTTTCTGCTGAAAAATCTGCTAATAACCTTACCTGGGTTCCCTTGTATATTATTTGTTTCTTTTCCCTAGCTGCTTTCAGTATTTTCTCTGTCTTTAATTTTGGTCATTTTGATTAATATGTCTCAGGGTGTTTCTCTTTGAATTTATTTTATATGGTACTCGTTGTGCTTCCTATATTTGAGTGAGTGGTTCCTTTCCCATGTTAGGGAAGTTTTCAACTTTTATCTCTTCAAATATTTTTTTTCTGGCCCTTTCTTCTTCTCCTTCTGGCACCCCTGTAATATGGATGTTGGTGCATTTAATGTTATCCCAGAGTTCTCTTAGACTGTCTTGATTTCATTCCAATCTTTTTTTCTTTTCTTTTCTGTTCCACCTCAGTATTTCCACTAGTCTGTCCTCCACCTCACCTATTTGTTCTTCTGCCTCCTATATTCTGCTGTTGGTTTCTTCTAATGAATTTTTTATTTCAGTTATTGTATTTTGCATCTCTGCTTGCTTAATCCTTAAATCTTGTATTTCTTTGCTCAGTGTTGCTTTTAATTTATCAATGTTTGCCTCCAGTTTTTTCCAATGTCTTGAATCGTCATCAATATCTTAAGTTTAAAGTCTTCTTCATGGAGGTTGACAATCTCCAGACAACTTTGCTGTTTTTCTGGGGTTTTTTCTTGCTCCCTTACCTGAATCATTATTCTCTGCCTTTTCATTTTGTATAGATTTTGGTGTGTTCTCCTTTTTTCAGACAATAGAGTTGTAGCTTCTCTTACTTCTGATGTCTGCCCCTCTTGTGGCTGAAGTTGGTATGGGGTCTTGCTGTAGGCTTCCTGATGGGATGGTCTGGTGCCTGAACACTGGTGGGAGGGGCTTTGTCTCTGGGTGAATTAGAGGTGGCTCTGTGCCTGGGGGGTCTTTAGGCAGCCTGTTTGCTGACAGGTGGGGTTGTGATTCCACCTGGATTGTTGTTTGGCCTGGGGCTTCTCAGGCCTGAGGGGTGGGGCCATATTTTTCCAAAATGGCCACCTCTAGAGGAACACATGCTGATGATTATTCCCAAGACCTTTGCCTCCAATACCTTCCCCCAATTCCTTGCATTGTCACCCCCTGTTTTCCCAGGAGATTCACCACAAACTGTAGGCATGTCTGACCCAGATTCTTATGGAGTGTCTGCTTTGCCCTGAAAGACTGCACCTTTCAAGAATGGGGTCTCCTTATTCCCCAGTCCCACGTAGCTCTTGCACACAAGCCCAACTGGCCTTTAATGCCAAATGCTCCAGGGACATCCTTCTGCCAATGCCAGATTCCCAGGCATGGGGGCCTTATGTGGGGCTCAAAACTCATTCCCATGGGTGAGTCCCTGTGATACAGTTACTTTCTAGTCTGTGGGTTGTCCACCCTGTGGGTATGTGGTTGCTTATATCACATAATTGCCCCTCCTCCTGTCTTGATGTTGTCTTCTCTTTGTCTTCTGGAGTAGGATATCTTTTTTGATAGTTTGCAGTCTATTTGGTTGAAGTTTGTTCACAGCTGGTTGTCATTCTGTTGTTTTTATGAGAGAAGGTGAGCTTCAGTCCTTCTCTCTGCCATCTTCCACTTGGATTTTATTAATTCATTCCATGAGATTTATTTACTGCCCACAACATGCCAGCCACCCTCACCTTTGTAGTCTCACAAGTTAATCAGTAAAGGGATGTTGCTGATAAGTTTAAATTATATAATGGCCCATCTCTGGGAGTTCTGCATCCCCAGTAATAAGCATTATGCTAAAATACCTTTGTTTCCCTCACAGGAAATATCTTGACCAGGCCCACCTGTGCTTGACTGCAGGGAGGAAAAATTAGCACATCCCCTCCAGAGCCTGGCCAAAACTAGTGCTTTACCCAGCTCTCCCCCACCCCCAACTTCAGTGTTAAAGAAGCCTGAATTCTAACTCAGGCAAAACAGTTTTTAGGGACATGAGTCCACCATATTTTCCATCTGCTGTATTTCTGAATAAAGTTATTCCTTGCCCCAACAACTCATCACTTGATTTATTGGCTTGCCATGTGTCAAGCAGCAGAAGCTTGGACTGAGTCACAAATTTTGATGAGGCAGTCAGGAGCCTAGTAGCTCTCTGGTACTGGCCCCAGTTGAGGAGTTTCCAGGTAAGATCCTAGCAGTTGCTTGGACCACCTGTCCTGATGATCTGCCCTTCAAATTTCCCTAAATTTCTTCTGGCTGCCCCATCGCTTGGCAGTTGGAGCAAAAAACTGACATTGGGAGACAATGGGCTCCATACAGGAGGGAAAGTTGCTCTGGTGTGTATAGCTGGCTACTTTATTTCCTCCATTGGGGGCTTTTTCTCTATAGTAAGCCCGTTCATTTTGTATTTAAATGGGGTACTTTGTTGAAGAGAGGAAAGAGTTGTTGGGCTTTCACCCAATTTATAAACCAGTTCATATGCTTCTTTGGATGCTGGTACGTGTGTGTGCAATTTGTGTTTTATTTGTCTTAAAGTGCTGTCTTTTAAAATGGGAACTGTTTCAACTATCCCTAAAGAAAGTCCTCTGAGGCATGATCTGATTACAGCCATGAACCCATGAGAGAGAAGATGACATTTTATTGTAACAGTGTGTGGCTATAGCACCTATTCCGATCTCCATAAAGAATTTAGGCAGGGTTGTCTTCGACATCTTTACTACCACCCTTGCTGTGTTAATTATGTCATTTATGGTCTCCTGTGTTGTTGGTATATATAAAAACCTCAGGATGAAACTTGAGGGTTTATTTAGGATCTTCCATTTGTCCTCGGTGTTTTTCATTTCTTTCGTTTGGTACTGTTTCTCAATTTACAGCCAAATCAATTTTGTGATACTTAAAAATGTTAGTTATATATATAACTGAATCACTTTGCTGTACAGCGGAAATTGACACAACATTGTAAATCAACAATATTTCAGTAAAAAAGAAAATTCTGTGTTAGTTCCCAAGGCACAGGTATTTGGTCTGGTTTCATCCCCCAAAGGGCACTTAATTTGAGCCAGCAGCCACTCCGGGGTGGGGCAATTTCCCTTCTGCTGTGATGTCATAGGGGGCCTAGATGTAAATGACCAGATGACTGGGCTACTCAGACTTATTTAAATGGAAAGACTGCAACCCTCCATTTTTTTTAAATTTATTTTTAAAATAACTGTATTTTCTTCTTTTTAAAAATTTTATTGATGTATCATCGACTTACAATATTGTGTTAGTTTCAGGTGTACAGCAAAGAGAATCAGTTCTTTCATAAGGAGGCTCCTCCACACTTGAAGCCCACTTGGCGGGACCCACAGTGGAACCAAATTGGGAGCCCCAGTGAGGAAGGAATGCCCTTATCAGTACATGCACTTCTTACCAGTGCATCTTCTCAGGGCTTTGAAAAGTGGAACCAAAGCAAAAGAGTTTGAAAAAATTCGACAAATTCCGCAAAAAACCAAATGAAAACTCCTCCAAATTTCTGGAAAAGCTTTATCAGGCTTCCTGACATGATATTAATGCAGAGCCTGAGGACCCTGAAAATATCAGAATGGTAAGTTTTTTGCAAGTGCCTTAGATATCAGGAGAAAATTGCAAAGATTAAATGGGGCATTTGGAATGAACACTTCTCAGTTGGGTAGATGTTACTTTTAAAGTGTTCAACAGGGAACAACAGAAGAAAGAAGATGCAAACAAAGTGCCACTTTTGAGCAGTGGCACTGGATTCCTGGAAGGTGAATATAGAAAGAGACGTAAGCCACCAATGGGGAAGGAGGAAGAACATGGAAAAAAGATTGCCCTAGGCTAAAACATGAGAGGAAAAACAATACAAGAGCCTCTCTTGAGATAGAAAGAGAGGAGAGCTCCTAATGAATGAAGAGGCCCAGGGGCTCCCTTGGACTTGAGGCACCTAATTCCCCACAGGAGCTCCAGGTAAAATTGACAGTGAGGAATAAGTTGATTACAGACCTCATCTTGAAGCTTTTCACCAGAGCAGCTTGACATCATAGTATCATCAGAATGCTTTAAGCTTTCAGGTGGTGCTCATGAAAACTCCAGGAAAGGGAGTTCCTATGGTGGCTCAGCAGTTAATGAACCCGACTAGGATTTATGAGGATGTGGGTTCGACCCCTGGCCTCGGAAATTCCATATGCTGTGAGTGAAAGAAAGAAAGAAAGGGAGAGAGAGGGAGAGAGGGAGAAAGAAGGAAGGGAGGGAGGAAGGGAGGGAGGGAGGGAGGAAGGGAGGAAGGGAGGGAGGAAGACAGAAAGAAAGAAAAAAGAGAAAGAAAGAAAGAAAGAAAGAAAAAGAAAGAAGGAAAGAAAAGAAGGAAAGAAAAGAAAACTCCAGGAATGAGGCAGAGTTCTTTCCTCCAAGGTCTATGAAAAAACACAAAGTGTGTGCTAATGGGCTCAGAGAAGGCTGAAAACATATGGACAATAAGAACCCTATTAAAAAAGGATGCTGGGAAACCGAATTTAAAGCAATATCCTTGGCAAGAGAATCACTTCTTCCACAGACAGATTTGTCAAAATACTAGCCAGTGTAATCAGAAAAGGACAAAGGGAGGGCCTGGGAGTGGGGTTTCACTGGGATCTAATGTTACCTGGCTGGAACTGGAATGCAGTTGTTTTTGATTCCTGAGCCACTCTTGGACACTGTGTTGCATGCATAACAGTGTCCATTACAGGAGAGTTACCACATTACAACAGATTTAAATATATATAAATATATATAATCATAAATATTATATTTATAATTACATATATATGTATGTACAAAGTAGGGCCTAACCTACAAAAGACCAGGAAATGACTCACTCAGAATCGCATGACTGGTGCTAAAAATAACCCGAAGCCCTCCTCAGATGTGGACCCAACACAGGAACCTGAACCACTGAGGAAGACTGGACTCAGGTGCCTGGTGCTGCAGGGAATTTCAGATAGCTGCTAGTGTTTGTGGACACTTTTTTCGGGATGGGTCAAACTTATCCCACCTAGACAGAAAGTCTCTAAAGAGTATGCCTGGGTCTTGGCTGAACATGAGCACGGTATCACCATTGATATGTCTCTGTGGAAATTCGAGACCAGCAACTACTATGTGACCATTACTGATGGTTGGGACACAGAGATGTTGTCAAAGACATGAGGACAGGCACATCCCAGGCTGACTGTGCTGTTCTGAGTGTTACTGCTAGTTTTGTGAACTTGAAGCAGGTATTTCCAAGAATGGGCTGACCCATGAACATGCCCTTCTGGCTTACACTCTGAGTGTGAAACCACTAATTGTTGAGGTTAAACTGATTGCACTGAGTCACCCTATGGCTAGAAGAGACACAAGGAACTCATTAAGGAAGTCGGTACCTACATTAAGAAACTTGGCTACATCCCCGACACAGTAACATTTCTGGCTGCAATTGTGACAAACAACATGCTGGAGCCAAGTGCTAACATGTCTTGGTTCAGAGGATGGAAAGTCTCTTGTAGAGATGGCAGTGCCAGTGGAAGCACACTGCTTGCTCTGGACTACATGCTGCCACCAATTTATCCAACTGACAGATTTGGTTTTTGCCCATCCATGGCATCCACAAAGCTGGTGGTATCAGTACTGTCCCTGTGGGTTGAGGGGAGACTGGTGTTCTCAGACCAGGTGTGTCGGCCACATTTGCTTCAGTCACGGTTACAACTGAAGTCAACTCTGTTGCAAGGAACCATGAAGCTTGAATAAAGCACTTTTTGGGGACAATGTGGGCTTCACTGCCAAGAAGATGTCTGTTGTACCAATGTGGCTGGTGACAGCAAAAATGACCCATTGGTTGAAGCAGCTGACTTCACAGCTCAACTGATTATCTTGACCCACCCAGAACAATTCAGCACTGGATACACACCTGGGATGGATTATTACACAGCTCACACTGCTGGCAAGTTTGCTGAGCTGAAGGGAAGACTGATTGATGGTCCCAAATTATTGTAATCTGGTGATGCTGCCACTGTTGATACAGTCCCTGGCAAGCCCATGTGTATTGAGAGTTGCTCTGACTCTCCTCTGGGTCGTTTTGCTGTTTGTGACATCAGACAGACAGCTGGTTGTTTTAGATGTCACCAAAGCGGTGGACAGTTTGGAGGCAGTTGGAACTGCCATGGCTGTGGCACAGGCTGGCAGCTGCAGCTTGATTCAGCTCCTAGCCCAGGAACTTCCATGTGCCGCAGATGTGGCTTGAAAACAGAAAACAGAAACAAAACACACACCAAAAAAACACATTTTTTCTTCTCCGGTAAGACCTTAGCATATTTGTCAGGCTTTTTCCTTCAGTTAAAAAATTGCTACTGTGGATGGTATCCACCTTCCCATAGAACTTCCCAACTCAATGTTTTTATATGATGGTATGTTGATGATTCAGTCACCAGGACAGTCTTCATTGGTGTTGGTTTTGATAGCTTATCAGTTTTCTCTCTTTGATCTTCTAGATCATATCTGTTACAAATAATGAGATTTGTTCTCACTTTTCTGTATTTATGGTTTTTCTTGTCTTACTGCACTGGGTAAGATCTGCAAGAATCCTGTTGAACAGAACCAGTAAAGGGTAGCTTTGTTTGACCTCCAAGACTGTGTTTAATGTTTTACCATTGAATGTTCCATTTATCTTTAACAAGTTCAGAATTTTCTAGCTTGATAATTTTTGTTGGTTTTTTGGATAATTTTTGTTTTTAATAAAAAATGTTGTGGTAACCAAGACTTACTACAGTTTAAAATGATTCCTCTTGAGGATCTCATGATTAAAGAGAAATACGTAACAGATCAATATTATTTGTTTTAAAGGAACAGTACTGTCTGTTTCTTGCCCAGGAAGCTCAGAGCCAAACTGAGTATACCAAATGTGCATATCATACCT
This sequence comes from Catagonus wagneri, assembly GCA_004024745.2. Lineage (NCBI taxonomy): Eukaryota > Metazoa > Chordata > Mammalia > Artiodactyla > Tayassuidae > Catagonus > Catagonus wagneri. The sequence continues at coordinate 1,500,376 of PVHT021183699.1, read as the reverse complement.
GCTCATTTAAATTATATTGGCATCATTCCTTCCCAACCCCCTACCTATTCTAATTCATACCATCCTACATGTTTTTCACTTACTTATAATGCATGGACCTTTTATCAACTGCCACAAATCTTTAATGAAATGAAATGAGGTATAAATGAAAACTCTCCATTAGTTATCAGGAAATCACATGGAGCCCTAACAATGTGGTATTGACATTTATTAAAGGCTCTTGGGTGGCCATGTGAGTCAAGCCTCAGAAAATATCTGGAATTAAGTTAGATTCTGTTGGCCCTCAGGAATCTGGTCAAGGGGAAATGCAATAGTTAAATGAGGCATACTTTCAATGTCAAGCTTAATTATTTGTCATAAGTAGCCATCAGTAAACACATTTTCATTTCATAGAATGAAGAGAAACCCAGGATCCCTTAACATTTTGAGAAGTAGATGATAAGTTTGTTGACTGCACACTAAGGCCATTTTTCCTTGATCTTTTTTGGAAGGCATCAAGGAAAAAACAATTACACCTATTTCACAGTTGAGTGACTTAAAAAACAACTCTACATTCCAACAGAAGTGTAAAGAAGATCCATAATTTGATTTATTGTCTTTGTCACGCTTCTGACATACATTTCTGTAATTTCAATAAAAATCTCAATTCCTGTACTTTTAGGGCTGAGAAAATGCTTTCTTTTGAATAGTCCCCATATGATTTGACACTGTTCCACAACCACCCTTTCACAAAGACAGACAAATCTTTAGTAAAAGAAGTTAAATTTATAAACTTGAGAAATAGTTACAAAGAAACAAAGCCCGCAAATTACAAAGAACTTGCTAATATGCAAATCACCAGTTCATCTAAGTTTGGCATATTCAATCTACTTAACTGATTTGTTTAATGTGGTAATTTTTAAATACAAAATCCAGTTGAGGGATGAATGATATATTTATGCCCTTGACAAAGGTAAGTATGGTAACTAAGACAATATAATTCCTGGTTGTTTTATTGCTCAGGCTCATCAGAATTTACAGGATATGTGAGTAATGTCCAGTGAGGTCACGTGAATGTAATAGACGGTGCCCCAGGCTGACACACGTTTTCATCATACAGATCTTCTGGTAGTGCCTCTTCATCTCCATCAGGAAAGTAGGTGGGGAATGGCAGATTTTTACAGAAGTCCTTATATGCAGGCAGTTTAGAATCTTTGATCTGGGAAGAGGAAACAATGATGTTATTAAAAAGTGAGCAATTATTTAAAGACAGACTATTACAATTATTATTCACAATCAATCTGTTCCTATATTTTCTTTTTGTTCCAATACTTTTTTTTTTTTTTGTCTTTTTGCCTTTACGTAGAGCCGCACCCGCGGCATATGGAGGTTCCCAGGCTAGGGGTCTAACAGGAGCTGTAGCCGCCGGCCTTCACCACAGCCACAGCAACAGCAACGCGGGATCTGAGCCGCATCTGCAACTTACACCACAGCTCACGGCAACGCCAGAGCCTTAACCCACTGAGCGAGGCCAGGGATCGAACCCGCAATCTCATGGTTCTCAGTCGGATTCAATAACCACCGAGCCACGAAGGGAACGCCCTACATTTTCTAATGTAATAACAGTTGTTATTTATTTATTGCCTTTCAGGGCCGCACCCACAGCATAAAAAGGTTCACCCACTGAGCGAGGCCAGGGATCGAACCCGCAATCTCATGGTTCTCAGTCGGATTCAATAACCACTGAGCCACGAAGGGAACTCCCTACATTTTCTAATGTAATAACAGTTGTTATTTATTTATTTATTTATTTATTTATTGCCTTTCAGGGCCACACCCACAGCATAAAAAGGTTCCCAGGCTAGGGGTCTAATGAGAGCTACAGTTGCTGGCCTACACCACAGCCACAGCAACACCTGATCTGAGCTGTATCTGTGACCTACACAGCTCACGGCAACACCAGATCCTTAACCACTGCACGAGGCCAGGGACCAACCCTGCAACTTCATGGTTCTTAGATTTGTTTCCACTGCACCATGATGGGAACTCTAACAATAGTTGTTATATATTGAGTTCCTTTTATAAAATATTTTTAATTCCAATAAATTTTTTTTTAATGGCTATACCCACAGCATATGGGGTTCTCAGGCCAGGGACTGAATCTGAGCTATAGCCAAAACCCATGCCATAGTAGTTGTACCAACAACGGATTCTTTAACCCACAGCACTGGGCTGGGGATTGAACCCGCACTTCCACAGCAACCCAAATGGCTACTTAACACAGTGAGATTCTTAACTCACTGTGCCGCAGAGGAAACTCGATTCCAACAAATGCTATTTTAATTTCAATTTTATTAATGCAGTGACAGAAATAACTTTACTCCGTTCCTGTGGTGGCTCAGTGGTTAACGAATCTGACTAGGAACCAATAGGTTGCGGGTTCGATCCCTGGCCTTGCTCAGTGGGTTAAGGATCCTGCGTTGCCGTGAGCTGTGGTGTAGGTTGCAGATGCGGCTCAGATCCCGCATTGCTGTGGCTGTGGCATAGGCCGGCAGCTGTAGCTCCAATTGGACCCCTAGCCTGGGAACATCCATATGCCGCAGGTGCGGCCCTAGATAAGGCAAAAAAAAAGAAATAACTTTACTCAAATTAATTAGCTATCTCATAAGATTAAGACTGCTCTGATTATTACTGATTATATATTTTATTCACAACCAAAACTGCTCAATAAGATCAATTATATACAAATTGATTTTTCAAATATAAAGAACTGATATAAACTACATACCTAAATCTACTTAACTACTGATTTTATTATTTACTTATGTCATGTACTTTTTATTTTTTTTGCTGTTTAGGGCTGCACCCATGCATATGGGGCTTCCCAGGCTAGGGGTCAAATTGGAGCCGCAGCTGCTGGCCTATGCCACAGCAATGCAGGACCCAAGCTGTGTCTGTGACCTATACCACAGTTCACAGCAACGCCAGATCCTTAATCCACTGGGCGAGGTCAGGGATCGATCCTGCATCCTCATGGATGCTAGTCAGATTTGTTAACCACTGAGCCAGCATGGGAACTCCCACGTATTTTTATTATTCTACCAGATTTTTTTTTTTTTTTTGAGTTAGGGTTAAAAAAAATTAAATCTACTTAGCATTTTTTTTTTTAGTCTTAATTCTAAAAGCATATAAACCAAATATAAAGGTTTGTTAAGGAGATTAGCCTGTATTTAACATGTAGTAATCTCACTGAGAAGCTAAGGACAGAATAGTATTTAATGAAAATAATAATAAACCTGTAAGTCTTTAACTCTTTTTATTCTAAAGATGTTCTAATTACATTTGTGAAGTCATAGACCAAGGAACAGTACAGATATTGATATGGATCTAAAATGCTGGGTTTTATTCTTGGAAAATATTATTGGGTTCTTTAAAGCTTCTGACTCACACGAGCTTCATTCAGAGAAATAAGAAAAAATTACACATAATTATACATACAGAGTAAATGAGACACAATCATTTTGGCAAAAAGAAATAATTTGGTTGAAGTACATAGCTGCTAGGAATACCTACCTAAGTATAGAGAAACACCTCTTTTCATATTGGAGCTCATTAAAACTGCTCCAAGAAATTGTCAGTGAGTTGCCCAGAAGAAATACTTTTTTTCTTTTTGGCCAATCACTAATCTTGGGTTGAATTTAACTTGGAAAAAAAGTCATATTCTGCCAATTTGAATTCTCATAACTTTTAACTCAAAATAAAACCCAAGCAAATAAACAGCAAAACCCACAACAAAACTTTGTTAATTTGGCAACTGTGAAAACTTAGTCATAAATTGCCTCAACAGTGAAATCTCAGGCACTTTCACATTTTTATGATCTCACATACATGAGGAACATTTCAGGTGAAACCACTACTTATGTGTTCTGTCAATGCTACAGCACTATAAAAGATTGCTTTGAAACACAGATGATGCTACCTCATCTAATCTCGTGTCCTAATGGCCCTGAAGGTGAGAGAAGAAGAGAAAAAAAATCTGCAGCCCACTGCCCACCTTTAAATGTAAATGCACGTCTCTTTGGTCCATTGCTATTATTTCTTGAAGGTTCATGTTCTCCATTTATTTAAACTATTTATAGTAATTTGAAGTACAGCTGATTTAGAATGTTTTAGTTTCACGTGGATAGTAAAGTGATTCAGTTATACATATGTGTATGTATTCTTTTTGGGTTCTTTTCAACTACAGGTTATCACAAGATATTGAATACGGTTCCCTGTGCTATACAGGAAGTCCCTGAGGTTTACCTTATTTATAGTACTATGTATATGTTAATCTCAACCTCCTAACTTATTCCTCCTGCACCTCTTTCCACTTTGGTGACAATAAGTTTGTTTTCTGTGTCCTTGAGTCAGTTTCTATTTTGTAAATAAGTTCACTTGTACCTTTTTTTAGATTTCACATGTAAGTGAAATCATGATACCTGTCTTTATCAGACTTGTTTCATTTAGTATAAGCTCTAGGTTCATCCATGTTGATGCAAATGCCATTATTTTATTCTTTTTATGGCTAAGTAATATTCCATCACCCCCCCCACCCCATATCTTCTTTATCCATTCATCTGCTGTTGGACATTTACGTTGGTTCCATGTCTTGGCTAGAGTAAAACGGTGCATTAGAACATTGGGGTGCATATATTTTTTCAAATTATATTTTTCTCCAGATACACACCCAGGAGTGGGACTGGGTAGATCATACGGTAGCTCTATTTTTAGTATTTTAAGGAACATCTATACTGGTTGCAGCAATTTACATTTGCGCCAACAGTGTAGGAGTGTTCCATTTTCTCCATACCCTCTCTAGCATTTATTATGTGTTGACTTTTTGATGATGGCCCTTCTGACTGGTGTTAAGGTGATACCCAATGTAGTTCTAATTTGCATTTTACTAATACTTAGTGATGCCGAACATATTTTCATGTGCTTTTTGGCCATTTGCATATCTTCTTTGGAGAAATGTCTATTTAGGTCTTCTGCCCATTTTTGACTGGGTTGTTTATTTTTCTGTTGTTGAGTTGGAGTTGTTTGAATATTTTGGGGATTAGGCCATTGTAGGTTGCAAGGTTGCATCCTTTGAAAAGATTTTTTCCCATTCTGTTGTCTGCCATTTCTTTTTTTTTTTTTTTTTTTTGTTTTTTAGGGCCACATCCATGGCACATGGAGGTTCCTAGGCTAGGGGTTGAAATGGAGTTGTAGCTGCTGGCCTACACCACAGCCACAGCAACGTAGGATCCAAGCTGTATCTGCCACCTACACCACAATTTACAGCAATGCTGGATCCTTAACCAACTGAGCAAGGCCGGGGATCAAACCCGTATCCTCATGATACTAGTTGGGTTCATTAACCACTGAGCCATGACAGAAACTCCCAGGTATCATTTCATTTTATTTATGATTTCCTTTACTGTGCAAAAGCTTTTGAGTTCAATTAGGTCCCACTGGTTTATTTCTTTTTTTAATTGTCATTATTCTGGGATGTGGATCAAACAAAATCTTGCTGTGATTTATGTCAAAGAGCATTCTGCCTCTGTTTTCCTCAAGGAGTTTTGTAATATCTGGCCTTACATTTAGGTCTTTAATCCATTCTGAGTTTATTTTTGTGTATGGTGTTAGAGAATGTTCTAATTTCATTCTTTTACATGTAGCTGTCCAGTTTTCCCAGTACCACTTATTGAAGAGACTGTCTTCCCTCCACTGTACGTTCTTGCCTCCTTTGTCATAGATTAGTTGACCACAGGTGCTTGGGTTTATTTCCGGGCTTTCTACTATCTTGTTCCACTGATCTATATTTGGTTTTCTATACACTGTTCTGATCACTGTAGCTCCGTAGTATAGTCTGAAGCCAGGGAACCTAAGTCCTACCAGTTCTGTTTTTATTTCTCAAGATTGCTTTGGCTATTCAAGGCCTTTTGTGTTTCCATACAAATTTAAATTTTTTTCTTGTTCTAGATCTGCAAAAAAAATGTCATTGGTAATATGAGATCACAGTGAATCTGTATATTTCCCTGTATAGTATAGTCATTTTAAAAATATTGATTCCTCCAATCCAAGAAAGTGGCATATCTCCCCATCTGTTTGTGTCATCTTCAATTTCTCTCACCCACAACTCAGAATTTTTGTAGTACAGGCCTTTTGCCTCAGATAGGCATATTCCTAGGTATTTTTATTCTTGTGGATGCAATGGCAAAGGGGATTATTTCCTTAATTTCTCTGATCTTTTGTTGTTAGTGCATAGAAATGTAAGAACTTTCTGCATATTAGTTTTGTATTATACAACTTTATGAAATAGATTTATGAGCTCTAGTAGGTTTGGGGTGGTGTTTTAAGGATTTTCTATGTATAGTATCATGGCATCTGCAAACAGTGACAGCTTAACTTTTTTTTTTTCCAATTTGGATTCCTTTTATTTCTTTTTCTTCTCTGATTGCTGTGGCTGGGACCTCAAACAATGTTGATACAAGGAGAGAGAGTGGGCATCCTTGTCTTGTTCCTGATCTCAGAGGAAACCAAATTGTAACCTGATGTGTCTAGGGCTCTGGGGCTATTCTATTACCTCTTACAGTTTTTAGGATCTCACATTTGCTCTCATCAGCAACCAGAGCCTGGAAATTCTGGACCTGGGCCATAACATCTTGGGGCAGAGTGGAATAACAGTGCTCTTTGAGGCTTTAAAAACAAAATAACAGCCCCTTAAAGACACTCAGGTTGAAGATCGATAAATTCATCATGGGAATTTAGAATCTGTTAAAGGATGTGAAAGAATGCAATCCAAAACTGAAAATGATGTAATGATGCCAGAACAACGAGGTCCTTCCTCATGTTGTGACTTCCTTCCCTGAACACCCTGAGACCTCTTACAAGTACCAAAGGGGGGGAATCTGAGATCTCAAAGACATCTTATGAATGAAGACCTGAGTATCAACTGTTAATTACGGGATCAAAATGTAGAAATGAGACCTGGTTTTCACTCTCTGGTTTCTGGTAAATTCTGCACAAGTCACATACCCACTTTATGTTAAAATGTTATCTCTCACAAAGATAATAAAAGGCAAAGTACTTGGGAAAAAAGAAAGGAAATGCTTTTAGCTTTGTTATGCTGAGTATGTTAACTGTTGGTGTCATATATGGCCTTTATTATGTTCATGTAGGTTCCCTCTATTCCCACTTTCCAAGAGTTTTTATCATAAACGGATGCTGAATTTTATCAAAAGCTTTTTCTCCATCTATTGAGATGATCATATGTTTTTTTCTGTTTGTGAATGTACTGTATCACACTGATTTACAGATATTGAAAAATCCCTGAATCCCTGGGATAAATCCCACTTGATTTTGGTGTATGATCCTTTTAATGTATTGCTGGATTCAGTTGGCTACTATTTTGTTGAGGATTTTTACATCTATGTTCCTTAGTAACACTTGCCTTGCAACTTTCTATTCCTTTGATATCTTTTTCTGGTTTTGGTACTGATGGTGGGCTCATAGAATGAGTTTGGAGGTGTTCCTTCCTCTGCAATTTTTTGAACAGTTTCAGAAGAACTGTGTTAACTCCTCTAAATGTTTGATAGAATTTGCCTGTGAGGCCAGCTGGTCCTGGACTTTTGTTGGGAATTTTTAATCACAGACTCAATTTCAGTACTTGTAACTGGTCTGTTCATCTTTTCTATTTCTTTCTGGTTCAGTCTCAGGAGACTGTACCTTTCTAAGAATTTGGTCATTTCTTCTAAGTTGTCCATTTTCTTGGTATATAGTTGCTTGTAGTAGTCTCTTACAGTCCTTTGCATTTCTGTGGTATCAATTCTAACTTCTCATTTTTACTGACTTGCCCCCCCCTTTCTGGATAAGTGTGGCTAAAGGTTTATCAATTTTGTTTATCTTTTCAGAGAACAAGCTTTAGTTTCATTGATCTTTTCTACTGTTTTGTCATCTCATTTATTTCAGCTCTGATCTTCATGATTCTTTCCTTCTACTAACTTTGGGTTTTGTTTGTCCTTCTTTCTCTAATTGCTTTAGGTATAAGGTTAGGTTGTTAATTGAGATTTTTCTTGTTTCCTGGAGGTGAGACTGTATTACTATAAATTTCCCTCTTAGAACTGCTTTTGCTGTGTCCCCATAGGTTCTGGATCGTTTTTCCATTTATATTGTCTCTAGGCATTTTTTAATTCCTCTTTGACTCCTTTCATCATTCACTGTTTGTTTAGTATTTTGTTTAGTTCCATGTGTTTGTTGTTTGCAGTTTATTTTCTTGTAGTTGATTTCTAATCTTATATCATTGTGGTCGGAAAAGATGCTTGATATGAGATACAGTTTCAATTTTCTTAAACTTACCAAGGCTTAATTTATGGCCCAGCATGTGATCTATCCTGGAGAATGTTCCAGGTGCACTTGAAAAGAATTTGTATTCTGCTACTTTCAGATGGACTGTTCTATAATCTATAAATATCAACTGAGTCCATAGGGTCTAATGTTTTTTCTTACTGATTTTCTGTCTGATTTGTCCACTAATGTAAGTAGGGTGTTAAAGTCTCCTGTCATTGTGTTTCTATCAATTTCTTTTATGTCTGTCACCATTTGTGTTATACCCTGAAGTGCTCCTATGCCATTGCATATATATATATATATATATATATATATATATATATATGTGTGTATATATATATATATATATGTATGTGTGTGTATATATATATATATATATATATATGTACAATTGCTATGTCTTCCTCCTGGCTTGATCCCTCAAACATCATGTAGTGTCCTTCTTTCCACTTCATTTGATACGAGTATCGTTTACGCCTGCCTTCTTTTGGTTTCCATTTGCATGGAATACCTTTTTCCATTCCCACTTTCAGTTTATATATATCCCTAGATTTGAAGTGAGTCTAACATAGATAGCATACATACAGGTGTTGTTTCTGTATCCATTCAGCCAGTCTATGTCTCTTGGTTGGATAATTTAATCATTTACATTTAAGGTAGTTATTAATGTGTATATTCTTACTGCCATTTTGTTTTATTTAATTTTATTTTTGCTTTTGAGGGCCACACCTGTGGTATATGGAAATTCTCAAGCTAGGGGTTGAATTGGAGCTACAGCTGTTGGCCCTCACCATAGCCACAGCAATGTGGGATTCAAGCCACATCTGTGACCTATGCCACAGCTCATAGCAATGCCACACCCTTAACCCACTGAGCAAGGCCAGGGATGAAACCCACATCCTTGAGGATACTAGTCAGATTTATTTCTGCTATGCCACAATGGGAACCCCTTATTAAGTGTTTTATATTTTTGTAGGGCCTTTTCCTCCCTTTCTTCTTTTGTTCTCAGCTCATGTTTGATCTTCAGTGTTATGTTTCGATTCCTTTTTCTTTCTTGTGTGTACACCTGTTAGAGATTTTTGTTTTGTAGTTACCATGAGGTTTTGTTAAAGCAGGCTCCATACATACATGATTGTTTTAACTTGCTGAGCTCCTAATTTCAAATGTATTTTAAATATTCTGCATTTGTACTCTCCTCCTCTCATGATTACTAGTTTTGATACCATATTTTACATCTAATTGTTTTGTGTACAACTTAGCTGCTTATTGTGGATAGAGCTGATTTTACTACTTTTGTCTTTTAACCTACCTACTAGTTTGTGTGTGGATTATTTCCTAGCTTTACCTTATGTTTGCCTCTACTAGCGAGCTTTTCCATTTTGTAATTTTCTTGTTTCTAGTTGTGATCTTTTATTTTCCACCTAGAGAAGTTCCTTTAGCATTTGCTGTAAAGTTGGTTTGGTGGTGATGAATTCTTTTAGCTTTGGATTGTCTGTAAAGTTTTTGATTTCTCCTTCAAATCTGAATGACAGCCTTGCTGGGTAGAGTACTCCTGGTTGTAGGTTTTTCCATTTCATCATTTTAAATATATCAGACCCTTCTGGTCTGTAGTTTCTGCTGAAAAATCAGCTGCTACTCTTATGGAAGTTCCTTTGTAGGAATTGTTGCTTTTAATATTTTCTATTTATCTTTAGTTTCTGTCAATTTGATTACCATGTCTCAGTGTGCTCCTCCTTGGCTTAATCACATATGGGAACCTGTGCATTTCCTAGACTTAGCTGACTGTTTCCTTTGCCACGTCAGGTAAGTTTTCAGCAATTACCTCTTCAAATATTTTCTCAGGCCCTTTGTCTCTCTTCTCCTTCTGAGACCTCTATAATGCAAATGTTAGTGCACTTGATGTTGTCCCAGAGTTCTCTTAAACTGTCCTCATTTCTTCTTATTCTTTTCTGTTCTGTGGTACATTTCTGCCACTCTGCCTTGCAGCTCACTCAGCCATTCTTCTGTCTCATTTATTCTACTACTGATTCCTTCTAGTGTATTTTTCATTTCAGTTATTGTGTTCTTCAACACTGGTTGTTCTTTATATTTTCTAACTCTTTGTTAAAAACCTCTAACTTTTTGCTCCAGGCATCCACTACTCTCCAGAGTTCCTGAACATCTTTATGATCGTCACTCTGAACTCTGTCTTGGATAGGGGTTTTATCTCCACTTCACTTAGTTGTTTCTCTGGGGTTTTATCTTGTTCCTTTGTCTGGAACATATTCCTCTACCACCTTAGTTTGTCTAAATTTCTATTTACATATTTGTGTGTGTGGTAGATGGGTTAGTTACATTTCTCTGTGTTGAAGAAGTGGCCCTCTTTAGGGGATATTCTGTTGTGTCCCTGTAGTATACTCCCCTCTCATCACTCAGGGGCTATGGACCAGGGTAGGGGGACCTGTGTTTGTAGACTCAGTTCAACAGGCTGTGGGATTGTAGTTTTCTTGCTTTTGGTGTTTGCCCACTCATGAGTGGAGTGGGGTCCTGGCCCTCTGGTGGTCAGGGCCATACGAAGGGGTGTGTCCAGATGCAGCTGTGGGTTCAGGAAGTCTTTAGGCAGCCTATCTGCTGGTGGGCAGTTGTGCCCCCACCCAATGGGATGTCTGACCCGAGGCATCTCAGCACTGGAGCCCAGAGGCTGTTTGGTGGGCCCAGGTCTTAGTGCTAATGACCTAAAGAAGATGTCAGCTTCTAGTGAGAGTTCATGCTGATGAAACCTCCCTGATGTATTCACTACTGTTTTTTTAGGTCCCCAGGGTGAGCCACAGCTGCCCTCCCCCCACCTCCCCAGGAGAACTTTCAAGATCCACAGTAGGTCTGGCCCAGGGTTCTATGAAGTCATTGCTTTTGCACTATGTGCTGGCATACATAACACCTTGTGTGTACTGTGCAAGAATGAAGTCTGTTTTCCTCAGTCCTGTGGAGCCTCTGTACTCAGCCCCTCTGACCTTCAAATCCAAATGCTCTGAGGGCTCCTCCTCCTAAAACTAGACCCCTAAGCTGAGGAGTCTGCTATGGGGCTCAGAGCTTCCACTCTTGTGGGAGAACTTCTGCGATGTAATTGTTTTCCAACGGGATTTGATTATATTGTGAGTACACTCTTCCTACTGTCTTGTTGTGTTTACTTCTTTATGTCTTAGGTTGTAGAATATCTTTTTCAGCAGGTTAGTTTTTCTTTTAATTGATGGTTGTTCAGCAGTTAGTTGTGATTTTTATGTAATCATGATAGGAGGTGAGCTTAAGGTCTCTATTCTATTTTGTCCCAAAGTTGGTGGCACGTGATTTTGTGCACTTAATCTTTCTTACCACTGGCTTTATTATTTCCCTGCCTTTATGACTCCCTCAATTATCTACCTCATTCTTTTTATAGTTATGTAAACTGGCAAACCGGTTCAATTCTTTGAAGATAGCCGGAGATTGTTACATACAGAAAAACAGGCAAATATGAGAATAAACTTAAATTGTAAATTAGGGTATAGGGATGAGCACACACAAACAGTATTTAATAACACACTACATTATGTTTCAGGTTCTCTTAATAATTTAGTGAGTCCAAACAATAAAAGCTTTCATTAATTAAACAGGCTGGTCATCCCTAAGAATAGTTTACTAAGTATAATGAAAAAAAGTTATTGGCAGCCCTGCACTCTCCTGTGGAGTAAGTCGATGCTAATGAAGCTAACTTTCCAGCTGGAAAAGCCTTAGTCTCCAAGGGTGAGGGGCTCATTCACCTGGTATGGGATCACGTGGAAGAATGGACAACATGGGGTGAATACCACAATCCTACAAAACACTCCCTCAAACATACAAATGCTTCAATGTTTGAGACCGATTTAAGGTTACAAAAGCAAGTTAATTAAAAGACATCATACTTCAAAGATTTTTTTTCAAGGTGAGTTCTCTTTTTTATGAAAACATGTTTGTTGGAAATATTTCACTAGTGTGTTAAATAATTGAAAGTGGCTAGAAACTTCTCTGATGCTGTACTCTCTCAAAATTTATTTGAACTCCTCTTGTGGAATTGCCTTCAGGGTACCTTCTAAATATCTTCGGTGATAGTAAGCCAGTATTGGATTGAGTTTTTGGAGGCAATCTTTTCATTGAAGTGGAAAGAAAATCTGAATAATAAGTGTTGCTGATTGTAAACTGTTTATAGGAACCAGATTAGAGTGCCACTGCATGTATTACAGTTTTTCAAGACAGTTGACCTGTTTACTCCTGCTGGAAGTCAGCCTAGACAAGAACTATCTGCAGCAAACGGGGAGAAAAGGAGAACCTGACAATATTTAAAACTTCATCTTCTATCTAGTATAAGTTATTACGAAAAATGATCTTGGGATGGAAATGCTGTAAAACTGGGTTGTGATGACTGTTGTACAACTATAAATGTAGTAAAATTCATTGAGTTTTAAAAAAAAGAAAAATGATTGTTTTCCTTTCCTCTTTTATTAGGTTGTAATATTTATGCAATGTAATAAATCTAGAATGTGGAAATAGGAATATATTGAATTATGAGGCCAAAATGTTATGAAAAGCACAATAACAACCTGCTGGCTTCCACTACCTGTCACTGTGTGTATGATTTGGGTCACCTGGGGATTAACAACTTACTAAATATAAAAACTTTAAAAAAAAATTCTTCCAAGAAGTAATCAAATGCATATTTTAAGAAAAATGAAAATCATCCAGTCAAAAAAGTGAAGAGTTCCAGAAAGTGGATTTTAATCACTGTAACATTAGAAAAAATATTCTGCTTCATGCTAATAATGGAACCTACTTTAAGAAATGAAAAGAATACACAGAAAAAGACCTAACTAAAAAAAAAATCTGAAGTTTAAGTTTCAATCAATATATTTTTGTTGTTATTGTTGGAAAATTAATACAAATTTAATGAAGACTTCTGATATAACTTCTACTACAAATTTATTTTCAGAATGCAAGATTCAAAAATCAAAAGTGATCTCTCACTCTATTATGTTGGCTTCAATGCCAGGTAGACTATTTGTATTTTATTTGATGGAAATAAGTCTCTGAGAGCTTAAGAACTTTTTTGCAAGTCTATCCTGTCCAACATGTTTCCTCTGTATGTTCTGAACTAAAAAAATGAACACACATTTTTAAGGAAAATGCTTAAATGTGTAATCAAAGCAATGCTAGTAATAATAATAATAACAATAATAATAAATCTCTCCTAAAATGTCCACCTCAAAATGCCTTTTTTGTTGACTCTCATTTAATTTCCACTTCATACATTTCCAGTTGTCCTGTCAAAGCACTCTTGAAGAATGAAAAACTTACTTTTTAGACAGAAGTATATCAATATTTTGACAAGCAGTTATCCTAATATCCCTTTTTGTATTTCTAAAGAGCCTTTTACTGGTCCTACACTTTGTGCAGGTTCATGCTTTTACAGACAAAGGCTATAGGTTTTTTTGTGCAATTTTCTCACACAGGTGCTCCTAAAAAGCAGAAAAATTAGCAAAGAACATGTGGGCAAGTAGCCACTTATTTTCAAGTCACATTTATAGGCACATTTAACAGCACACACCCAAATATCTGAACAAGCGAAAGAAAAGACAGTTATACATACCTTCACTAAGCAATTTCTGTGTCCAGGTACAGAGCCATTTACATAGATTATATTGTGTTTTGTGTTTATTCTCCACACCTAAAGTAGAAATGAAATCAAACTTTGAGAATATACTTACGTTACAACAAAGAAAAAACCTGAGTATGTAAGTAGCCTGTGAAGTCATAATGATGTTATTAGCACCTAAAAATGTTGAATGAGAATAAAACTTTCAAATCCTATGGATGACTCGTGCTGTAATACTATGATATATATGGAAGTGGTAGAAAACTCGTTTTAAATATAAATGGAAAATGATCATGGTATCTTGATATTCTGCTGACACCATTAAGAATAACAAGTGAAAATTCAATTTAATTTTATTTTAGGTAATATGAACTTGCTTGCTGTAACTAGAAACTGGGAAGCCACAACCTCTTTGGGCCTAATTTTTTTTTAAGTAGCCTAAGTACATGGCCTTCAAGCAGATCTTCAAGTGGAGAAAACTTTACAAACGTGGAAGGGAATAGTCAAGAAATGCCACTGAGAAAATATCTGGGGAAAAATCAATTTGACCCACACCTCACATCTAATAATGGCTTAATATTAAATACTAGGGAAGCCACACACATATGCACACATGAATAGGAGTTCTTGTTGTGGCTCAGTGGTAATGAACTCAGTGAGTTAGGGATCCGGCGTTGCTGTGAGCTGTAGTGTAGGCTGGCAGCTACAGTTCTGATTCAGTCCCTAGCCTGGGAACTTCCCTATGCTGCGGGTACAGCCCTAAAAAGATAAAAAAAAATACATACATACGTCGACATAAATAGGCCTCCATAAGACAGAAGAGGGGGAAAAAAATCTTAGATTTAATTATATAAAAATTCAAAAACTTCTGCTCAATATTTATAAATAAAATATATTTAGAGTAGAGACTAGACGAATATACACTAAAGTGTTACTTAATAGCAGTTATCCTACAGGTTATTTTTTTGAGTGGCTTATTTTCTCTTTATTTTCTATACTTTCTATATACACACATACATACATACACTAATAGTTTTAAATATATAATTACACACACCCATTATAGCACAACTTTTTCACTAAGATATAACTGTCTACTCTTCTCTGTGATTACAGGCATGGCAACATACACATGTAGGGAGCTTTTGTTTACTCTTTTCAAGAGCTTTTTTTTGTCTTTCTAGGGCTGCACCTGCAGCATAAGAAAGCTTCCAGGCTGTGCTGGGGTTACAGCTGCCGGCCCACACCAAGGCTATAGCAACATGTGATCCAAGCTGCATCTGTGACCTACACCACAGCTCATGGCAATGCTGGCTCCTTAACCTACTGAGTGAGGCCAGGAATCGAACCTGTGTCCTCATGGATACCAGTTGCGTTCATTATTGTGGAACCATAATGGGAATTCCTTAAGGGAGTATTATATATCATAATGCTCTGAATCTTTCTTTTTTTATGCTACAATACTTTGTGGAAATCTTCCAGATCAAATAGTAGAAAATTAATGCATTTTCCATGGCTTGGATGTTCAATATACATAAGACAACAAATCCAACACACATACAGGGTTCACGTATGCCCCACCCCTCAATAACTGTAAAACCTCCTGGAACAATCATATGCTGACACATGTTAGGTGCATACTCTGGTGTATTTGCATGCAGGCATTAACTTAAACATTCCTAAAAAGAGCCACTCCAGAAACTTACTTTCAGTCCAAATGCTGTCCTATCGATGTTCCCCAACCGTCCAGGCATTTTAGTTCCAGGCCAGACTCTGGCAACATCCTGAATGACAGACTCAAAATTAGCACTTTTAAGCAGTGCTCTCCATTTTAAACAGTACCAATCAAACCAAAATGTAAATAAAATAGAACTTACTGAAATGCCCCCCCCCCATTTTGCTAGGCCCCAGTAAAGAACTAAATATGGACCTAGTCACATTTACCTCTAAAAAATCTCATTTCTAAGTTAGATTAGAAAAAAGAAAAGAAAACTGGTACAGACTAAAAACATACTTAGGAGAAAAAAATCAGTAATAAGAGATTAGCAACTGAGACAAAAGATTGGGAAGAATATACAAACATGTCACATCACCATTCAAAGAAAATAATGGACTTCCCAGCCTGTTTTCACTAATCTTCTGTATTAACTGACTTGGACTCCATCCACATCACTCTTGCAAGAATGGTCCTATTCTTCCACCCTTGCTTTTGATGTTACCATTCCTTAGCAGAGGGACTGATTAAAGAACAGAGTTAGTTACCTCTAATAGTGAGAAACTTGACTCCAATTGTCAATATATTTACTATCTGCTCAATTCCACAATTCACAGAAAACTATCCAGAATGGCTAACTAATACTACTTTAAAAGACAAAGATAATTAGAACTTAACACTTGTGCAGAGTGCATTTTAAATTTAGACTCTGAGACAGTGTGGAGAAAAGGGAACCCTCCTATACTGTTGGAATATAAACTGGTACAACCACTATGGAAAAACAGTATGGAAGTTCCTCAAAAAACTAAAAAAAAAAAGTTACCATATGACCAGCAATCCCACTCCTGGGCATATATCCAGACAAAACTATAATTCAGAAAGATATACGCACCCTTATGTTCATAGCAGCACTATTTACAATAACCAAGACATGGAAAGAATCTAAATTGTCTACTGACAGATGAATGAATGAATGAATGAAGATGTGGTACATATACATAATGGAATACTACTCAGCCAAAAAAAGAATGAAATCATGCCATTTGCAGCAACATGTATGGACTTAGAAATTCTCATACTAAGTGAAATAAGTCAGAAAGATAAATACTATATATATATATCACTTATATGCAGAATCTAAAATATGACACAAATGAACTTATCTATGAAACAGAAACAGACTCGTAGACATAGAGAACAGACTTAAGGTTTCCAAGGGGGAGGGCATGGGAGGGATGGAGGGGGAGTTTGAGGTTAGCAGATGCAAATTACTATATATAGGTGGATAAACAAAAAGGTCCTACTGTATCCTTTTTGTATATCCAATATCCTGTGATGAATCATAAAGGAAAAGAATATGAAAAATAATATATATGAATCACTTATAAATCAAAAATAAAAATAGATAAATAAATTTAAACTCCGACTATATGACCAACAACTGTGTGTTCACTAGTTACTTGAGTTAGTCCACTCTATTCCCCCCGTTCAGCTAGGTTCTGTTACTCATTCAAAATAGTTAGGTTCATTTCTAGTTATATTCCATTAGGGATTCCCCCCTACTGCCCCATTTTGATTTTACTTTGAATATGTAAAATATTAACATGGCATCAAAGTTAAAAGTAAAATGAGCAAGTGTATCAAATTAAGTGCCACTCCGCCTCTTCCTAAACCCTTCCACACTGTTCCGTTCCATTCCTTGTAGATAACCAATCTCATTAGCTTCTAGTTTATGTTTCATCCTTCTTTTTGCAAAAATAAGCAGATAACATGTGCATTTCCTTATATCCTGGAAATCACCCCATTGTTTCATAGTGACTCTGTCATTCTTTTACAGCTGCATAGTGTTCTACTGAGTAGATACACCATAGTTCATTTGTCCAAACTCCCAAGTATGGACATTTATGCTTGTAATTACAAATAATGTTACAATGACTAATTTTGTGTAAATGTATTTTTACATTTTTCAAAGAGTATCTTTTGGGTAAATTCCTAGAGGTAGGATTGCTGTGTCAGAAACAAATGCATGTGGAGTTTTATTAGATACTGTCGCATTCCCTCCATAAAGGATACACTATTTTATATTCTGACCAGCAATGTATGAGAGTGCCTGCTTCCCTACACTCTGGCCAACAGAATGACAAAAATTAAACAGTATGACAGCACAATCTGCTAAGTGAGAAATTAACTCAAGAGAGCCTTTAGGAGTTCCCGTTGTGGCTCAGTGGTAACCATCCCATCTGGTGTCCATGGGTCCCTAGCCCCACTCAGTGGGTTAAGGACCTGGCATTGCCATGAGCTGTGGTGCAAGTTGCAGACGCAGCTTGGATCTGGCATTGGTGTGGCTGTGGCGTAGGTCAGCAGCTGTACCTCCAATTGGACCCTGAGCCTGGGGACTTCCATATGCCGTAGGTGTGTGTGGCCCTAAAAAGAAGAGAAGTAGAATATATCAAGACTGACCTTGCATCTTCTGACACTCCAAAGAACAAAACTCCCGTAGGCTCTTTACACTGTAGCTCCTCTGGGAGACCTATTCAGTAGGACCAACACAGCAGTACAAAACTTCTCTACTTTCTATGTTCTTACTCTCTATTTCTCCACTTCTACTGCTTTCTCCTCACCATTATATCGTCCTTGACAACCTTTCCCAATGGTCTCTTTTAAGGCAAAAACTTGCAGCTGACTTCAGACTGTGGGATGGGAAACAGAGATGGGAAAGAACGTAGCCAGACAAGAACTGAGAACACTGACTGAAAGTATGTGGGACATAACCGAATGATTCAAGTCTAGCTCTGGAAAGTAAGCAAGGCCAGGACTTTAAAAAGTGTGGATTTTTACTACACTTTTTACCACCTGGTGTCAGATTCAAATGATGTAACAGAATCCCAGGGACAGACAAAAGCACACAAGTTGAATCTTTAGCACTAAAAAGAGGATCGCTAAGTTATACTTACACCAGTTGAAATAGCTCCGGGCCTTCTGTGGGTTTTCGTTTGACCGTGAGTAGCAGGTTGGCCTTTAAATCCCCATCTTTTCATGACACCTTGAAAACCTTTACCAATACTGAACAAGATAAACATTAGAATTTACATAGTGATAGAGGGTAAGAGATCTCCAATTGCATACTTCAATAGGACCTTAAAGTTTTAGCAAAGTTCCTTATCTAAATAACTAGAAAAGGCCATACAAGTAAAACCACAAATCAACAATGCCTTTCTCTCAGCCCTGGTTTGCACCCCTTCCTGGGGTCTCATTCTACACAGAATGATTAATTCAAGATCGTGAGACAACAGCGAGCTAAGCAGGGGAAGTTCTGTCATCCTAATCCTATGAAACAACACAGTAAAAGCGGTACGTTTTAAATGTGCAAAGCATTTGTAGAAGTAGTGGGCAACTACCCATCTCCTGGTACACGTGCCCCCATGTGATCAATCACCTCCCCTGGTGTCTGGGTGATCCTAGCAACTCACCTCTAAGGAATAAACTACAGGAGAAGTTATGAGATGTCAAATCTGACATTGGGTTACAGAGACTGGCTTCCATCTCTGCACTCTCTCTCTCACTGGGCTCTGGGGGAAGCCAGGTGCCACATCATAAGCTGCCCTATGGCAAGTCATGTGCAAGGACATCACTAGCTAACAACCGTGGAACTGATGGTGGCCAGTGGCTATGCTAGTGAGCTTGTAGGCAATTATTCCCAAATTGAACCCCTAGATGACCATAGCGCTGACTGATGCCTTGGCTGCAACTTTATGCGAGACCCCAAGCCAGGAGCACTCAGCTAAGCTGGACTGGGATCCGTGACTACAGACACTGTGATGTAGTAAATGTTTGTTGTTTTAGGGTAATGTGTTTGGCAGCAGTATACAACAGAACACTTAATAAAACGGCAATAATGGGAGGTGGAGGAATAAGGCTCCCTGACTTCAGACTCTACTACAAAGCTGCAGTCATCAAAACCGTATGGTACTGGCACAAAGACAGAAATACAGATCAGTGGAACAGGACAGAAAGCCCAGAATTAAATCCACGCATCTACAGTCAGCTAATCTATGACAAAGGAGGAAAGAATATAAAATGGAGAAAAGACAGCCTGTTCGATTAGTGGTGCTGGGAAAACTGGCAGCCACATGTAAAAGAATGAAATTAGAACACTTCCTAACACCATACACGAAGATAAACTCAAAATGGATTAAAGACCTAGATATAATACCAGATACCATAAAACTCTTAGAGGAAAACATAGGCCAAACACTCCCCAATATAAATGACTGCGATATCTTCTCAGATCCACCTGTTAGAGTAACAACAATAAAAACAAAAATAAACAAATGGGACTTAATTAAACTTAAAGGTTTCTGCAAAGCAAAGGAAACCCTAAACAAAATGAAAAGACAACCTACAGAATGGGAGAAAATATTTGCAAATGAATTGACTGACAAGGGATTAATCTCCAAAATTTATAAACACCTCCTACAGCTCAATACCAAAAAGAAAACAAATAACCCCATCAAAAAAATGGGCAGAAGATCTAAACAGACAGTTCTCCAAATAAGACATTCAGGTGGCCAAAAAACACATGAAAAGATGTTCAACATCACTCATTATCATAGAAATGCAAATCAAAACCACTATGAGGTACCACCTTACACCAGCCAGAATGGCCATTATCAAAAAGTCTACAAACAATAAGTGCTGGAGAGGGTGTGGAGAAAAGGGAACCCTATTTCACTGTTGGTGGGAATGCAGATTGGTGCAATCACTATGGAAAACAGTATGGAGATTCCTTAGAACACTAAAAATAGAATTACCATTTGATCCAGCAATCCCACTTCTGGGCATATATCCAGAGAAAACCATGACTCGAAAAAACACATGTACTCCAGTGTTCGTTGCAGCACTCTATGCAATAGCCAGGTCATGGAAACAACCTAAATGTCCATCGACAGAGGAATGGATAAAGAAGAGGTGGTACATATACACAATGGAATATTACTCAGCCATTAAAAGGAAAGCAGTAACAGCATTTGCAGCAACATGGATCATGCTAAGTGAAGTCAGTCAGATAATGAGACACCAACATCAAATGCTATCACTTATATGTGGAATCTAAAAAAAGGACACAATGAACTTCTTTGCAAAATGGATACTGACTTACAGACTTTGAAAAACTTATGGTTTCCAAATGAGACAGGTTGCGGGGTGGGGGGATGCACTGAGGGTTTGGGATGGAAATGCTATAAAAATTTGGTTGTGATGATTGTTGTACATCTATAAATGTAATAAAATTCATTAAGTAATAAAAAAACAGTAATAATGAACAAGTTTTAATTTCATAAGATGGATCTTGGTTTCAAGATCTGAATCAGAAGCCAATGGAGAAATATAATCAGAGAGAAAAAATTTCTTAAAACTCTCACATTTCCTATTTCAGTTTTTAAACAAAAGCATTCTATTTTCAAATTCTGCTAACCAGAGAAACATTTGACAATGGAGGTAGAAACAATACTAAGACTCAAGAATTACTGGAGTTCCCATCGTAGCTCAGTGGTTAACGAATCTGACTAGGAACCATGAGGTTGCAGGTTTGATCCCTGGCCTTGCTCAGTGGGTTAACGATTTGGCGTTGCCGTGAGCTGTGGTTTAGGTTGCAGAAGCGGCTCGGATCTGCCATTGTTGTGGCTCTGGCATAGGCTGGCGGCTACAGCTCTGATTACACCCCTAGTCTGGGAACCTCCATATGCCGCGAGTGCAGCCCTAGAAAAGGCAAAAAGACAATAAAAAAAAGAAAGAATTATTAAATTTTGACTGATATATTTATCAGGACAAATAACAAAGGGGCTAGAATGAATTGTAAGGCTACCAAGCATATATATGTATATATGTACATACATATATACATATATATATATATATATATATATATATACACACATATATATACATATATATATATTGGCCATGCCCACGGTATGTGGAAGTTTCCAGGCCAGGGATCAAATCCACAGCACAGCAGCGACCCAAGCCACTGCAATAACAATGCTGGATCCTTAACTTGCTGCACCAGAAGAGAACTTAACACTTAACTTTAGAATGTATTTGAAAATAAACGCTTGGCAATTTCAAAAAAAAAAAAAGAAGTACCTAAAGAGTCCTCTGAATGTACATTATTTGGTAAATAACACTTTAAAGAAAAAAGGGGAGAGTACTGGAAACACCCAATTTTGACTGAGCATGTTTTAAAACCGCTGCATTTTAATACTAGCCATTCTTCGTAGAAAGTTTGCGGCATCGGCTAAGTTCACAAGCTGATTTATCTCCTGCTTAGAGAGCCTGAGTGTGCACACCCAAAAAAACATGCCAGGTAAATTACAGAAGATAATTTAGCTCATTTTAACAGCAAATGATTACAAGATGAAAGCAGTACTCTGAAAGTACTAATTATCTGTCAGCTAATTACAGACTGTTTTTCGATTTAGTTCTAGAACACGTCATGTTGTTACACTGTGTACAATAGCAGCCTCTTCAATAACCTTTAGACAAAGGATAAGACACACATGATGTGACAAAAGCACTGGCTGAATTGAGATCACTGTAAAACAGAGGGCACCTGTCGCTCCACTGGGGTGGCGGTGGGGGACCCACAGGTGTCTATTCTGTTGTTTCTCTCACTTGTCATCCAACTGGAGAACAAAAATGAAACAAGCAAGAAAAGAACGAATCTACATTTAGCATATCCATCCAGATTTCAAATATAAGGTTCGCATAGGTCATATAAATTAAAACCTTCATCTTACTAAAAGGATACAAAGCACGTTAACATATGCTTTATCTCTCCCATCCCTTTTCTGCTGCGGTTTTTAGTTAATGACAGCAGAAAAAAATCAAATAAAGGAAAGTTCAAATCAGAAAGAACATACTGTTCAAAGTTCCAACTTTAGTGAAACATATCTGAAAATCAGGAAAACATAGAACACGTAATTTAGAGCATCTACCTTCTTCAAACCAAACCAAAAACGCATCAAAAAAAAAAAAAATCTCAGCGATACTACTTAAATTTAGGAGACTTTATTGCCCTCATTTCCCCAGTGTATTTCCTTGTTATACTTTAAATTCATGAAGAGCAGGGACTGTGTATTATCTAATCCTAGCACCCAACTGAGAGAGGTCAGAGTGGTTTTGTCACTGGCTTTATCTGTCTTAGGAAGAGAGATAATTATTTCCTTTATTTTGTACTAGAGCTTCCAAATGCTACATAACAGCCATGTCTTTTATAAAAGTTTAAGACCATATTAAGAAAAGGGGATGGGGGGGGCTTAGAGGTTTGACTGTAAGATTCTTGCATAAACGAACATATAATTTAATACTCCCAATTGCATTCTATGAATCTCTAGAGGTTACTTTACTTACTATGTGTACTTCATTCCCCTTTGTCACATTGTGACAAATGCCTAAATGTCTACCAGCAGACACATAAGTTTCCCCATTTTGTGGGAAAGAGTCTTGGACTGCGTGGGACTGGATATTCTTACATATGGGGATACAACAAAATGGCCATGAGGTGAGGAGCACTTCTGAGTTCTCCGAGAAATTCCTCCAAAATCTCAACAGAGTCCTTCTCTTACCACTGAAGATCCTTGTAAATTCTGGGAGTCAATTTCTACCCAACTCACTGTTGCTGTCTAAACCTATTCAAACAGTGATGTAAAACAGCTCCTGAGCCCACAGGTAAGTCATGGCGGAATTTTCCAGGTGCTTTGTGTCCCGTCACACAGTTAAAAGCTGGTATGGAGTATCTGTATGGTTGTTATTCTCTAGGATGAATTTGTGATAGCATGACCTGAAATGCAGGTATTCTGTTTCTATCTAAACCTTTATAAAGCTCCCTTCAACATCTGGGAACTTTTTTATCAATAAGTGACTGCTAAGAGTACACTGCTTAAAGCCTACTAACATGAAATCTAGCTTGTTCGATAGTACAAAGAGCCAATGTGCGGCGATTCCTTTGAGTCCTCTCATGAAGGGAAAATTTTCTGGTTGTCCTAAGGAAACTTGGAACATCATGTTTACCGTCCTGAGGGCAGTCTGCTCTTCTCAAAAAAGAAAACTCAAATAACCAATTCTGCAATATCATGAAAAGACACAACAGTCTTCTGAAGGTCTTAAGCCACATCAATTTCTCCAATAGATGAGAAGACCATACTACCATGTGCTGTGAATCTGCTATTATATACTACTACTTCATTAACATAAAAAAAGAGTGAGTTCTGCCTCTTGGAAAACTGAGGGTTTATTTTAGAGGCATTTAGAACTGAAAGGAACCTTAGAAACCATTTTATCCCAAACTCTTTTATTAAAGATAATGAAATCTATATCCAGAGAAGTTAAGGCACTTGCCCACGGTCAAATCCCGGGTAAACAAAAGCTTGGTCATGCTTTCAACCAGGGTCACACACTGCCTCTTGAAACAGTAAAGCAAAATATAAAAGCATCTGGCAAATCAGAGAGGCATGGAGCTATTTCAAGGGCATCCTCATCATACTGTAAATTCTAGATGTAGCAGCTAGTATGTAATCTTAAAATTACCAACAGTGCTTTGTAAAGCTACTACTGTGCAATACAAAAAGGTAGTCTAAAGTAAGAGGTAATAATCTGATGTATGAGATAACACCACATTTGAATTCCTAATGGCTTAATGTCTTTCATTCATTTAAAAAGATATTTCCTATTGAGGAAAACATATTTTTCCTTTTAAATTTTGAAACAGATTAAAAAGCAGTAATACCAACAAGAATAGCGATCACAGCCACACTTCTGAGCATTTATTATGTCCCAGGTCTTGAACTAAAAGCTTTCTGTGCATTATCCCAATCTTTTTTTCTTTTCTTTTGTCTTTTTAGGGCTCACTCACGGCAAATGAAGGTTCCCAGGATACTGGCTGAATCAGAGCTACAGTGACCTACATCACAGCTCACGGCAACGCCGGATCCTTAATCCACTGACCAAGGCCAGGGATTGAACCCTTGTCCTCATGGATACTAGTCGGATTCTTTAACCATTGAGCCATGACGGGAACACCGATCCCATGCAATCTTTATAACACAGCTACAGTGCAGGTACTATAGTCTTATGTTAATGGAAGGCAAATAGGTTAAGAAGGCTGTGTAGGTCACAGAGCTGCTGAGAAGCAGAGTCATGCTTTTAGCCACTGCCTAGATTGCCTCTCACTAGACACTCACTCTTTAAGGGGAGTGGTGGTGTGGGGAACCCATATATATGTGCTAGAATAAACTGCAAAAAACTGCTATATTTCAAGGACTGGGTCTTATTATCTATTAATGGCGTAATGAAAACAGTAAAAATTATTCTGCTAGAATGACTTTATATATTAGATTTAAGGATCTTTCCCATATAATCTAAATTGAATAGGTAGATGAAAAGTATTTCTGGTTTAAAGATAAAAATTAAAAACTCTAGCAAATATATATTCATCTCACATTCCAAAGTGACAATGGTAAATTCACTTATTTTATAGAGAGAATTATACCGAAATCCATCATAAGTAAACACAATATATCTGTGTATCTTTTGATGCATGCAGACATTCCAATGCAATCACTAAAAAAGGAACATTTAGGAAGTCCTTAAGAAGAGGCTACTACTGTTGGTTACTGGTCATGTGAAGGAAAATGTCTGCAGACAACTTCATTCTTGAAATAGCTAGATTCTATTAACACTATTTCCTTAAATTAGTATTTTTCTGTTTTAATTTTTATTTAGTTATTTCTAAACTACACTGAAACCAGCAATTAAAATCAAAGGCCAAGGTAAAAAACTTAAAATACCCCAAATATAAGCACAGATTTAACAATTAAATATAATCATTATAATATGAGAAAAATGAATTTCAATTAGAAAAAAGCCTCAAATTAATCTCTATAGAAAGGAGATGATGAGGCCAGTTATCAAGGTGACCAGTTTTCAGTTTCACGCTAAATAAAATGTGTATGATACACTTGCCTACTTCTACTGACAATGTTCTTTGAAAGGGGACTGATGAGACTTGTTCGCTTTAAAATAGATGTCTGTAATGCTGTAATCTGAGTAAAGGAAAGGAAGGTACTGGG
Source organism: Catagonus wagneri (assembly GCA_004024745.2). Taxonomy (NCBI): domain Eukaryota; kingdom Metazoa; phylum Chordata; class Mammalia; order Artiodactyla; family Tayassuidae; genus Catagonus; species Catagonus wagneri. Next base: position 1,474,545 of record PVHT021183699.1, on the reverse strand, counting down.
GTTCTGTGCTGGGTAAAGGAGCGGCAGGAAAAGAAGGCCCACAGGTCATGTCTTGACTATTTTCCAGTCCACTGGGTCTCGGTGTGTGGTCCCTGGACCAGCAGCATCCATAAAACCTGGGAACTTGCTAGAGATGTGAATTCTCAGGTACCAGCCCAGATCTACCAAATCTGAGCAAAGACTGGTGTGTGTGTGTAGGGGGAAAGCAGGGTGTTTAACGAGCTTTCTTGGAGATTCTGAAGCTCACTCAAGTGTGGGAACTGATCAATCACCCTGTAAACTCATGTCCCTCGTCTGACCTGTGTCACTGCATGAATTTTTTCTTTAGTGTGTGCACCTGTAACAGGATTAATAACCAAGAAGATACAGCCCAGAAGTTTCAAAAATTTCACACAGGGGCTGAAAATGAAGGACAAGGCAGAAAATCTCTAGCTGTAAGTGAGCCACAGCAAGGACGGGGGAGACTCAGAGCCTACACCCAAAAGCAGACAGCTCCCTTTATAGCTGATAAGGAAAAAAATATTCTCTTGCTGGCTGCAAAGGACTAAAACTCCAAATGGGGGCAACTGTCCAAAAAAGAGAAGCATTAGGGAAAGGAGATAGAAGAATTTAAAAAGGAAAAAAATTAAAAAAAGGCAAGCAAATTCACCCACACTCACACACAACAGACACATATTTGGGGAAGTCTATGGCAAAGAGAAAAGGCAACTTCCACCAGGAAGGACTATGTGCAGCTGAGACCCAAGGCTGCACCCAGAAAAGCATTCAAAATACCTCCATACAAGAAGGACAAGGAGTCCTAAAAATTCACAAGCATTTACAAGCATTTTGAGGCCATAATAACGTGTCAGTTATAAGAAACACTTAGCTAGAGGTCAAATAAAGTCTGTTTCATTCTGACCTCAGGTACTGTCTCACAAAGGTACACACACAGGAGTACAGTGCATGTTACTGCAGCCCACAGACAGTACGGGTGTCCTCAAAGGCAGGTCCTCTCCTCTTCAGAGTGAATGTTAATGAACTTAAGTGCCAGCTATTCTCCCTGCTCTCATTGACTATCTAAGTCCCGAGGTGGTATAGAGCTGTAAACTCTCTTATTTTCTAGGTACACGATCTTAAGATGCAAAACAAAATTAAAACATTCTCTTTTCACTTTACACTCACAAGAAGGCTGAAGTTTTAATAATAGTTTTCAGAAACCAAGGAGATCCAACAGTAATATGAAATGAAAGCGTCTACTGAACACAGGCCCTGAAAAGCTAGACTCCAGCCCAGGCTAGTCACGAGTGCCGCCACAAAGCATCCACTAACAAAGGAACCTGACTTTCAGAAGGCTTCTGGAATATCTCATTTGTCCTGTGAAATCTGCAATGCAATGCACACACTACTAACCATGTATAAATTAACAAATTACTATGAAGTTATTTTATTACGTGTAATACTTCAAAATTTTTTTTTTTTTGCCTTTTTTGTCATTTTATGGCCGCACCCGCGGCATGTGGAGGTTCCCAGGCTAGGGGTCTAACAGGAGCTGTGGCCACTGGCCAGCGCCGCAGCCACAGCAACGCAGGATCCGAGCCGCGTCTGCAACCTACACTACAGCTCACGGCAACGCCGGATCGTTAACCCACTGAGCAAGGGCAGGGATCGAACCGGCAACCTCATGGTTCCTAGTCGGATTCGTTAACCACTGCGCCACGACGGGAACCCCCAGAAATTTAAAAAGTAAAATAATCTGATTCACAATACACATCTCCCCTGACAACCAAACCAAAACTTTATAGCTCCAGCATTTTGAGTTCTTCAGAAGGGCAGACAGGACAAACAACGTTACCAAAAAGCCAGTGCTTTTAGAAGCCCAAGGAAGTAGGAAGGGGCCTGCAACAATCAGGAAGCAGGGAGAAAAAGAGGAAGGTTCACAGTCTCTTTTCGAAAAGGCCCTTTCTTCTCTACTCCCCTGCCAATCTGTCCCAGTGCATCTCTAAACAGCCCATCAAAGGTTAAGGCCCCCAGGAGCCATGTGCAATGGCCTAGATTTGAAAGTGGGCAGCAGCGATGTAGAAGTGAAGACATATTGGACTGCATTAAGGAAACTGATGCTGGATTAATCCGGTTTCCTTGATGATAAGAGCTGCTCTTGCTCAGTCACTGTGATCCTAAGACTATCCTGGAGCACCTGTGGGCCACTGTTCATTTTCAGAGGGCTCCCAGTCAGAACAATGCTGGAACTGAGGCTGCAGACCTTGTCAAATGATAAAAGAAACCCAGGCACATAAAGAAGTAATGTGTCTTCTCGGCTAACAAAACAAGAAACAAGAATGGACAAGAGCTGATATCTGGAGCTAAGCTTGGCCCAGATCACGTGGACTCAACAATCTACATGGAACAATTTCTACATAAACATATTTAGGGCCTGATTACTCCATTCCACAGTGAAGTAACCAAACATAATCTCTGAAAAGCAAAGTCCTGCTAGATATATATGTTTCCTGGAGATCATCAAGCCAGTACTGAGAGGATCTTAAGCCATATGATAGATGGTAAATTATAAAAAACTAGTACCCAAAATACCACCATCCAGTCTAAATATAATTCAAAGTTAGTATTTCTGTCAGAGTGACAGCTGAGTGTTCATTTCTCCCAAACTGAATGACAACTGAGTGTTAATTTCAACAAAGTAACCCTAGTTACTGTACAGAGCCTTTGGTTCTCAAACAGATGTGGGCCCAGTCCATGAGGAACCTGAGTTATGTGACCTTCCCCTTCAGTCTCATTTTAAGAAGCACACATTTCAGTTTAAAAGCTGAAATCTGACGTGAACTCTTCACATACAACTAATTCAGCAGAGTTTAGAAAACAGTGCCGTCAGTAATATTAGCATTAAAATTATGAATGAGGATAATGGTTACTTATCCTTTATTCACTAACTTGAAATACTGATCTTTCCCTTGATCTGTGTTTTTTCTAATATATGAGGGAAACAAAAGGAAAAGAGAACCTGTTACATGGACCTACGTTTTGGCCGTGACGTCCACATATTGTCCTGGACGAAAGTGAGCAGCGTAGAGAGGGGTGCCTTTATGGGAAAATAAAAGAAACAGTATGAAATGCGTCAGTCCAGAAACAACTTCATTACATATAAATTACATCCAGGAAGACTTCTAGCTATCGGATTTCAAAAATGTTGGAAGAGTCTCTTCTGCAGTTATAATTATTAGAAATTCCAACAATAAAATAGCAAAACTGCTCAACAAACATATTTTAATGGACTGTATGTGGGTTCAAGTGGCCAGAAGACCCTGGTACCGACACACTGTGCCTTCACAGAGGCTGGGGTGATACTGGCTAAGACAGGCAACTCCCGCCTTGTTTTTTTTCTGCCTACTGGAGTTAAGTTATCCGAAAATAGGAACTTTAATTATTTGAACACAGGTCCACTGTATGTTGGGTAATGATTATAGTACGTATGATTTATCCATAAAAAGCCCATGCAGATCAGATTTTTGGTGGACTGGTCATTGTTCCAATAAAACATAGTTATTCTAGCACAGTGCCCAGGTATTTAGAATAATAAGAAACTACCATTATAGATAGTCTTAATTTTATACACTAACATTTCTAAAACTAGTTGTAATATGAAAAATTACGAATCTTTCCGTAAATGCACTTCAGAAACATGTTATTTAAAGGTCAGAAATATGTTATTTAAAGGAGTTTTCTAAGTCAAAGCCCCTCATGATATCTTGTTTATATAAATTTGGAATGAACACTGATGAGAACTATTTAATTTGGCAATTAATCTCCAAACATTTATAGGATGCTTATAATACGTACAGTTAGAAATATAAAAGTATAAGATATGGCCCCTAATCTTAAGAATTTATTATCTAGGTGAAGAATTGACATTAATATCATCTAATAAGAGACTTATTTTTGTTTAAAACACAGAGTGGAGTGCTGCAGGATTTCAAAGGGTAGTGTCCTTTAGGTAGGATTTATGAGCAGAGAAAAACCTTGAATTAAGAAAAAATAGAGGAGATAAGGTGACTGAATTTCTATGAGAATAAATGTCTTGAGCTGCTGAAATCTGACCACTTTTCGCCCACAAAAACAATATTACACGGTTTGAGACACAGCAAAAGTTAATGAGGACTTATTTTTTACACTTGCTGGTTTAACTCCATTTACTTTACCTTTAAGATGAAAAATTTGACTGCCAAAACTATTTTTAATTCTAGCTTATATCAAAGCTAACTCTGCCCCTCAATTAATAAGGTCTATTGCCATTGTATATTACTTCAAGAAATTCAGTTCAGGTATAAACGTATCAAATCTTAAAATATCCTACTTGTTAGAACTCAAGTACAAGAGATCAGGGAGCCCTGCTCAAGTTCAAAGACATCAAAATGCTGTTAACTATGAACCAACAGAATCATATTGCCAAACTTTACTTTTTGACCTTCCATGGAGTAGGTAAAATACTTTGGAATTTTTAAGTAAGAATTTTTACATCAAGGTACTATGGTTAGTCACTTTCCCGTTCCAGGTACATTTTCTCATATTATTCTCTCAGTGAGAGTATAACTATTTTTCATTTAACAGAAAGCCAGCCTACCAACAGTGAACTCCACATTTTAAAAGTTCATTTATTTATTTGGAGTGGCTTTTCCAAATGTGAAACTCTTTGTACATTAAAAACAAAAGCATTCCTCCCTCTTTCATGGAAAACAAAGAGTTCTCTACAGTTCTTTCCACTTAAAGAAAAAGACCTGTTTGTCCCTAGTGATTAAATCAGATGCGGTTTTATATTTAAAAACAAATGTTTGTAGCTTTGTATTGTGAATTCACTTTATTGAAAGGGGTGACATTAAACAAATCACATATTTGGGTATTTTTACCTCCCTCCGCTTCCCGACCTCAGATTACCTGGCTTAATTACAGCATTTTCTGTTACATTAAAGATTTTAACTTTCTGTTTTGGCGGCAATCCAAGTTCTTGGTAAAATTCCAATATAGATGCAGATTTCTACAGGAAAAGTAGAATACAAAACACATTAAATATTAAAGGTAGAATTTAATGCATAAAAATCTGAACCAAGTTACTAACACCCCAGAAAACAAATCGAAAAGCACTCTGCCTCCCCAATCAACAAAAAGTACCCTATTCCCCTTATTTAAGGGAGGTAAGGTGTTTATCCATCACACTTAGGATCCAAAGAATTGGCACAGTAACCTCATATAAAGTATATGGGGAGAGTTCCCGTTGTGGTGCACTGAAGATGAGTCCGACTAGTATCCATGAGGATGTGGGTTCGATCCCTGGCCTCACTCAGTGGGCTGCGGATCTGGTGTTGCCATGAGCTGCGGTACAGGGCGCAGTTATGGCTTGGATCCTGCGATGCTGTGGTTGCGGCGTAAGCCAGCAGCTGTAGCTCCGATGCGACCCCTAGCCTGGGATGGGAACATCCATATGTCTAAAGAAAAAAAAAAAAAAAGGTATATGAGGTGTGGCCTAAAAAGCAAAAGCAAAAAAAAAAAAAAAAAAGGAAGACTTTTGCCCCATAGGAAAAGAAATATAGCTGCGCTCATATCTGGGTTTTGACTGGAGACTGCACGTATCAAGAACCCCAGTCCTGAGAAATCTGACTATGTTTATGCTGCATCTGCATCCAAGCAGCTGGGAGAAAACACGACAGTTCACATTCAGATGTGCAACCACGGACTTCAGTGTGTGCCAGGGTGGCCTGGCCAACCCACATTCCCCGTTAAATCCCTCTCATTCCCCAAGGCAGTTCTGTCACATCCTCTTAAAACCTCCAGCACTGTCCCCTTCCCCACTTTGAGCTGAACATGCTTCTCTGATTTCACTGAAAAAAAAAAAATAAAAAAAACAGGAAACGAGAGCCCTTCCCAAGCTTTTACCACCAAAACAATCCAAGTGCCTGCACCAGGTCCTACAATGCCATCCTCCCACCCTACTCCAGGTGCATGTGGGGAGCTCTCAGAGAATGCCAAGGCCAGGGCCCTCAGCTTGGAGGCTGTAACTGCAGTGGTCTAAGGCGGCATCCAGGTGTCAGCATTTTTTTCAGCACCCCATATTTCTGACATGAACCTGGGGCTGGGAACTCCGATGACAAATAAACTGTCCAGGTACTTATTAAAGCCAGGTCCTTCACTGTGCCTGACTCCCACCCGCCTCTCACCTATGCAATGGCTTTACTCCTGAAACTGACCCCACCATCCTCTGAATGGACAATCTCCCCCTTTCCACTGAGCTTTCCTATGAGCATAAAACAACCACAATAATTCATATAAAATCAGAAATTTTCCTCGGCCCCGTGGTCTACTCCAGCTAATCTTTCTGTTCCCCCTCATGGCAACGCTCCTCCCACTCTCTCAAGTCCACTGTCATCAGGGCCTTCCAGCCCCTAATTATCAATGGAATATGCTCGTCAAAATCCCAAACTGGTCAACATTCATTTAGGGCTCAGAGCGAAGCAGAGGATGGCCCTCTCCTAGGAAGGCTTCTAGCTACAACTGTCTGTTCTCTCAGATGCTAATGACCCAGTTTTCTAAAAGCCACTATTCTATTCTGAACTACAAATTCCTTTGTCCAACTGTCAGCTCAGCATTCCACTTTGGATGTCATACAAACAACTCCGGTTTAATGCATCTACACCTGAACTGATATTCCCCCCACCTCAGGCCTGCTCTCCTCACCAAGTCTCCATAAATGGCAGCTCCAAATCTGTTGTTTAGATCCAGTACTCCCCGGTCTCTTATCACTTCTCTTTCTCATATCCTAGGTCCAACCATCAGCCACTCCTACAGACTATCTAAAACACAGCCCACATCAACCACTTCTCACCCCCTCACCCCCAACCAGCCATATATTGTCTGGATTATCTCAGCAGCCTCCTAAGAGGTCTCCAACTTCCACACTCCTGACTCCCTGGTCTGCTCTCCTCTCACAGGATAGGCTGATCCTTCTAAACTCAAGCTACATAGGTCTCCTCAAGGGCCTCCATCTCATGCAGAATAAGGTCCTAAGTCCTCACCATGGTTTACTAGGTTCTGTACCATCTGACCTCGTCCAACACTCTCCTCTCAGCTCACCCTGCACCAGAGACAGTGCTCCCAGCAGCCTAGGAATTCACTAAACAGTGGCCTCAAGTATTCTGCACAAATCGGTTCCCTGCTTGCAACGTCATTCTGCCAGATGTTTCTCCCCCTTTCCTTTTCCTCTCCAGTCTTAAACTGCCTATGCTACTTACAACTATAGAAAATGTATGCCTCGCTTTTTAAAAAAGGGCAAGAAGGAAGCATGTTCTATTCTTTTCCAGGGTTTCAGTCTTCTCTCCCAACAGGGTAAGAATGCTACATTAATTATTTTTGTTTATGCATGTTTAACACGTCCTTTTTAAGTTCTGTCACTTCTAAATACTGTAGAAGGGAGACTTTTTTTTTCATTCAAGAGTGCATTTTTATTAAGGAAAACTGCAAGCATATATGATGATGTTGACAGAGTCAACAACTATCAAAACCTGGGCCAAATTTATAGGTGATATTTCTATTTTTTCTTCCAGTTTATTGAGATACAGTTGACTTACAGGACTGTAGAAGTTTAAGAAAATATACAGAATAATGATTCTACTTATATTCATCATGGAATGACCACCACAATAAGTTTAGTGAACATCTACCATTTCATACAGATAAAAAAATTAAAAAGAAAAAAAATTTCTTTGTGATGAGAACTTGGGAGGTACTCTTAACAACTTTCATATATAATGTTCAGCAGGGTCAATTACATTGCTCACATTGTATATTACATCCCTAGTATTTACTTATATTTTCTATACCTTTGACTGCCTTTATCTAATGCCTACCTTCCCCTATCACCTATCTCTGGTAACCACAAATCTGAACTCTTTTTCTATGAGTTTGTTTGTTGAAGTATAACTGACCTACAACACTGTTAATTCCTGGTGTACAAATGGTGATTGGGGATTGCTTTACGTTTCAAAATGACCATCACGACAGGTCTAGTTACAAAAATATTGCACAGTTATCAACTATATTCCCCACACTGTACATTTTATCCCTGTGACTCATTTATGTTGCAGCTGGAAGTCTGTACCTCTCATCTCCCTCACCTACTTCTCTTCTCCTCCCATACCCCACAGATTTTTGTATAACATGCTCCGTCAGTTTATTTAGGTCTCCATCCAAACACCAACTTACCTTTCCTGATTATGGTGCTTAAAAAAGCACCATTTTCTGCCTTTCTATCCCCTCAGTCTACTGTATTAAAGCACTTCCCTCCATCTTCTGAAATACATATTTTAAAATTTTTTGTCTTCTGTATGCTAGTCTAGCTCAACCCCAACTCCACCAAAACGTGCTTCTAGAGAGCAGATACTTTAGTTGCTGCTCAATATCCAGCTGCTGTTTATTGTAAATATCCTTAAGTAGGAAATATCCTTGGCTAGAAAACTTTATGGACAAGCTATCCTTACCATAATGTTCTGGTGTTCTTTTTCTTTTTTAATCCTTAAGACTCTTGATATAGATTGCTGTTAAGATGTATCTTACATTAAGCTGTTTCACTTTACACTTCCTGATGTGAAGAGCCACTTCCATGAGAGTATATCAACAATACCTATCTTCCTGCTGTCTCCTCTCCTCAGCTTCCCTTCTGATCGTAAGTGAAGCACCTGCAGGGCTCTCCCGGACCGCAGTATTCTATTTGCTGACCTGGGTCTACTGATGCCAGTCTCTTGCCCTGTAATCTACTTTCAAAGAATACTAAAAGTCTGTTAAATATACGTCTTGTCCCAGCTCCAGTGATAAGTCAGACTTATTTGAGGAATATGTACTTGAATACGCAGCAAACTTCAGATACTTGCTAATTTCAGTTTGAAATATGAACCACTGCTGCCCCTTTATAACTTACTGAGTAGGCTTCCCTTAGATGAAATGAAACTTGGTGGCACTGGCTTATAAGCAGAGAATGTTAGTTTCCGGATCTGTCCACAGACCCCTGAGACTCTTGCAGGAGTCCCCAGTGGGGCTGTGCTGCAAATGCTGAGCAGCTCAGCTCTGCATATCCAGAGATTGTTCTCTCCCTTGGGGATCCCCTCAGGAACTCTTTCCTCCAAGAGTGACAACACATACTCCTGCCCATCATCCTCTACGCTTTCACACTCTCCACATGCTGAACTCTGAGATGGATATTCAACATCACTCTCCCCAAGTCCCCTGCTTGTCATCTTCAATCACACATGCTTCTTCCACAAAAGCAAACACAAAGGTTTTCGTTTAAAAATGTGGCTCCTTGAAGAAATAAAAGGCATCCAAACTGGGAAGGGAGAATTAAACTATCACTGTTTGCAGATGACATGATACTATATATAGACAATCTTAAAGGTACCAACAACAAACTATTAAAACAGATAATTCAGTAAAGTGGCAGGATATAAAATTAATATAAAAAATTGTTGCTTTTCTATACATTAACAATGAACTATCAGAAAGAGAAATTAAGACAACACACAAAAAATGCAAAGAGGTATTGTGATCATGGATTGGAAGGATTAATGTTTTAAAACATACTACCTAAGACAATGTAAAGATTCAATACACTCCCTAGCAAACAGCAATGACACTGGTCACATAACTACAACAAACAATTCTAAAATTTGTATGGAAACACAGAAGATTCAGAATAGACAAACAACCTTGAGAAAGAAGAACAAAACCGGAGATGTCATACTCCCTGAATTCAAACTATACTCCAAAGCTACAGTAATCAAAATAATATGGTACTGGCACATGACTCTTAGATCAATGGAACAGAATAGAGCCCAGAAATAAACCTGCACTTATAGTTTCAACTAATCTATGACCAAAGAAGGCAAGAAAATACAAGGGGGAAAAGACAGCCTCTTAAATAAATGGTGTTAGGCAAACTGGACAGTGACATATATAAAATAAAACTGAACCACTTTCTCATATCATATACAAAAATAAACTAAAAATGGATTAAAGACCTAAATGTAAGACTTGAAACCATCAAACTCCTAAAAGAAAAAATAGGCAGCACGGTCTTTGACACAGACTTAGCAAAATTTTTTTTGGATATGTCTCCTCAGACAAAAGAAAGAAAAGCAAAAATAAATCAATGGGACTATATCAAACCAAAAAGATTTTGCACAGTGAAGGAAACTATGAACAAGACAAAAAGACCATCTACTGAATAGGAGAAGATATCTGCAAAAGATTTATCTGATAAGGGATTAATATTCAAAATATACAAAAATTCAGACAACTCAACATCAAAAGAAACCCAACAACTCAATTAAAAAATGAGCAGAGGGGAGTTCCCTTCATGGCTCAGTGCTTAACAAAACTGACTAGGATCATGAGGATGTGGGTTTGATCCCTGGTATCGCTCAGTAGGTTAAGAATCCGGTGTTGCCATAAGCTGTGGTGTGGGTCGCAGATCTGGCTTGGATCTGGCGTTGCTGTGGCTGTGGTGTAGGCCAGCAGCTACAGCTCTGATTCGACCCCTAGCCTGGGACTTTCCATATGCCACAAGTGTGGCCCTAAGAAGCAAAAAACAAAAAAAAAGGACCTGAACAGATATTTTCCCGAAGACATACAGATGACCAACAGACACATGAAAAAATGCTCAACAACACTAATTATCAGGGAAATGTAAATGAAACCACAATGAGATATCATCTCCCACCTGTCAGAATAGCTATTATCAAAAAGACTTATTATTTCCTATAACAAGTTTTGGAGAAAATGTGGAGAAAAGAGAACACTGTGCATTGTTGGTGGGAAAGTACGTTGGTGCAGACACTATGAAAAACAGTATGGAGGTGCCTCAAAAACGGAAAGCTGGACTACCATATAATTTAGTTATTTCATTTCTGGATATTCTTCCAGAGGGAACAGAAACACTAATAGGGTAAGATATATGCACCCCTATGTTCATCACGGCATTATTTACAATAGATAAGATATGGAAGTAACCTAAATGTCCATCAATAGGTGAATGGATAAAGATGTGTGTTGGATACACACACACACACGAATATTACTCAGCCATGAAAAAATGAAATTGTGCCATTTGCAACGACATGGATGGATCCAAGCAGTCTTATGCAAAGTGAAATAAGTCAGATGGAGAAAGACAAATACAGGATGATTTCACTTATATGTGGAATCTAAAAACAAACAAACGAACAAGCAAAAAGAAAACAAACTCACAGATACAGAGAAAAAACAGGTGGTTGCCAAAGGGGGATGGGGCGATGGAATGAATGAAATAGGTAAGGGAGGTTAAGAGGTACAAACTTCCACTTAGTTACAAAATAAATGAGTCATGGGGATGAAACATACAGCATGGGGCATGTAGCCAATAACAGTGTAATAACTGGTGACAGATGGTAACTAGATTTATCCTGGGGATCATTCTGTAATACTGAATCACTCTGTTACCCGTCTAACAGTGTTGTAGGTAAATTACGTATCAATGAAAATTTTGTCTCCTTAAAATTATTTCCCTGATGTAGCTATCGGATTCAGATTTATTAAGTCTTAGAACAGACTTCAAATTCATTTTTTGATATTCATATCTTCTGCCTGGTGATTTATGAAACAAATTATTTTATTAATGTCAGTTTTTAAAAATACCAGGAGGCTTCTGAGAGAAGGGCTTTACTTTTTAAATACAAAACAGACAGGATAAACATCTTGACTAAGTAACTACAGACCAAGAAATAAAAAGAACAAAGGTAATACATGCTTCCTGATTATCTTCCAATTTCACTAAAATCAAATACTTTAGTTTTTTCCTTTTAAAATAAAAATATCGTAAAACTAATTAGGTATCAGTTGTAAGAAAAACCAAATGTTCAAGTTGAGTTGAAATCAACAGCAGTGTAACAGAGTTTTCTTTTTTTTTCCCCAACTTCCAAATAAATGATTTCAAAAGACAATTTAAAAGACTGACAGCAGTGTCACACTTGGGTAATTCCATCTATAAGGTTGTATCTCCCCCCCTTCAAAGTTCTCTGCAATTATCTTTCTCACAATGAAAATGCTGCTCTGCTCTGAAGATGAATTGATTTAATCAACTTTAGGGCCATTTATTCAAAAACACTATGTACCACATCAGTTTTTATTTATAATAAGGTACAAAAATAGCAAAGGCAAAGTAGTCTAATTTCTTGGAGGCATAAATTCTTTGCAGGTTAAAAAAATAACATCCTAGCCCTATTATAAAAAAAAAAAAAAGATTCAACCAATTCATTTTTAGAATGCTTAACTATGTGATATTATATATTCATAGGTCTCTCCCACTCTCTCTCAAACCCTCTATAATCAATCAACTTGCAAGTTCCCTGAGGTGCAAAAAGAAGTCTGTATACTTCTAGTTTCAAAAATCTTTTTCCTTTCTGAACCAAATGCTTTATTTATAAAAAATTCTAGAACTTCATTTTCACATCCTATTCTGATGAAAGGTCAAATAATTTTTTTCTTAATATTGCAATACATGCTCTTTGGATCTTAGAAAAGACCAAGAAAATTAGTATCTCGAAGAATAAAAGGACCTCTACAGAGGCCTACATGAGAGCAGTGAAGAGTTTTAAGAGTTTATGTTAAGTGGTTAAAAATCACCACAGCATAAGAATACAGCATCCAAATCTCTCTGCTATGCTATATATTCAGTGGCAAGATAAAGCTTAAGGTATATAGACCATAACCTCAAATACGATAGTAGAAATAAAAGTCATCACTTTGGTAATAATTTCGTGACTATGCTAATACAATTTTATCAGTAAGACTATCTTCATCACTAAGTAAAATAAATTGTACTGGCAAGTCCATTTTGGGGGGGAACTTTTTTTTTCTCGAAAACAAAAATGATGTTCAGAAAGGTGAAAGAGCTCACGGAATCAGAACTCAACTCTTCTAACCCCACACCCACTCCCCACTATCCCACAGTCCTGGGGAAGTGACGCTCACAGATCTACTGGAGCAGAATGGATTATCCCAGTGTGACACCTGACTTACAAGCACCAAGGCTATAATCAGAAATTTACAAAATCTGTAATGAAATAAAGATGACAGTGCTGCTCCTAATAAAAAACACAGAAATATAATCAATTAGAAAACCGTGGTGCCCATCAAACTGAAGAATTATTCACATGATTCATAGGAAGTCTGGCAAAGACACACTTAAAAATTCAAACATTTGACTTTTTTGTTTTTAAGTTTCTAGCTATGTAGCACAGGGAACTATATCTAGTCACTTGTGATGGAACATGATGGAAGATAATGTCAGAAAAAGAAAAAAATATATATATATATGACTGGGTCATTTTACTGTATAGTAGAATTTTTTTTTTTTAATTTCCTGTGATTTCTCATTTCACCCTGAGTCACTTAGGTGTGTATTTCTTAATTCTAATGTATGGGGATTGTACTTATTATTTTGCAATTTACTTCTAAATTTATTACAGTATGACTAGTGTAGTCACACTATATACTCTTCATATCTTCTTCTTCTTCTTTTTTTTGTCTTTTTGCCTTTTTCTAGGTTCCCAGGCTAGGGGTCTAACAGGAGGTTCCCTGGCTAGGGGTTCCCAGGCTAGGGGTCTAACAGAAGCTGTAGCCGTCAGCCTACACCACAGCCACACCAATGCGGGACCCAGGCCACGTCTGCAACCTGCACCACAGCCCACGGCAACGCTGGATCCTTAACCCACTGAGCAAGGCCAGGGATCGAACCCACAACTCATGGTTCCTAGTCAGATTCGTTAACCACTGAGCCACAATGGGAACTCCTGTACAGTAGAAATTGACAGAACACTGTAAATCAACTATAATAGAAAAAATAAAAATCATATAAAAATATTGAATAAAAAAAAGTTTCCAAAAGTATCACACTGTGCTTTTAAATAATATAGAATTAATTATATGAACATTGAAATTATTAGTCAACAAACAGCAAGTCAAAAATAGCAGATGTTACTATGAAGGCTTAATAAAAAATAAACCATCCTACCATAATGTGCAAAATAGCTAACTCCTTCAATACTCATGAGACAGGCCTATTAAACCATAGGATTCCAACCACCGCCAATTTACCAATCAGTATACCCTGCTACTTAACAGAACAACTCCACCGGATTTTCTGTGAACACCTCAGACACATCTTTCTACACAGTGTCTCTCTCCTTATTCCTATTCCAGGTCAGGGCTTCAGCAATGATCAGCTGGATCCTTTTCCGGGAGGCTCACACTCACCCAGTCATTCATAATCCCTGCCTCCTTCAAGTACAATCCAATTGCTCTGGGGCAAAAGACTTTTATCAAGGGCTTAAAACAACCTCCAAAATGTCTTCCTTGCATTGGGATTCCTCTAATTTAGTTAACATGCTAACCATTTGACTACTGCCTTGGTTCAAGAATTCAGAAAGTTCCTCAAAGTCTTACAGGATGAGGTCTAAATTCGTCAGCCTCCCTCCCTGACAGCTGTACTTTTCACACCTTCCCCCACCACCAGCAGCACAGCACACCACCATACTCTTCCAGAGCACATCCGATTCTGCAGAGACCACTCCCCTGGTGTGCCTTTCACACCCACTCTTCTTTCTGGTCTTCTCCCTGTGACACCTCCTAGGACCTCCCCAAGCAGAACCGGCCACCCTCACTCTGTGCCTTTGCACTTAACAGTACCGTATTGAGATGGCTGATTCTATGTGGTCCCAAAGGGTGGATATAAAGATGAAATTAAGAAAGTAAGGCTTTTGGAGTCTGATTGTCATTCTGCCTCTAATCAGTAGATGTAACTCCTTAGGGAGTTACTTAACTTCCTTAGCTTCAGAGGCTGAAAAAGTTACCAAGTTAATAAATGTAAATGACTTAATGCTTATATACCCTGCATGTGCTCAAAAGTGAGAGAGCTATGACAAGGAATAGGAGGCACATGATAAACACTAACAGTTCTGACAGTTGCACAGGATAGGTTGTATAGACATTTTCATTCATATTCATTTCATAAACAATTTATAATGGAGCAATGTTATTTAGAAACAAGCAATGTTTTAGTAAACCTAAAGACATTCCAGTAGTCATTAATGAAAGCCAGCACCATTTCTAGAAAGGTATTTTCTTTCTTTACTCATCCAAAAGACACAAAACAAAAAACCTAATTGTGCAGATTTTTCACATTTAAACTGCAAACTCAGCATTCTATTAGTATTCTACTTGGAGGAAATAAACTTTAGAAAAAACCTTTGTGGTTCATATATGGTGTTCTCACCCAATGAATCCTCACATGCTGTTGGTGTCAAGAGATGAGACAATTTAGGAAAAAAAGTGAAATTAAACATAAAGCGACCACAGAACAATCAAACAGCTATCATCTATTGAGCGTCTTGTTACATACCAGGCACATGTGAAAAATCTCTTGTAATCCTGGTAACAAATCTCGAGTAGTGTTTTTATCCTCATTTTAGATTTGGGCAATACTGCAGCTTAGAGGGTAAAGCTACGTGTTCCGGATAGTGAAGGAAGCTACTGGAACAAACTCAAAGTCTCCCTGACACCTGGACTCAATGGCTCCCCCCAAACCTGAAACTTAAAGAATTCAGATCTAAAATTAATGAAGTGTACTATTCTAGGAATGAAAAAGCTTCCTTACATGGAAACGTGATACAGTTTTTCCTCCTACAGTTAGGGCTGCCATTTTTCCATTATGATTTTCCTTTGGAGTATATTTTAGGACGTGACAGTCTTGTACCTAAAAAAACAAACATTAAAAAAAAAGGAAAACTAAATACGCAGCAGGATACATGTTAACATTACATACTAGCCACCTCAAGACCCTAGTACAATTAGGAATTCCTTCAAGTTTCTTAACTTAACATTCCTCTAAAACCAACCACAATCTTAAAATACCGAAATAACCTTAAAAAACTGTCATAGACAACACATACAAAAAAGTGCATAAAACACAATATAGAGCAAAATGAGTACTTACAATGGAAATATGCATGTAATCACTGCCAATGTCAAGAATCCCTCAAACCTCTGTGTCTTCCCAATTACCAACTCCCACTCCCATTTGTACCCCTAGAGCAGTGGCTTTCAAAGAGTGGTCCCCAAACAGCTTCAATTTCACCTGGGAACATGTGAAAATCCAGATTCTCAGGCCTCAGCTGAGAACTACTAAATCAGAACCTGTGTTTCATAAGCCCTCCAGGTGGTTCTGAGGTTCAGGAAAGTCTGAGAAGCCTGCCCTAGAAGTAACCACCTCTCTTGACATTTAAGGCAATCATCTATTTAACTTTTCTTTATAATTACCTCCTCTGAAAGTATTGCTTAATCCTGCAATTCAGTGCTACCTGTTGAACCCTGATGTAAGTTCATAGAGACTCCACATTTTCCTGCTTCCACTCAAGATTCTATCTGTAAGCTTGGCCCATACTGCTGGGTATGGCTCCATTCTATCCATTTTCACAGCCACCTGGCACTCCATCATGTAAACATACTATGAAGGACATGTAGGTTATTTCTGGTTTTGGAGCACTAAGAGCAATGCTGCTACAAGCATTGTTGTACAAGCATATTTGACGCTCAGCAGTAGAACTGGGAGACCTCAAGACTCACTACCTCAACTTTACCATGATGCCAAACTCTTTCCCGAAGAAGCTGTACCAATTTACAATCCCACCTGTCGTTCCTGAAAGCTCCCAAATTCTGTGGCGTTCCAGAAACTATACTCATTTCCTAGATCATTCAGAGTCAACAAAAACTTGCTAAGGGCTCGCATGCCGCCTGTGCTGTTAGCAGTGACGTGCATGAGCTGTTTTTAATCCCCATTGCTGGTGTACTTGCTTGTCTGAGCCTGGCCTCCAAAGATAAACTGAGCTGTCCAAAGTGATTTGGGAATGATGCCCTTGTAACTTTATCAGTGATCTTTTTATAATAATGACAAAAACAACAGCAACTAACACTTACTGGACATTTAATTTAACATTGTTTTACATTTTAAGTGCTTGACGTTCATCATCTTGAGCAAGCTTCACGATAACCCTTTGAGGGAGGTCAAATTTCTTCCTTTTCCAGAATAAAATTCTTTTATAGACAAGACACAGTGCTCCAAGGAACACAGCTCAGAAATGGCAGAACCAAGATTTGAGGTATACTGGTTCTAGGGCCTACATTCTTAACCATTAGAGTTTATCTCATCTCAGAGAACAAAACATTGCTTCTCTAGACAAAAGAGTGCTACATTTTGAGTTAGTAAAGAGATTAAAATTACCATCTGGAGTTGAAAGAACTCCATAAATGAAAATAAGACGGGACTGAGTTTTTTTTTTTTTTTTTGCTTAGGAATTAAACTAGAAGATCTGTAAGAAGCTGCGTTACAGTTCTTTTTTAATTCATTGCCCCAGTTAACCCAATACCAGTATCAAGAAGCCACCATTCAGATAAAAGTAAGAACATTCACTGAAACCCGTCAGAAGTAAAGTTCTTTAACAGCATTTATGCTTGACTTTACCTCCTCTTTGCCACACAGTAACATGTTTCAGGATACAAATATTGCTCAATTAAGTTTGAAAAAGTACAGCTACACACCCACACAGCTGAATTACATCTTCTGTTTCTTACCTGAAGTAATGTGACTACATGCTTCTGACCATCTTTGGTCCACAAAGGCATCATGCCTAGCTTCAGTGCAATGAGGCCTACTCTAGAGGAACCTGACAATTAGAAGCAAACCAATGTTCACACAGTTTTTTCAACATCTGTCAACATAATACAAGAGCATTTCCTAAATTCTGGTTTCAATAATAAGGAGTAAGCAGATAAGAAACATGCTGATATATTTACAAAGTAAAATATAACTGTTCTTTACAAATATAAGTGCCTTCAACTACTTCTGACGTAATATGTTGGTACTCAACAAATCGCTATAAAATGAAAAAAATATAAGAGAACTGTACAAAATAAAGTTAAACTGATATACTCTGGTATTTAAAGTAATTGTATTAGTGGAGGACATGATAAATCTATCATTATTCTTTGCTTTCCTGTTGTCAATTCATATCCGTAGAATACATCTGCTACTCAAATTCCAAGAAGTCAGCTGGAGCTACACTAATGACACAGGTGATCATGTTGCTAAAGTATGTCAGCATCCATCATGACAGTTGATTTGTTGCATACACTGAATACGCTGCTCCGCTAACAACTTCGGTCACCGTATAATTCAATAGCCACAATAAACCCCAACCAAAGACAACACCCTCAACAGGAAAAACTATAGGCTTGGTCTGGCCACATGTGGATTTAGTATTAAAAACTGCTGATTCTGGGGGTATGCTTGGCAGGCCTGGAGTGCTAGAATACCCCAATTGCAAATGTTGGTGTAATTCACTACAGTTTAGATCACACTCTTCCAGCATTTCTTCCTGATTTTGTATTACTTTTTATCCTAAGAAAACAAGAAAACATTTGCAAAATGATTCTCTTTTCACCTACAAAGCAACTCCTTTAAGTCTTGATCATTATCAGACATTCACTAACAGCAGACTAGGATGCCAGAAATACACCTGCAAACCAAACCACAATGAAACAGACACATTTAAGACATGAAAACTAAATTCAAGAGATGATAAATTTATCAAGAAATCACACAGTAATTAGGTGAAGAGAATACAAGATATACAAAATAACCACCTGGTTCCCAAGGGTGTATAGGCCATGGCTCATCTTTCAGAGGACAGAGTTTACTTGCTAATTGGGCTTTATTTTCATCAGAGACCAACTGCTTAACAAAGGGAACATTTTCTTCAGAAAGATGTTCATCCCACCAAGTAACACTCTTGCCATGGAGACTTCTAACCAAAAGACAGATGTCTGTCCTGTAAAAATAAAAATTAGAAAACAAAGCATAATTCAAAAGGTTCCCCCATTTAATGTATGGAAGGGAGGTGACATGAGCTGGAAAGTGTAGCCAGGGCTTTAGGAAAAGGTTTGGATCTGGTTCTAGTTTTTCCCCGACATTCCTCATGATAACAATGGGGTTCACATTGTAACTGTTAATGGCCACCCTGGAGGAAAAGTTCTTCCTCTTCTCCTCTGGGATCAACAGATTGCTAAACAGAGTAGTCTTTGGGTAGACATGAGAAGCCACAGGGCTATTTGAACATGTACCTTAACAGTTTACATCCAGCAGAGGTGACAGAACATGGGATACTGATCTTTCTCTGATACTCACCTCTTCCCTGAAAGGAAATGGCTTAGGCTCAGAGTGATGCGGAAACTGGGTGTGCAAATTTTAAATATCCATAACCTCAGACTAGTTGAACACACCAAAACAGACCTTAGGGAGGAGGTCAAGAAAGAGGTGTGTAATTCTTGCAAGGAGGATCAGAAAAGCTTTCTGTGGTTTATCTCCCTTTTGCAGACAGGTAGATAGATCAGCTAGTCTCGATTTTGCACTTATTACCTAAGTGACCTTGAGCAAACTACTTCTCTCCAGCTCCGTTTTATATGCAAAGGAATAACGGTAGGACGGAATAATGGTTATATCACGTGAGGCCACATGAGCTAAGGCGCCTAAGGTACCTGAGCATTTAGGACAAAGTAAACGCTCACTAACTGGCAGGTAATATTACTGCTGTTGGTAATGCTTGCTGCAGCACTGGGAGTAAAAAAATCGCCCCTTCAATTCTTCAAAGGGCACGTCCTTTCTCTTAAGGCATAGATGGATCCCTCCCCCACCCAGGGCGTCCCCTTAGCACGGAGCCAGACTATGCCCCAGGGCCGCTGATGCAGGTACCACCTTCCGCTCCCGCCTCTCCTTCGCACCCACCTGTTTCCCAAGTCCCGTGCGGCACCGAGGCCGCCCGCGCTGCAGCCCAGTACCCGGGCGCCGGACCGACCCAGCAGCCTCCAACCAGGCATGGTGAGGCCGAGGAGGGAGCAGCCGCTACACCTCTGGGCGCCCCGCCACTCCGCTTTTCAGAGCGTTCAGGTGCCCGCGTGCCTGCCTGCTGAGCCCTCCAGAGCCGTCCCGCCGCCGCCGCCAGCCGCTGACCCCCGCTACCCCCCGCACGGAAGAAGAGCTACCAAAACTACTTCCGGTCCGTTCGCAATGCGCTCCCGCGCCGGAGTCAACCCCAAAAAGTAGAGTTCCGCCTCCGGAACAGTCCTAGTATGGCTCCGAGGCGGGACTGTAGGGTGGGGTCTGAGTGACAGGGTTTCCAGGGGTGGGAAAAATGGTTGTTCCGAGTTTAAACTTTAGAAGAATGAGGCGACCTAGGGACAGGCTTCCAAAGGAGGCGAAATCACTTATAAAT
Organism: Catagonus wagneri; assembly: GCA_004024745.2. Lineage (NCBI taxonomy): Eukaryota > Metazoa > Chordata > Mammalia > Artiodactyla > Tayassuidae > Catagonus > Catagonus wagneri. Next base: position 1,454,152 of record PVHT021183699.1, on the reverse strand, counting down.
AATGCCCGTTGTGGGGCAGCTCATCGTACTAAGCAGTGCTTGCTATTCTTAAATTGGTTTACGTTGAAAACAGCCTTGAAAAAAAGGCCGTTATTTTTATATTATAAATAAGGGTTTACAGACAGAATTTTGGTGCTGGTCCAAAAGAGCACGTCTGGCAGGTGTTTCAGTGCCAACTGAAATAGGGCTGGCCTGTACGGGTTGAATATGACCAAGTTGATGATGTGTGACTTCCAGGACTGGATCCTAAAAAGTATTGCTACTGTCTTGGGCTCCTGGACGGCTGGCTCCCTATGGGGAAAGCTAGCGGTTATGTCCTATAGACACTCTGTAAAGAGGCCATTGTGTAGAGGAACCACCTTTTCTGCTAGGCGTGAGACTCTTAGGAAGGGGAAGGAAGGTTGCCATTCCCAAGAACCTTTCAGATGACTGCAACTCATGACAGACTTTGAGCCTGAGCCAGCCAACCAGAGAACTCATGGGTTCCTCACCAAAAGAAACTGCCAGAGAGAATAAATGATTACTCTTATTTTGAGTCACTAAATAGATACCTAATACACCTGCCCAAATAAATCCTTGCCCTGTTTTCCAGAGCCAGCTAGCCACCATGTGGGTATCTTGGGCATTCATTCTATTACTCCAAAAATGCTTTTCTTTCTTTGTCAAATGGGTGTCTGTAGAAATTCAAAAATAAGAACTTTAAAATTTTAGCTATTTCAAGAGCATCTTTTTATTTGAGATCTGGCTATCTTGGCTTAAAAAGTCCAGGCAATGATCTATTCCTGCTAAATACTTGGACTGTTCTGTGAAAACATTGCCTCCTACTGCCAATGGCTAGCGTTTCTTGTATGTATATTATGCTATAATATGCATTCAGTATTGTGGAAGCCTATCAGTCGAAGACCACCAGGAGCACACCCAAACTCAAACAAGGTTAAATTTGATTAGCTTGCTGCAGCACAAGATAATATACACCTCAGGAGGTCTCTGTGCAAAGGGATTATAAGATTTGGACTTATGCTGGGTGATTTTAAGGTGGCCTCGGGAAGCAGGGACGTGTTTTGGAATGGATGCTATCAAGAAGCGAGGATAATTCAGCATTTGGGCATCTCAATCATTTTGTTCTGGTGGAAAGAAGGACAAAGTGAGAGTAGGGATGATGCTGGTGAGGGAGCAGAAATCACTCAGAAGGAACTGATAGTCATTTTGTAGCTGGGATGTGACTGCAGGTATGGTCTCTTAGAAAGATTTTGTTGACATTCCACGGTAAACACAGCAGTCTGATTCCTGACAGGATTTATTTTCACTCTTTCAGTGTATTTCCTCACTTAATCTTTATAATGACCTCACATGATAATACAGTAATTACCTCCATTTTACAATTGAGAAAATAAACACAAAGAGATGATACAACTTAACTCAGCTAGTAAGGGCTGATTTAAATCTCAGTAGTGTGACGGCAGAGCCTGTGCTCTCAGCTATTTTGTTTCTTTGATACTCTGACAAATATGTTGCTACCCTTGCATTGGAATTCCTCTACAGCTTAGAGGGAAACAGGTAAGTGAACATACCACACACGGTAGTCTGTGAGGAATGAGGAGGCAGCCATTCAGTCTAACCTTTACCGCTGGTGCCAAATCTCTCCTGGTCCATGATGGCAACCATGAGTCCATGACATCCTTAGCAGGCCCTAGTGCTTAACCGAATCAAAGCAAAACATGTTTTGCCTCCTGTCACAGAGCACACATCTCCTGATTGCTAGCTGTGTCTAATAGGTATCATCTTACTTGATTTAGTCACTATAGCATGCTGCTCATTGCAAAGGATCAGCCTGGTTCTTAAGGTACCCAGCCAGGGCCTCCCTTAGGGCACTCAGGCACTGAGTTCCCATCACTCTGACTTCAGAGACCACCCTGGACCCTGGGACCCTGATACCAGTTTGCCTCTCTCGGACTTCACTTTCTTGTTGGAACAAAGATAACCCCCATTATCTCTTTTTAGTGCTACCATTCTATAAGCCTTACTCCTTTAATTCAGAACTAAAGCTGATATAATAAATATTCTCCTCATTAAGTAAAACATTAGGAATTGTTTAACTTCTCAGTTTCTAAAGCCATGTCCAATACAAGAGAATCATCACAGGAGGAGTAGGTTTCAAACCAAAATTTTATTTGGAACATATTTTTTATGTGTTCCTGCCTGTGGGCCCTTCAGTTAGTTTTTATAATGTTTGTGATACACCCTGTTGGGTTGGCAGAATTATACATTTTTTACTGTGGATTAGTTTTACATTTATGCTACCTCTTAACATGCCTTATATTTGAAATTAAAAAATTGTTTTAAGTGAGTTTAGGCTTCTAATTAAATTATCCTTGGCTTTCTTCCATTTTTCTAAAGTTGTGAGAATTTAGAATGTTTTAAAATAAGTAGAGCTGTTATGAAGTTTAGTTGAGCATAAATGGGGGAATAGATAAAATGAACTTTGGGAAGTTTTGAACTTTGAGGTTCCATTGTTAGCTGGAATAGAAAATTTAAATGGCTGTATTGCAAAATCCGTAGAGGTTCATTCCATTAAAAAGATGGATTCTGCTTCAATGTCCTCCAGTAAGACTTGTTCAATTTCATTTTCAGTTTAAAGCTGTTTTTTTTGTTGCTGTTTTTCTTTTTCTTTTTTTTTTTTCTTTTTGCTTTTTAGGGCTGCACTCTCAGCACATGAAGTTCCCAAGCTTGGGGTCGAATTGGAGCTACAGCTGTCAACCTACACCACGGCCACAGAAACACAGAATAGGAGCTGCATGCCTATGCCACAGCCACAGCAACTCGAGATCCGAGCCATGTCTGCGACCTATACCACAGCTCATGGCAATGCAGGATCCCTGACCCAATGAGCAAGGCCAGGTTTTGAACCCACATTCTCATGGTTACTAGTCAGATTCGTTTCCAATGCACCATGATGAGAACTCCCAGTATAAATCTTTTAAAAAACAATTTTATTTTTAAATTCCTATGTCTGCTCACAGATTTTAGGGTTCCAAGAGTTGACCAGCCTGGAAACACATTTGTCCTAAAGAGAAGAAGAAGGAGGAGGAGGAGGGGGAGGGGGAGGGGGAGGAGGAGGGGAAGGAGGGGGTGGGAGAGGAGGAGGGAGGGGGAAGGAGGAAGAGGAGGAGGAGGAGGAGGAGGAGAAAAGAAGACCCATCAGCAGTGTGGCCATGTGGTGATGTGGGTTTAAAGTTTCCCAGCATCCTCTCTTTGTATTCAGAATGGTTCTGAACCCTAATGTAATTAAACCCATGTGCATTTATTTAAAGTTCTCTGATGATTGAACAGAAATGTTGATGCAGACTGTGGAGCATCACATAGACGAGGACCAGATGCTTTCAGCCCAGGGAGGCTCCTTGCCCTGGCCTTCCTCCAGAAGCCATGTAGTTTTGATGGCTGCAGTGTAGTTTGAGACCAGTGAACACTCTTGTCATCTGGAACCATGGACAGGGTGTCCTGTCTGAGCCCAGCAGATACAGAGTCTTGAAATTCTAGAGAATGAGTTCGTTTTGGATTTTGATTACCCTTGGAAAGTGTCCCAGAAGAATTAGAAATAGCCATCACTTAAACTGTGCCCGCTAAGTGACAGACACTGTTCTAGGCACTTATTCCTCACTTATGAGGTGGGTACTGTTGTTTTCATTCTCATTTACAGATGCTGAAATTGAGGCTCAGAGAGGACAGGCAGCTCATCCAAGGTCTCAAAACTTAAGTTTGTTAAGTAAGTGTTGGAGCCACTGCTCTGTTGCACTGCCTCTCACTCAAGATGAGAAAGATGTGTATATGAAAGATACGATTTAAATTATTCCTCAAGGGAAGAGTAAGTGTCCCTAGGAACAGAGTAGAGACATAACATTCTAAGAAAAAGGAACATGGTTCCAGCTACTATTGCTGGGTAATAAATCACTGCAAACTTTTTGACATAGCATAACCACCATTTTATTTTTGTATGTCTTCTGTTGGTTAAGATCAGAAAGGGCATGGTGGAGATGGCTTGTTTCTACTTCATGATGTTTGGGACCTCTGCTGAGATGACTCAAAGACCAGGGGTGATGTCAGCTGTGGGACTGACATCATTTGAAGGCTCTTTTACTTCAGGTCTATTATTTGATGCTGCCTGTCAGTCAGGACCTCAGTTAGGCTGTTCTCTGGAATACCTATGCATGGTCTCATTATGTGACTGCTTGGGGTTCTTCACAGTACGGTGGTCAGATGCCAAGAACAAGCATCCCAAGAGAGTCATTTGTCAGCTGTGTTACCTTTTATGACCTAACCTCACAAATCACATGCAATTTCTTCACTTCAGACATTAGCTGGCCCAAATTCAAGGGGAGGAATAGAGACCCACCCCTCAATGTGAGCATGGTAGAACCACTTTGTAAGAGGAGCATATGGGATGGGAGGCACGGTTACCACCATCTTTAGAAAGTATAATCTGCCACAAACACCAAGGATGTGTTCATGTAAAAGGATAGAATTGCATTAGGTAGTTGCCGGAATGACCGATTGCTGATCAATTGTTGATTGACCAATACTGTGACAGATCTCCCTTGTGAAAATGCTTCAGGTAATTTCTGGCTGGTTTGTAGGAAAGAAAACAAGACTTATTCCATATTTTCTTCTGCTTCCTATTGCAGCTTCTTGTTAAATATCTAGTATTTCCTCTATTCAGAGGGACAAAAGCCAGGTTTGAAGGACAGTAGGTGCCCAGGAAGACTTGAATACCACCCAGCATGAACAGCACATTCTGGGACAGAAGAGACTGACCATCAGACAGGATGAGCCACTGATCCTAAATGCCCTTTCTACTGTGCCTGGTCTCTTAGTGACAAGGGATGGGCAGTTGAGGAGGGTCCAGGAGGAGGAGTGGGCAACTGCAAGGGGCAGGGAGGGCACTGCCAGGGTGCTCAGGGGTCAGGCAGTGACAGTGGTTCTTCCCTCTGTGGTATTTAGATTCCAACCAGGTCTAGCAGGATTGTCATGGCAACTCGTCTGTCTGCACCACTGAGCTGAGACAGGATTCCCTTAGTAACCGAGGAGCACAGGAGATGATGCTTAAAATAATCTTTTATGCCCAGGCAGAAATGCCTTTGCAGTTTTATTAACCACGAAGCATCATGGGGCATGACTTTTACTCCCACTTTATTTCAAAATGGAACAAAATGGCTTTTTAAAGCAGGAATTTCCACCAAGGGCCAAATGCTGTCTTTGCTCTGCAGAGCACACATCCTGCTGAAACCAATGAGCATCACACCCGAGTTTCTGAGAGTAGCTTCTGGTCACTATTATATAAATTACCTTCAAATAGGCCTGGCGATCTCTGTCTGAAATCACTGGGCTTCATCTAATCTCTTTTCTATTTCCTATTGAAGTCCCAGCTAGTCTCGCAGTAGGACAAATAGTTATGCTTGGCAAGACTTTAACGCTTGGGCCATTTAGCCTGACAGCTTCTTGCATCTCCCCGCTCACACCATGTCTCCAGTTTTTCCTCATATCCAAGACCTGCCTCCCCCCCGAAGACTCCCTCATCATCTCCAGCCCAGGCCGTGAATCCTTTCTCTCTTAGCACATATCGTATATATGTATGTTCTTGTAGAGTATTATCTTTTTGATATAAGTAGTGAGGAGCTTCAAGTTTATAAATCATGCCTTCTTGACAAGATTGCACATTCTGTAAAGGCAGGATAATATATTTCCTTAGTCCTCCCAGAAATCCTACACTGTATTAAGAGCTCCAGAGATACTTGGAAATGATAGTGGTGGTGGTGGCACAACTTTGTGAATATACTAGAAACGACTGAAGTGTACTCTTTGAAAGGGACAATTTGACATGTGTGAATTATGCCTCGATGAAAAGTATGAAATCTAATGGAGAATATCCAGAATAGCTAGCATGACCACATCAACAGGAGTACAGGCAATCCCAGAACCATAGCTTGGGTGAAAGCATCTTAAATTGTGTTACCACGTGACTAGCCAAAGGCAAAGGGTTTGTCTTGCCCACTCACTGCTCCTTCTGCCTCCTCCACCAATATTTGAAGCAAAAGACTTGATGTACTCATGTATTAGCTAGAAGCATAATTTTTACAATTTGGGAGGTCTGGGTTCAGATCTTGTCTCTGCTACTATTTCTATGCACCTGGGGGAATCATTTAGTTTCTCTGAGATTCCTCATCTGTAAAATATGTTAAAAAAAAAACCAAAAAACCAAACACCAAAATCCTTCTCAAGGCAATAGCACAGATTAAATTAAATGATGTGACTCGGCCATAAAAAGAGCAAAATAATGCTGCAGCAACATGGATATAACTAGAGATTCTCATGCTAAGTGGAGTAGGTCAGAAAGAGAAAGACAGATACCATGTGATGTCATAACTTATATGTGGAATCTAAAACATGGCACCAATGATCCTATCTATAAAACAGAAATAGACTGCGGACATGGAAAGCAGACTTGTGTTTGCCAGGGGGGAGGGGGGAGGAAGTGGTTTGGGCAGGGAGTTTGGGGTTGGTAGATGCAAATATTACATTTAGCATGGATAAGCAATGAGATCCTACTATACAGCACAGGGAACTATATCCAATATCTTGGTGTAGAACATGATGGAAGATAGTATAAGAAAAAAAAATGTGTGTGTGTATGTGTGTGTGTGTGTGTGTGTGTTGTGTATGACTGGGTCATTTTGCTGTATAGCAGAAATTGACACAACACTGTAAATCGACTATACCTTAATAAAAAAAAAGGAATAGCCTGAAAAAAAGTGATGCATGAAAAATTATTAACACAGTAGGTGGCACATAGTATGAACTAAAAAAAATGCCAACTACATTACTGTTAATATTTAGATTCACTTTCTGGTAGTGCAATAACTAGGGCAAGTTTTGATTTATCATTTTCTTACTTTCTCATTGGTTAAGAGCTCTCTTTCTCATTAGATCGCTTTGTTATTGTTTTGTCTCTAATGTCCTTTACCTCCATGTTTGCTGATCTGCTCTCAATACTACAGAAATACAACATGTGAGAGATCAGTGGTTTCATTGTTTAAAAACATCATCTCCATCACCATCACCAGTACCATCATCTTTCTCACCATCATCTTTTCAGTGCCATTACCATCACACCACCATCAAGGAGCCTGGGCTCCTCTCTGTACAACACGTAGAATGCTAAGCCCACTCCTCTGTCTTCCTTCCATTTCTTTTTTTTTATCCTTTGAATCCACACTCTCCAGTCCAGGAGCACTGCAGAGAATGCTAGGTATAAGTCTGAAAGCTTTACTTTAACGTTGCCTTCCAGTGAGTCAGTCATTATGGGAACAGTCATTTGTCTGAAAGAACATGTGTTTTTTGGAAAAAGAACTGCTGTTATATTACAGCCGTAGTAATAGTAGTAACAAAAAAACTCATAATAATTTTTGAGCCACTTATATGGTGTCAGATGTAATGGTAAATGTTTTGCAAATACTATTTCATTTAATCCCCTCAACAATCTTCGAGGAAAGTACTGTGCCTAGAGAGATTAAACTGTCCAAGACCACATGTCTACTAAACACCTGTAGGAAAGCCATGTAGCTTGTCCAGCCTGATTAGAACCCAGGTCTCCTAATTACCTTCTGTTTTGTTTTTTTTTTTTGACTTTATATGATTCTGAGCCCTTGGGTTTGCTGGCTTGGGTGACTGAAAGCAGAAGTTATTTATAAATAGCTCCTTGCTTAAGTTATGGACAGTAGAAAATGGGAAAATGATCTTTAAAGTGAAATATCAACCAGAATGGAAATGTCTCAATGTAAAATGTCATTCTGAGTGGGCAAGATTTGCTGCAAAAGGACATTTGGGACTTGGTAAGACAACAAAATAAAATATATCAGGAATTGATTCCTGGGGAAATTGACTTTTCACCTAAGCTCAGCTCTTCCTCCCATGAGCACAGGGGAGAGTCCTGGCACCAGGCACTTGGAAGTGTCAGGCAGCAGAAAAATGCTGCTTATAATGGATGCTTTCTGTGACTCTAAGGCAGAGTGACCTTCCCTGAGAAAGAAAAAGAAGCTAGCCCATGGGACAAGCAGCCATTCTCCCCCAAACTTCTCTCAGTTTTTCCCTGCAAACTTCTAACAAATTCAGAGAACACCTTAATTAGAATTTCTTGGAGTTCCCGTCGTGGCGCAGTGGTTAACGAATCCGACTAGGAACCATGAGGTTGCGGGTTCGATCCCTGTCCTTGCTCAGTGGGTTAATGATCCGGCGTTGCCGTGAGCTGTGGTGTAGGTTGCAGACGCGGCTCGGATCCTGCGTTGCTGTGGCTGCGGTGCAGGCCAGTGGCCACAGCTCCGATTAGACCCCTA
>PVHT021183699.1:1415577-1438611 GCA_004024745.2 Catagonus wagneri | reverse complement strand
TGGCATGAAAAGTCTTTCCCCATCCCCTTACTTTCAATCTATCTGTGTCCTTTGCTCTAAGGTGAGTCTCTTGTAGGCAGCAGATTGCAGGGTTTTGCTTATTTATCCATTCTGCCACTCTGTGTCTTTTGATTGGAGCATTCAGACCATTGACATTTAAGGTGATTATTGATAGATATGTATTTATTGCCATTTTAGAGCTTGTTTCCAGTTGATTCTATGTTTCTCTTCTTTTCTATTTTTGGATGGATGGATTCCAATTATTCTATACTTAAGTTTTTTTCCTTTCAGTATTTGTGGGTTATTTGTCCTGTTTTGATTTGTGATTGCCCTGTTTTTAAAGTATGTTAACACCTTCTTATATCTGCTTGCTGTGGCCTGATAACCATATAGGCTAAAACACATCATTAATAAAAGAAAATAGAAAAAAAAAGACTAGAGAAAAAAAGCTTTTTTTTTTTTTTTTACCAATGACATTTTCCATAGAAATAGAACAAAATATTTTAAAGTTTGTTTGGAATCACAAAAGACCCATAATAGCCAAAGAAACCCTGAAAAAGAAAAATGGAGCTAGAGGAAGCAGCCTCCCTGACTTCAGACTATACCACAAAGCTACAGTCATCAAAACTGTATGGTACTGACACAAAGACAGAAATGTAGATCAATGGAACAGGATAGAAAGCCCAGAACTAAACCCACACACCTATAGTCAACTAATCTATGACAAAGGAAGAATATACAATGGAGAAAAGACAGCCTGTTCAATAAGTGGTGCTGGGAAAACTGGACAGCCACATTTGTAAAAGAATGAAATTAGAAGAATTCCTAATACCATACACAAAGATAAACTCAAAATGGATTTAAGACCTAGATATAAGACCAGATACTATAAAACTCTTAGAGGAGAACATAGACCAAACACTCTCTGACATAAATGACAGCAACTTCTCAGATCGAACTATTAGAGTAAGGACAATAAAAACATAAATAAACAAATGGGACTTAATTAAACTTAAAATTTCTGCACAGCAAATGAAACCCTAAGTAAAATAAAAAGACAATCCACAGAATGGAAGAAAATATTTGCAAATGAAGCGACTGACAGGGATTAATCTCCAAAATTTATAAACACCTCTTCAGCTCAATACCAAAAAGAAAACAAACAACCCCATAAAAAAATGGGCAGCAGAGCTAAACAGACAGTTCTCCAAAGAAGACATACAGGTGGCCAAAAAACACATGAAAAGATGTTCAACATCACTCATTAGAGAAATGCAAATCAAAACCACTATGAGGTACCACCTTACACCAGCCAGAATGACCATCTAGGGTTAACAGTTGTTGATTATTGCCTTTGGGATGGAAAAGCAAGGAGATCCTGCTATGCAGCACTGGGAACTATGTCTAATCACTTGTGATGAATCCATATATGTATGTGTAACTGGTCACCATGCTGTGCAGCTGGAAAATTGACAGAAATCTGTAAACCAGCTATAATGGAAAACTTTTTAAAAAATAGAAAAATTAAAAATAAAATAAAAAAATAAATAATAATAATAAAACATGCTACATTCCCTTTCCCCTTTCTACCTCTTCATTCTATGCTGGTCTCATTCTGGTGAGGTGGTGAGGATGGCTTCCTACACCTGCAGGTTCATGCCTTCCCACATCAAGGGAGAGTTACCCTCTCCTGGGAGCTCCAGCAAAAGTCCTAGGTTAGGAATTTTTGGCCTGGCACAGTTTACATATTTATCCCTGTGTGGTCACTGTGACAAGGACTGTCAAATCCTACTGGTTTATGCATTTTCCAGCTTACTGCATTTTTTCCTTTAGCCATCTTTTGTCTTCCAGGCCACACACTTTGCCCCTTATGCTGCAAATAATGACTTAGAGACTGCTTACTATATGCCATGCATTGGGCTCAATATTTTAAAGATTTATCTCCTTAAGCCTTCTCAAGGACTCTAAGAGGCAGATAGCATTGTTTCCATTTTGCAGTTGAGAAATCTGAGGGTTGGAGAAGGGAGCTAAATTTATATTCTCTAGGAAACATATTTTGGCCTTACTCCAAAACCCTTGCTCATAACCATATCATGAGTCAGCCTTCATCAGCAGGGTAGGACCAGCTTGTTTCCTCGCCTTGGTAGAAAGGATAAATGCACATTCTAGAATGAACTGAGACCAGCAGGATGGTAGCTCAGCTAAGATCATCCTGATCCCGAGGATATTAAATAAAGAGACAAAAACAGATCATGATGGTAATTTCTGGACTGTGGCTAAATTTAATGATATTTTTAATCACTTTCCTTTGATTTGTATTTAACCCTAAACGAATTAGGTTGGATTATGAAGTTATTTTCTCAGCTTAATCTAGTCCCTATGCACACTCCAGTCCACCTGGGTTTGACATCTGGTGCTCTGATTGCTTTTCCGTAATTCAGGGATCACGCTTCCAGTGGATACCAGCTGGTTGCCAGGGATTAACCCGTGGATTTTTAATGAATGCAGGGAGTCCTCTTTAGAATTTTATGTCACTTAGAAAAAAATCATTCACCATGCAGGAGGGAAGAAAAGTCCTTCTTTTGAAATACACCATACTTTTAATCACCTGTGATAGAAATTCCTTTCTTAGAAATCTCAATCTCACCTGGCCGTCAGTATGGGTGCGATAATGAGGGGACCCCTCTTTGTCTTGGAGTGAAATTTGCCAACCTGGGGCTCTGCTTTCAATTTCACAAAGCGAAATCGAATGAAATATATGTGCATCTATATACACAGATGTACGAAAGAGAAGGACACTCCATATGCTCTAAGAAACCAATGTATGTTTGAATCTATTTTAGTTTTCTTTGAGTAATTCCTGAGTAAGACTAGAGAAATTATTCATAATGCCCAGACTTGAAGCTGTGTTTATTTTCTGGGGAAAAGCATTTTTTATTCCATCAACAAGGCTGCAGTTTTAGGACATTTTATGTTCCCAGGAGTCACAAAAACAGGCAGGAATGGAATGGCAGATTGGTGCTCCTTTGTGAATCCACACTGGGCTTTTCAAATTAAAAACCACTGTGAATTTCATCAGACTGGAAATGCGTACTCAACCTTAGTGTTCTTAGGTAAACTTCAGAATTACAGAATTCCTTTCTTTGCCCTAAGGATCCTAAAACATCAAGGTCCCAGGCAGTCACAAACCCCAACATTTATTTGCCATGCTCTGCTTAAGTACAAAGGGCAGAAGCACCTTTAAAGTCACAAAGTAAGGAAGGCTTAAGTGCATTTTTAACTCTGAAGAAGAAAGAAGAATGGGATTGTGGGGATAAATACGTGCTGTTCTTAGCATACATGAAATTTTTGTAAATATTTTATGAAGGGTTTCTTTTTCTCCGAGGAGTTATTAAATGAATGATACATCTTATAATCCACGAGTCATGAGAGTCAACAGGGCAACCTCTTTTAAATGCATCCCCTTCAATAAAAAATGTTTGTTGTTCAGTTTAAGTGTTCGGGAAAACTTTGTTGAGCACTACTGTCTGTTCTTAGCTGTACTTTGGGGAATTACAAAAGGGGTCCTTGGTGGTGGGGAGGAGTGGGGGGTGGAGTATGATTGAAAGACACAGTGGCCCAGAAATGTGCTAACGTGGGAGGCAGTAATCAGTAAGAAGAATCACAAGTTCACATCCACAACCACAGCCACAAGTGGAGCCACATCCGAAGTGAGAAGTGAGGGTGGATTTGGAAGGGAGCCTGGTGAGGGACTGGATTGCCTGCTCATCAAATAAGCTGGGTACTAGAATGTTGTATTATTTTTGTTTTTCTAAAATCGAAGTGAAATTCATGTAACATGACATATATAAATTAAAATTAGCCGTTTTCAAGTAAACAATTCATTGGAAGTTCATAACTCACAATATTATGAATCTCTATCTCTAGTTCCCATTTTCACCCTCTATTTTGTTGGTTTTTTTTTTTTTTGTCTTTTTGCCTTATCTAGGGCCGCAACCGTGGCATATGGAGGTTCCCAGGCTAGGGGTCTAACAGGAGTTGTAGCGGCTGGCCTTCACCACAGCCACAGCAACGCGGGATCCGTCTGCAACCTACACCACAGCTCACGGCAATGTCAGATCCTTAACCCACTGAGTAAGGCCAGGGATCAAACCCGCAACCTCATGGTTCTTAGTCGGATTCATTAACCACTGAGCCACGACGGGAACTCCTTGCTGGTGTTTTTAGTGAAAGGCAGGGGAAATATTGGAGATATCTGAATTATATAATTTTATCACATAGACCTCAAGATGCTGGTCACATTTTCTTGCGGTGTAAGTTTGCTGCACTTCATGGTGTTGGTCTGGAAATCTTTGTGTTAAAAAACAGTGGCTTTTGGTGTAATGGAAGTTAATGCACCAGAATTTGATATGTGCTCAGCAGCTGCATTTCTCAGAAGATTGTGAAGAGGTCTATCATTGACCAGAAGGGCACTCCCTCTTACTGCTTTAGCGCTGCATGCTCTGATGATGTATTGGGTGCTGATAATAGTTCCTGAGGGCTCAGCTTTGTGGGAGAAACTCAAGTCTTTCCTGGAAAGAGGTTCTGACAGAGGTAAGCTCAGGTGAAGAGGGAACTGGGAGAAAAACTTGGCCAAGGCTTGGTTCTGAAGGGCTCCTGAGAGGCGTTGTCATGTGGGCTGGGACCTTAAGATAAGTAGGTGCCAACCGAGTGGAAGGGGGAATGGGGGAAGCTTCCACCAATGCGGTGTGACAAGGTTGTCAGATAGCGGTGTGGAGTGGGGTGGCTGAGGTTGTCAGGAAAACCGGGCAAGGATCAGATGATGAAAGTAAGTACATGTTAAGTTCAAAGTCACTTTCAAGTGTTGTGATTTTATTCTGAAGTTGGTGGGGAGCCAGTGGAGGATTTTGAGCAGGGCAGGGCGGTAAAACGCTTAGATTTAAACCAGTCTGGCAGCAGTACGGAGAGCAGATCTGAGGAAGACAATGTAGGTTTAGGGAAACCAGTTGGGAGGCTCATTGCTATCCCAGACAAGAGATGACGGAGACGCAAACTAAGGGCAGTGGCTGTACAAAGAAGGATAAAAACGATGCTGGCAATTATAATAGCAGATGTTACAATGTTTTCAGTACTTGCCATATGCCAGGTGTCACAGCTCTTGTGCTATGAAATCTGATCTCCCCTTCAGGACAGAGGGGCTTTTCCTCCAGCTGTAGGGACCCAGAAGTTGACCTCCTTGGTAGTTTCCTCAATTGAAGAGGGGTGACTCGCCCCAAACCACCCGTATTCTTGAGGCATCTCGCATCACTGGCTGGTCTATGAGGGGGTGTAAAGGCTTGGCTGCCTTGCTCCAACTCAGGATAACTTGGAAGGACTATCCCAGCTTCAGATCTACCTGTTACAACCCAACATTTCCTCTGCCCCGGATTACTTCCTTCTCTCTCCTTCCACAGGTCACAGTTCTGAGAATATTCCCTTAATAATCCATCTTCACACTAATCTCAGTCTAATAGTTTTCTTCTTGGGAAACCAAACCTGCAACACCAGAGAGGATTCTGGGTGATTGCACACATGAGCTCCCATGCTCGCAGAAACCTGTCAAAGTAGGAATTACTCTAATTCCACAGAAGGGACCATTAGAGACTCAGAAATAGCATCCAGCTCTGAAGTAGCAAAGGTTGGATTTGGATCCAAGAAATAGTCTGGATGGAAAACACTAGGTATTTCCACTGAACCATGCTCAGTAGGAGGGCATGGAGTCTAATAGAGATATTTAGAAAGTAGGATTGTTTTTTCAGGACGATTTGAAGGTCTATCTCGTGTGAGGGTCAAGGAGGAGGAGAATAAGAATGGCTGGCAGGCTCTTGCTATTTCTTCTCGCATGTGCTCCCACCTCTCTCCCTCCACATCTTTATGAGAAAGTCCTAAATCTTCTGTGTTTTAATGTGCCCAACAGAATTCCAAGGTCCTAGAAGGTCCTAGAGGACTGCTCTAGGCTGGAAGCCCCTCTGGGTACAGAGACCACATATTGCCTCTGCTTCCAGTCACTCCTAACTACCCCTCCGCCCACTTCCCCCTGCATCCCCACCCCCAAGTGCAGGTTTGTATTTAGCAAGTGCTGGAAAGATGAAGAAGTGAGGTATTCAAACAGATTTAGAGGAAGCTCTCCCGGGCAGAGTATTTTTGTTTTTGCTCCTTGGCCTCGTCTGTATTCTCCTTCTGTCTCTGTGGGCAGCCTTTTCACAGTTCTTGAACACCCAATGTGCCCTTTTAGAAGCTTCTGGCAATACCCTGCATTCCCTCTGGGATAGGCGAAGTGGCCCCTTAAACACATTCAAACCATAATCCTTGGGACCTCTAGACATGTTATGTTTCATGAACATCAGGGACTTGGCAGGTGTCACCAAGGTTATAGATCTTCGGTTAGTGAATCCTGGACTGTCTGGGTGGTTCACTATAATCACATGAACCCTAGAGGCAGAGAACTTTCTCTTGCTGGAGCCCTAGATGCTGCAGAAAAAGTAAGGGAGAGTCAATATTTGAGAGGTACTTGATCCACCAGTGCTGGAGAGGCCATACAGAAAGCACGAAAGGGATACAGGGGTAAAGACTCCTCCCCTTCCTCCCAGCCCCTGCCCCAGACCCCAGCTGACAGTCAGCAAGGAAACAGGACCTCAGTTCGACTGCTGCAACCAACAGCCTGAACGGGCTGGGAAGCAGATTCTGTCCCAGACCATTCAGTAAGGAATGCAGTCCCCCTGACATCTTGATTTCAGCCTTAGGAAGCTGAGAGGACCCAGCAGAGTCTTCCCAGACTTCTGACCTACAGGAACTATGCAATAATAAATATGTGGTTTTAAGCCACGAAGCTTGTGGCAGTTTGTTACTCAGAAATAGTGAACCAAAACACCTTTTGTCGGGGGGTCTGGAGCAAGTACTTCTCAAAGTGTGATTCCCAAAGGTCCCTGAGACCTTTTCAGTAATCTGCGAGGTGAAAACTGTTTTCACAATAACACTAAGATTTTATTTGCACCAATAGTGCAAGATCATCCATGGGGAAAACCACGGGAGTCTTGGCTCACAGCAAGGTGGCATCACTTTACCACTGGTTGTTCCATTTTTCACTGGTACAACCATGCAGGGAAGAACAGTTTCACTGAAGGATATTCTTAAGGAGCAGAAAAATTGTTAGTTTTATTAAATTTTGACCCTTGAGCCCATGTATTTCATTGCTGGATAATCAAATCAAAGCGCCCAGAGAGCACCATTGCCTCAAAGAAAAGCACATATGCTTTTTCCCTCCATGTAACACCATTTTTACTCAAAAAAAGACTGACACATAAATTACAGTTATTAAGATTTGGGTATTTGGAAGATATTTTCCTGAAAAAAATGAAGTGAGCCCACCATTTCAAGAAAAACAAATGACAATTTTTGTTGTCAATGATAGCAGCTGAGCTTTCTAGCAAAGAACAGAATTAAAAACCGAGTCTGCCACCGGAATTTGACAAATTCTCAATACCTACACTGTCTGATGAGATCAGCTGTGATGCTATACAACAGAAGAATGTGATTTTTTTTAATACTGTAAAATAAACCATGTAAGTATTTGGAGCATGTGAATAACTGTGTGGATTGATATTTTCAAAATGACCAATGCATGGCGTTATAAAATCATGCACTGGTAGAAGAACCATAGAAAATGCCAGGAAGCATTTTTTGATATGCTTCCATATTCCAAACTGCAATTAACTTTCAAGAAACCACCACTTAATCAACCATAAAAAGAATGAAGCAATGCCATTTGCAACATTACGGATGGACCTAGAGATTATCATACTAAGTGAAGTAAGTCAGAAAGAGAAAGACAAATACTATATGATATCACTTATATGTGGACTCTCAAATACAACACAAATTAACTTATCTGTGAAACAGAAACAGACTCACAGACATAGAGAACAGACCTGCAGCTGCCAAGGGGGAGAGGGGTGGGGGAGACATGGGTTGGAAGTTTAAGATTAACAGATGCAAACTGTTATATGTAGGATGGATAAACAACAAGGTCCTACTGTATAGTACTCAATATTCTATGATAAACCATAATGGAAAAGAATATGAAAAGAATATATATATATATATATAATATATATATATGTATATATGTATATATGTATATATATATATATATATATATATATATATATATATATAATATGTATATATATATTTGAATCACTTTGCCGTACAGCAGAAATAAACACAACATTGTAAGTCACAATACTTCCATAAAATAAAAAAGAAAATACCACTTGTTGAGTTTTATGTGGTAAAAAGAATTAGCACAATTATCTTAAAAATGCCCCTTCACTTACCAATTACATAGCCACCTAAGGCTAGATTTTCTTCATTGCTCTTCAACCAAGACATCATTTCACAACAGGCTGAATGCAGAAGCAGATATAGGAATCCGGCTGGCTTTTGTTAAGCAAGACACATAATGCTGCTTGTCTCACTATTTTTTGTTTTCAAAAGTAGAGCTTTTAATAAAAACATTTTAATTTTAATACATAATGGGTTTATTATTGTTATGTAAATGGATTAATAAATGTATTATATTTTCAGTTTCAATTTCAAATATGGTAAATATCAACAGTCATGAACCAAAGAAATAAAAATCTCTTTGGGATCCCGAAGAATTTTAGAGTATATATTATCTACTGAGGACTGCTGAAGGGCAGGCCATTTGCGGCTATGACTCAGTGGTTCCAAATTTGCACTCAGAGCCAATGTAAACCCAGAGGTGTTCTTCATTTGACTTGTACCCTTTGGCCTTTTTGGTGTTTAAAACAATTGTTGAATTTTGAATGTGTTTTCCCTATTTACAAATTGGTAGGCTTTATGTGACATATAGTTTCCAGTTGTCTTGAGAAACTGGACCCTGACTGTACCAGGTCCATGGTTCTGCTTAGCCCCTGGAGCTGAGAGCAGCTGCCTTCCTCTGCACACACACTTTCATTTCCCACCATCCTCGCCACACCGTACTCTTTACATCTCTCCCTTTATACCTGTTTGTCCTTAGTTATTCACATGTGGCTCAGACCCTGGAAGCACCTGTGTCTGAAGTGTCTCATCAACATGGTCCTCTTGGTGGCAAGAAGCTGGGAAGACCCAGGTGTATCTGAGACTCTTCCACTGCTCTCCCTGGGCAGGGGGGAACACCTTGTACATAGTGAGGTGCCAAGAGCCCACTAAAAGATGAGATCACTAGATGAGACCAAATGTGGGAGTTCCTGGGCCAGTGATTAAACCAGTGCCACAGCTGCAACCCAAGCTGCTGCAGAGAAAATGCAGAATCCTTCACTTGCTGAGCCACTGCGAGACAGAGATTTCTGAAATGGATGCAAAGGTCATGCTTTAAGGTTCATTCTCTCATATATCTTAATATCTGCTGAAGAATATGGCTATTGGATGGGTTTCATGACAGGATGGTAGCTGAAATGGGGTTTATAAAAGGAGTTTGTGCCCAAGAGCCAGAGTATATGGGTTCAAATCCTGGCTATGGGTTTTGATAGTTATGTGACCTTGGGTTAGTTACCCAAACTCTGTCTCAGTTTCTCTGCAAAATGAGAGTCATAATACTGTCTACCTTATAGGGATTTGGGGAGAATTAAATGATATAGTATGTGACAAGCACTTGGAACAGTGGCTGGCACACAGGGAGCCCTCAACGATTATTAGGTATCATTTTTACCATTCTTTTGAGCTGGGCTTTAGTCTCATTTTGAAAAGGGAAGGCAACTGCCTTAAGGTTCTGCTGGGAAACCTGGGCTCTGTCCTCACCACACCATCTCCCAGATTGCAAGCATCCTGACATGAATATCATGGACTCCAAAAGACATTTGAGAATGATAAGGTGCATCATTTTGATTAACTATACACTCAATCCACCTGTTCAGTGTATAGTGGATTTTGCAGAAGACCTAAATAGATGTTTCTCCAAGAATACAGACAGGTAGTCAACAGGCACAAGAAAAAATTCTCAACATTGCTAATTATTAGAAAAATGCAAATCAAAAGCACAATGAAGTATCACCTCCTACTGGCCAGAATGGCCATTACCAAAAAAAGTCTATAAATAAATGCTGAAGAGGGTGCAGAGAAAAAGGAATCCTCCTACATTGCTGGTGGGAAAGTAAATTGGTGCAGCCTCTGTGGGAAACCTGTATTAGGTTCCTCAGAAAACTAAAAATAGAGCTGCCATATGATCCACCAATCCCTTTCTGGGCATATAGTCACAAAAAAACCATAATTTGGACAGATACATGCTCCCCAATGCTCCCCATATCAGCATTATTTACAATATACAAGACAGGCAAGCAACCTGAATGTCCATCAACAGGTGAATGGATAAGAAGATGTGGTGCATACATACAGTGGAATACTACTCAGTCACAAAAAAGAATGAAATCATGCCATTTGCAGCAACATGGATGGACCTAGAGATTATCACACTAAGTCAGTCAGAGAAAGACAGATATCACTTACACATGGAATCTAAAAAAATGATTCAAATGAGTCTGAGAAGCAGACTCACAGACTTTGAGAATAAATTTATGGTTACCAAAGGGGAAATGTGGGGAGGAGGGATAAATCAGGAGTTTGGGATTAACATATACATACTCTTATATATAAAATAGATAATCAGCAAGGACCAATTGCATAGCACAGGAAACTATACCCAATATTTTGCAATAATCTAGAAAGGAAAAAATCAGAAAAAGAGTATATATATATATATATATATTATATTGTGCATATATATATGTTATATGTGTGTATATATGTTAAATGTGTGTATTTGTGTGTGCATATAACTGATTCATTTGCTGGACACCTGAAACTAACACATTGTAAATATACTATATTTCAACAAAAATTTAAAAAATTAAAAAATATCTACAGTGGATTTGATATTTATGAGGCACATTAATAAGTCCACTCATTTGTTCTTTCATGCATTCACTAATTTGATTAACTTTTTCTTCATTCATTAAACATCCACTGAGTGCCATGTTCCTTGCATATAGATATGGAAGCTCATGTCCTTGTTTTGGGTTGTAAACACCTACCAGCTATTTCTATAGGACAGCGTCTAAGTATTTTAATTCCTTGTATTTTGCAAATACTGATACATATGTTTCTACAAGACTGTGAAAGAACTATTCTTTTTTTATAACAATGAATTTTATTACATTTATAAGTGTACAAAAATCATCACAACTAAATTTTATAGCATTTCCATGCCATTTCTTCAGTGCATCCCTTCCACCCCCCAACTTGTCTCATTTGGAAACCATAAGTTTTCCAAAGTCTGTGAGTCAGTATCTGTTCTGCAAAGAAATTCATTGTGTCTTTTTGAAAGAGCTATTCTTAATCTGAGGCCAAGTCACTTACGTGAAATAAATCAGTGTTCAGAAATTTCCTTGAAAACAGAAACAAGACTATAACTCTTAGACAAAATTCTGTTAAGTACCGTATTATTTAAAATAATACAGTTTAAATATTTATGTTTTTTTTCAATCATCCATTTTTGCCATCATTTCCAAATGTGCTTTCAGCTGACATGTATTTGCAAGGTGAGGATCTCTAGTTATAACACTAGAAAGCATTTGATTTGCTTATTAATACTTCTCCCTTGAGCAAACAGACAATAGGTCTATTTTGCCTTGTGATTTGCTCTTCCATCTCTCTGACCAAAAGTGGGTTCCACCTAGTGTCTTTTATGCTTTCAAAACACTTGTCCATTTCGCTGCAAAAAGATTATACAAGTGAAACAATCATTCTTCTGGCTTGAGACTAGCCTTTTTATATCAAAACACCTTTGCTCTAAACAATGATTTCAGGCATTTGTGCTGACAGAGTTTGCTCTCAGGAGTGATAAAAGAAGCCCTCCACTAAGCCTAAATCTCAACGTGGTGAGCCCTCACTCTGGAGAGCCACACCGCATGGCCATTGACCATGACAAGTTTCCACTGTCCTGGGCCTATTGAAGAGGGTTTGAGGTCATTCCTAGGACTGACAGAAACAGGAGGCCTGCACCGGGACTTGGTCAGAGCTGTGGGATCTTGGGCCCAGGCAGACATACTGCATCACAGTCTAAATTTTAGCAAGATCCTCTGGTGGTGATCTGTTAACACAGGAACGTCAAAGAGGGGCCAACTGGGTACCCCATACCCACTTCAGGGAGACCACCTCTAGGCGGATAAACGACGCCTTCAGTGGAGAGACCATTCTCAGTGTGGAGGAGTTAAAGATGACAACTGCAAAAATGGTGTGTTTTTTTTTTTTTATTTTAAACATGCAAAATACAGTCCATGCATCTGCCATTTTAAAAAGTCTCTCATCCTGCAGCAGATAAAACCAAATATGTTTTGGCTATCAACGTCCGATAAATGTTTCAAAATGCTTTACAGTGTAAAGATAATAAGAAATTTAGCAAAATTTCAACAAACCTGTATAAAAAACAGTTACGGGTAATATTTTATTTCAAGGTGACATGCTGAAATGTAAAGAGTAGGTTATAATTGTCTGTGTCTCTTTGTAAAAAGTCTTCAACAATCCAAGGGCTTAACAGATCCAGGCCTTGGGGCTACACATGCAAAAAAAATTGTCAATTAGTTAAAAATCACCAAAACGTGCTATTTTTAAATGTGTTATGTGCGTGTGTTTTTTAAATACAGGAGTGGAAGTATTAAATATTAGCAGGGATAGTATTTCAGAATGTTGTAAAAGTGTGTGGAGTTCATGGAGCCAGTGTCCGGGAAGATTCATACATTTCTGATGAACATTTTGGCTTAATCCCTTTGCCATTGTAATAGTCCACAACTTGGTTTGGGACCTCAGCCAACACGCTCTTTGCCAGGGCAGCTGGAGATGCCTGCAGGGAAGAAGAAATCACCATGACTCTGGCACCTTGTCAAAGGAATCCAACCCAGAAACAGCCTAAAGGACTTGAGTCCTGCTCTGAGCCGCTGGTCTCATTCACTCATTCATTCATTTGCTCAGTACTTGTTCAGCATCTACTCCAAGTCAAGAATTGTCAGATTTTCAGAAAGTGAATCTTTGCTTTCAGAATTATATTTTTTTCATATCTGTCTCAAAATATAAAACTACTCACATCTGAGGATGGGCGAATGTTGAATGGCAGAAAGAACTGCTTTGCAGTTTTGTGTCTGAAATATACTCAAATCCATTTTTTTTCTTTTTTTGTCTTTTTCAGGGCTGCACCCGTGGCATATGGAGGTTCCCAGGCTAGGGGTCTAATCAGAGCTGTACCTGCGGGCCTACGCCACAGCCACAGCAACGAGGGATCCAAGCTGCCTCTGTGACCTACACCACAGCTCATGGCAATGACGGATCCTTAACCTACTAAGCGAGGCCAGGGATTGAACCCGCAACCTCATGGTTCCTAGTTGGATTCTTTAACCCCTGAGCCATGATGGGAACTCCTGAATTATACTCAAATCCAGACACCTATTTATGTCCCAGCGACTATGCTAAGGTTTATAGGGTCTATAATTCTTGGCATTAGGGAAGTTACAGTCACGTGAGGAGAACCCTCCTATGAGGCAGAACACAATACGTGCCACAGAGCAGCAGATCTCACTGCATGGGGGCTGATTAGAAATGTCAAATCTTAGACCCATCCCAGAACTATTGAATCCAAATCTGCATTTTAACTTGATGCCCTGTTGATTTCTGGGCATATTGAAGTTCGAGAAGCCCTGCTCTAGAGTCACAAACATTGTGTGACCAGGGCATAAAGAAACAAGAGACTAAATCATCTTGGAGGAAATTACAGCAGACTTCCAAGAGGAGATGGTGTTTAGGTTGGGTATGTGTTAAAACAGGAAGGAGAGGATTGGCATTTGATCAGGGACAGTGAGTCACCCCATGGGGCTAAAGGAAGTGCATGTGTGTGTGTGTGTGTGTTCGCACACAAGCGTGCACTGGGGATGCAGGATTGGTGGGGCATTCAGTTGGAAAATGAGCTTGCAGCCAGGTAATGGTTGCGTCTTAAATTACATGCTAATTAACACAGCCTTTGCTCCATTGGCATTACAGATCCACCGTGTGCCTTGGGGTAAAGGAAGGTGGAGGTTGATATTCTGCAGGGACTCTGGGGTCATGCAGAGCTGGATCTGACCTCTGATCCTGGGACTCAGTACTAACCCAGTCCATAGGCAAGTAAAATTGTGTGAACCTCATTATTAACAATTACTGAAATGGTTGAAGCAGAGTAACTATTAACAATGTTCGAGGTCTCTTGGGAAAAATACTGAAGGAAAGGAGGCTGGCTAAGTGCCAGATGACCAGGTTTCCAGTTCTTTCTTTCCTACGTGGCTTGTCACTCAGCCACTGAACTTTGCTAAGGCCTGAGGTTCTCAGAGACAAGACAGGCAAGAACAGGAACTCATTCCATGGAGTTTTTTAGGAGGCTCACAATGTAAGAGACACATATCTTAAAAACAATCTGAAAACACCGCAGGGAGTGTTTCTAAAATGGTCCTTCACATTCTGAAGATGTCTTAGCATGCCTAATACTGGCATCCATGGATGCTCATTATAGATAACTGCTCAGGGTTGTGCATTAGCTCATGGCCCTCTTGTATCCTGGGGAAGACACAAGAGTCATGTCCCCCCAACCCTTTTTCTCTCTGGCCATCCATCGCTCATACAAAGATTAGAAAGACAAATGTTACTTTCCAGCCCCCTTTGCATCTAGGGATGGCCCTGTGACCCAATTTCATCATTGGAGACAGAAGGGGGCGTTTCCTGGGGGATGTTTCTTGGAAAGCTCTTCCACAGACATGATTTGCTGGTTCTCTTTCCTCTTCCTTTTCCCCTTGAACTAAAATGTGATGCCTGGAGATATGGCAACCACTTTATCACTATGAGGGAAGAGCAAAAAAATCTCTAAGTGTTGGCCCTAACCCTATTGAATTGAAAAAAGAAATGTCAGCAGCTGCCAGGCCCTAACTTCTAGCTACATGAGAATACTTGTATTTATATAATCCAAGGTTTCTCAACTTTAGCACTATTGCTATTTTGATATATTTGATCACTGCTTGCTATGGAGCTGTCTTGGGCATTGTAGGATGTTCACCAGCAATGCTGGTATCTACCTACTAGATATAAGTAGCCATCACAATTGTCTTCAGACACTGCCAAATGTCCCCGGGGAGAAAAATCATTTTCGGTTAAGAACCACTCATGTAATTCACTGTGAGATGGATTTGCTGTTATCTGAAGACAAAAATATTCCTGAACAGTGTGTCAAAACCTGCTTGGATAATGAAAAGTATTCTATATCCAAGCTGTCCAGTGTGGTAATGACCAGATACATGTTGTCACCAAGCCCTTAAAATGTGGCTAGTGTCCTGAAAAGCTGATTTTTTTAATTTGATTTAATTTTAATGAATTTAGATTTAAATAAACACCCATGGCTCTTTGCCACTTTGTGGGACAGCAGAGTTCCTAGTGATTTGCCTGCTCTTTGCATACCTGTGCTGGTGGTTCTGGCGAGCAAAGAGGGCTTGGAGGGCCTTTAGCTTGGGAGAAGGCAAATGAAAGTAGCTGGCGACAATGGCAAGAGCTGTATTTATTAATCACCTACATAAGACCATGCACTGTGCTGAGCTTTTTTTTTTTTGTAGGTACCACATCTAATCTTCCAATGTGTGGGTCATTTGTCCCATTTTACAGATCAAAGTCTGTGACACAGAGAGGTTTAGTAACTTGTCCCAAGCCATACAGCTCAGAGCCTCTGCCTTGTCCAAAGCTCTGCGAAACCATGGGGAGTAGACAAAGAGAGTAATTCACAGGCTTCTGGCTGCATGAAATGGAATCAGTGCCTAACCTTGCACTCTATTCATGGTTTATTGAATTCAGAGTAGATTAGTTCGGATAATGAAGCTGTTCTCAGAATCTAATTTGAAATCCAGGAAGGTAAGGTGGGTGCTATGTTCCTGGTGCTCTAGTGGTCCACAGGGAGCTGGGACCTCAGGCCAGAGGAACAGTGAGCACACCCCCTTCCTCATCTGGTCAGGCACTTCCTTGTCACTGGTATCCCTCATCTCCCTGCCCACAAAGGTCTGGCCTCCTCGTGTCCCAGCTCTAGCTGCTTCTCTTCCTCTGAAGTTCTTGCAGCCACAGGGAAGCCCGCTTCAACAACCCAGAGACTGCTTGGCATGGGAGTTTTCTGTGGACACCTCGGTCCCAGCCAGGCACTTTTCACAGTAAATTCCTGGAGGCCAGGACCCATGGATCCTCATCTCGCTGTGGTCTGGTGCCAGTATGCACCTCACATACAGCAGGCACTCTGCTAGTGTGCAAGGGAGAGGAGGGGCTGGGGGGTAGAGGGTGAGATTTTGCATGACCCAGTGGGGTGTATGTGTGTGTGTGTGTGTGTAGAGGATAGGGAGATGGTGGTTTGGGGAAGCTGATGAGCCTCCTAGGAAGTGAGCCCTTGGCGCTTTCTTCACTCAGGGTGGCAGTCAGTTCTGACAAAATGGGGCAGGACATCAAAATCTGGAAGGACACCGTCTCCTCCCCTTGGGCATCAGGCAAGCAGGTAGCTTCACCGACGAACATACCTGCGGGGAATTTAGCTCCCGCGCATCCCTCCATGGAGAGACTGCCACTCCTGCTGTCCCATGCAGACAACTTGAGGGCTTGGAAGCCTCCCCTTGGGCAGGCTGCAGGTGGACTAGAGCAGCAGTGTTATGCGTCACCCGTACCCTCTGGGGAGCTTTCACAAGGGCATGGGACAGAAGAACACAGGGGACTGTCTGAGACAGCCATGCTGACCCCACAGTCTCCCAGACACGGTAGGGGAGGCCCTGCGGGGCTCTTCAGGGCCACCACCATTCCAGAGGGAACTTTTGTGTGAATCAGAAAAGGGCTGGATTTTTAAAACCCTGTTGGTCATGAATCAGTTTTGGTTCGGCCTTAGAAAACTTATTCCCGCATGTACCCCTGTTGACTACCATCAGCTGTTAAAAATCATCCTTTAAACTAGCTTTGTCAACTTGCCAGTTCCCTCATTAATGAACTACGTAAATCCTTGATGCAGCTTACTACATATTTCTAGAGGACTCAGGCTTCTATCATTTTGAAAATATACTTTGCCAAGGCTAACACAGGCCTCTGCTAAGGCACATGGCTTGACAAGGAGAATCAAGGCTGGATTTCAGCTTCTCTTTGCTACTTCAGCCAGGCACCTTTGGGCAGGAAACAACCTGTGCAACCGTACATGGCAGCCCTGGGGGCACCGGAGACCCTAAATTATGTGGATGAAGCCAGGCTCCAGTGAAATGTTGGCTGCGTAGTTGGCATGACTCTTCATCCACAACTCAGGTTACTTCTCCCTCCAGCAAGTCAAGCTCTACATATCCTGGTGGGAGGTGGCCCGGCCTGGGCGGCGATGGCTGCACTGTTTCACTATGAACACTGGTAGAAAAATACGGGACATCTGCTCTCCCACAGGAAGCCCCCGGGACATGCGTACGTGTTTGAAGTTCCTGAAGGGCACGAACTGGACGATGTCTCGAAGGACAGGCTCTCCCTTGGGCGACCTGAGAATCCCATCATCTCCATCTAGCATCTGCATGTCGCTGAAGTCTGCGTTGCCCACTCCCACGATGATGACTGACATGGGGAGGTGGGAGGCGTGGACGATGGCCTCCCGTGTGTCAGCCATGTCTGTGATGACCCCGTCGGTCAGGATCAGCAGGATGAAGTATTGCTGCCATCAGTCAGACACCAGGGGAGGACGGGGATGGAAAGGTGGGGGAAAAAAGGACAAAGCCAGTTATGCACCCAGGTGGCTCCAATGCCTACTGACCACAGCAAAAGTGACTGCTGACTTTTCCTGAGTGCCCGTGTTGACAGCCCTAAGACTGAAGACTTAGGATGAATGGAACTTAAAGGCAGGTACAGTAATTGCAGGTTAATTCTAATGATCACCTTAGTGATGGTGACAAGGCATAGCGTGTAGACAGAGCAGCAGAAGTCAGGAGGGCTGGCTTCAAAGTCTTGTTCTCTGAGGTGCTAGGAGAATCCTTTAACTCCTCTGCATCTCAGCCCCTTCATCTCTTTTTTCCTTTTTTTAGGGCCGCATTCACGGCATATGGAGGTTCCCAGGCTAGGGGTCTAACTGGAGTTGTAGCTGCTGGCCTACGCCACAGCCATAGCAATGTGAGATCCAAGCTGCGTCTGCAGCCTACACCACAGCTCACAGCAATGCTGGATCCTTAACCCACTGAGCGAACAGCCTCTTCATCTCTTAAATGAGGAGTGGGCCCAGGTCATTTACCCTCTTCAGCTTGGAAATTTGCAAGAGTTCAAAGCTAAGCTGCCTAATACAATAGCCACCAGCTCCTTGTGATTTCTGAGCCCCTGAAATTGGCAAGAGCAAAAGAGAAACTGAATTTTAAATTTTATTTTGTTAGAATGAATTGAAATTTAGCTTTAAAAACTGGATACACAATTGAGTTCTTAGAAATCTTTTAAGGACATTTGAAATAACCATGAGTACGTGGATCCACTTTCTCAATTATCAAGTTATAAAATCTAAGTAAAGATATATATATATACATATATATATATATATATTGATCTTTATATATATATAAAACATATATATATTTGTCTTTTGTCATTCTAGGACTGCACCTGCGGCATATGGAGGTTCCCAGGCTAAGGGTCTAATTGGAGCTACAGCTGCCGGCCTATACCACAGCCACAGAAATGCCAGATCTGAGTCACATCTGCAACCTACACCACAGCTCACAGCAACGCCGGATCCTTAACCCACTGAGCGAGGCCAGGAATTGAACCGCAACCTCATGGTTCCCAGTCCGATTTGTTTCCGCTGAGCCATGAGGGGAACTCCAAAGATCGATATTTTTAATGGTAACTTAGCATCTGAGTTAAGATGATGTAAGTATAAAACACACACTGGATTTTAAAGACAGTACCAAAAAAAGAATGTAAAATATTTTATTAATATTTTTATATGTCATCTCTTAAGACAATAATACCTTAGTTATATTGGATTAAATAAAATACATTATTAAAATTAATGTCCCTGTTCTGGTCACTTTTGAAAATGCAGTAATGGAGAATTTAAAATCGCTGCTGCCTCCTGTTATATTTCTAGTGAGAGGCACTGCACTGAAGCCCCAGTGGGAGAGGCGAGGGTTGTGGCCTCTCCCTCTGAAGGCCATGGGCCCAGGGCTAGTGAGTGGTCTGCAGGTGGCTGCTCTTCTCCAAGGATGTGGGCAGAGGCTCTTCCTGCTCTAAGTCCTGGCTGGACAGGCTGACTGGTGGCTCATCTGAGGTTTTATTTATTTTTATTTTTTTATTTTTTTTGTCTTTTTGCTTTTATCTAGAGCCGCACCCACGGCATGTGGAGGTTCCCAGGCTAGGGGTCTAACAGGAGCTGTAGCTGCCGGCCTTCGCCACAGCCACAGCAATGCGGGATCCGAGCCGAGTCTGCGACCTACACCACAGCTCACGGCAACGCCGGATCCTTAACCCACTGAGCGAGGCCAGGGATCAAACCCACAACCTCATGATTCTTAGTTGGATTCGTCAACCACTGAGCCATGAAGGGAACTCCTGGTGGCTCATCTGAGATGGAGATGGAGAGAAGGCTCTGTATTCATCAGCACATGGAGGGATCGGAAAGGGCCACGGGGTCTGCAGAGGGAAGGCGCATTCGAGGTCATCACTGCTCTCGGCTGTTAGAGGCATCATGACAGCCTCTCCAGTGAGAGGGGAGGGAAGGAGGTCACTGAGATGCTGCTTGTGCCAAACTCAAAAGCACATCTATATATTAATCTTTGCAATACGCTCAACATCTGCAGGGCGTAAATGTGGGACAATTAAGTCATTCCAAGCTGCCATATTTCAAGGGAGATAGAACAATCACATGTTGAAGAAAATATCTGGTTTTGAGGATCATACTTAAAAGTCTGTCAGTGCTAGAGTTCCCATTTGTCTCTGTAAGTCTGAAAAAAGTATTTTTAAAGAAAACAACTCGGTCAAAAATACAACTGGAGACGAAATTCACACTGTGATGAAGACAGCCACATGTTCTGAATGCTTTCATACAGTTTAGTATGAGACTAATTATGTTTTATGTCCATTAACTACCCATCCCTAGTTCTAGCCGAATCATTTTCAAATTCATTTGAGTTGTGAATTCTCATCCATAACTATTTTTTTTTTGGTTTGTTTTTAGTTTTTGTCTTTTTAGAGCCGCACCTGCAGCATAAGGAGGTTCCCAGGCTAGGGGTAAAATTGGAGCTGTAGCTGTGGGCCTACACCACAGCCATAGCAACCCGGGATACAGGCCGTGTCTGTGACCTACACACAGCTCATGGAAACTCCAGACACTTAACCCACTGAGCGAAGTCAGGGATTGAAGCCACATCCTCATGGATGCTAGTTGGGTTTGTTAGCCACTGAACCACGATGGGAACTCCCATACCTATGTTTTTTAAGTCTTAAATAATCATAAAGAATGTGGTCTGGGAACTTGGAGGATGGTTTCAAAAGGTGAAGTGATGGAGATACAGGGAGAGGGGGCAGAAGGAGGCAACTTGGTGGCTTGGGGATGGAGGGAAGGGGAAGCAAATTCCAGAATCATAGGTCACGCCTCCCAGGTGCAACTTGGAGGGCATAGAAGATGCCTAACTAAGACAGAGACTACTCCTGATTGCTGAGCAGATGGGCTCGTGAGTGAAGCACACACTGTGCCCTCCTCTCCCACCCTCCACCCTCCCCTAACTTCTCTCTGAGCTGATCTGATCTGATCTTCATGGTCCAGGGTATGGCGCTCTCCTACCTGCTCCAAGCCTCCAGGAACAAAGGCTTGACAGTTAACACAACCACATCAAAAAAGTTTTGAGTTGTCATGGTCTAGAGTGGGTGTTGGGAAAATGTTTTCTATAAAGGGGCTATAATAAATACTTTAGGCTTTGTGGGCCATAACGGTACCTGTGGCAACATTCTAATGGCCTGTTAGTGTGAAAATAGCCGTAGACAGTACTTAATATGAATGGGCATGGCTGTGTGCCAATAAAACTTTACCGACAGACACTGAAATTTGAATGTCACATAACCTTTGTGTGCCGTGAAGTATTATTATTCTATTGATTTTCTTCAACCATTAAAAACTGTAAAAATCATTCTTAGCTCATAAGCCATTGAAAAAACAGCTTAGAATGTAGCCGACTTTTCATTTAGAATAGGGGTTCTTAACCTGGGCCTGCTGAGTTGAAAGAACTCAGGTAGTCTGTGAAGTTGGGGCAAATTAAAGGTTTATTTTTACTAAAATTTGTATTTTTCAGTTACAAATATAATCAACAAATAAAATTAGTTTTAATTTTACTTGTCACTGAGTCACCAATAGAAATCACAGAAGATGTTCTTGTTATATCACAGTGGCTGCAAATATCTCAACATATCATTTACATTTAATATTACTTAGGAATTAGAGAATTATTAGGCCAGCCATTAATTCTCATAATTTAATTTTATCACAGTATTTTCAATACTTCTATGTCACATTTAAAGATATTTTGCTAACTGCATTTCAATATAATCGGTTTATTTTATGATATATATATATATTTATTTTGTGCATTCAAAGTCCCTTCTGAGAAGGGACTCCATGTACTTTACCAGCTGCTAATGGCATTCATGCAACAAAAACGGTTAAGAAGCCCTGGTATGATGACACTGTCAGTATTCTAGAATCTGATCCTTCCAGGTTTAATCTAGCTAAAGGTAATAGGGTGAAGACTGCTGGATCAAAACTCTGATGGAAATTTCCAATAAAACTAGTAGTAACAGTTGCTTCCAAAGTCAGACTGGGAAAACGCTCATGTTATAGCTTTGAAAGTACTTGAGGTCCTGTTTACATAAGGAGGGGACTTTTTTTCCTTTCCAGAAGAGTTCCACACAATCACAGAGAAATCCTACAGCCACAGACTTACTGGAACAATGTGTTTATAAAGATGAAGGTTAGGACCCATAACAATCATTGGTAACAAGGGACCCTGGACCACACACTGTTCAAAAGACAACAGAAACTGTGAGTTCCTATGGTGGCTCAGTGGGTTAAGAATCCTACTAGTATCCATGTGGATGTGGGTTCAAGCCCTGCCCTTGCTCAGTAGGTTAAGGATCCGGCATTGCTGAGCTGAAGATGGTATTTAAGGTGAAGTTTTTGGCCATTCTGCATAAACTGGATTTTCAGGAGATTGGATTAAGATGGAGAAATAGAAGGACTGGAGCTCAACATCTCTCCCAAAAAACAACAAAACTACAACCAAATGCTGAGCAGCCTTCAACCAAATGGACTGTAAACTTGCAAAAAAGATATTTTACTCCAGAAGACAAGAGGACATCACATCAAGAGGTAGGAGGGGCAATTATGCGATAGAAGCAACCCCATACCTCCTGGGTGGGCAGTCCCACAGACTGGAAAGTAATGTATCACAGAGACTCAGCTACAGAACTGAGAGTTCTGAGCCCCACGTCAAATCCCCACACCTGGGGATCTGGCACAGGGAGAAAGAGCCCCCAAAGCATCTGGCATTGAAGGTCAGTGGGGCTTGTGTGCAGGATCTCCACAGGACTGGGGGAAACAGAGACCCCATCCTTCTTGTCTTTTTTTTTTGCCTTATCTAAGGCGGCACCCTCAGCATATGGAGTTTACCAGGCTAGGTGCCTAACAGGAGCTGTAGCTGCTGGCCTTCGCCACAGCCACAGCAATGAAGGATCCGAGCCACGTCTGTGACCTACACCACAGCTCACGGCAATGCCGGATCCTTAACCCACTGAGCAAGGCCAGGGATCGAACCCGCAACCTCATGGTTTTTAGTCGGATTTGTTAACCACTGAGCCATGACGGGAACTCCCAGAGACCCCATTCTTTTTTTTTTTTTTTGTTTTTTT